>JAQGEQ010000301.1:0-192162 GCA_034620365.1 Pegea sp. RAD2-039
AACCCTAACCCTAACCCTAACCCTAACACTAACCCTAACCCTAACCCTAACCCTAAACCCTAAACCCTAACCCTAACCCTTTTTATATAGTTTGACCCTGTTTAACCCTATACCTAGACCTACACCTATACACTAACCCAAACTCTAAACCCTAACCTTATACCCTAACCCTATACCTATACTTATACCTAGACCTAGACCTAGACCTAGGCCTACACCTATACCCTAACCCAAACTTTAACCCAAACCCAAACTTTAAACCCTAACCCTGTACTTCGTATCACTTTTCTAGTTTTTACAAAAATGCAAAAATTATATTATCTTATCTAGAAAATAAAATTTTATATTTTATGATAATATTATTTGAACTTTGTTCAGTATTCTTACAAAATGATTACTATTCTAACTATATTAGAAATATCCGCACGGTGTCGCCACCAAGTATGTAAGGAACAACAAATAGTTTAATGTTAAAAGAAACATTATAATATAAAATATATTTCGAAATTTAATGTAAAAATCTTTGAATTATTAAGAGTTTTTAATGAAATTTTTGTATTAATTTGAAAATTTTAAATAAATTGTTAAGAAATTATATCGATAATTTTAACTAATTGTTGATGAATTAATTAGATTAATTAGTTACAACTGGTTTCTATGAGTTACAACTGGTTGCTACGGGTGACAACTGGTTACTAAAAGTTACAACTGGTTGCTACGGGTGACAACTGGTTACTAAAAGTTACAACTGGTTGCTACGGGTGACAACTGTTTACTAAAAGTTACTGGTTGCTACGAGTTACTACTGGTTACTACAGGCTACAACTGGTTGCTATGGGTTATAACTGGTTGCTACAAGTTTAATTATTAAATTTGACTCGATAACTTTTAAAGCAGAAAAACATTAAGTTTTAAAACAACAACTTTTATTAAATTTTATGGAAATACTCATCCTGTGAAAGTATCTTCCCTTCATGACACAATCTGAAGAAGATTTTTGCAATCTATCATCAACTGTTTTCAATCAACAAACCAAACAACCACTATTTATTTGCACATGGATGGTCTTCTTTTCATACAATTTACCAGCGATGTGATAGACACCATCCAAGTCACTTTACCCCCTACAATATTCCACCAACTTTTCCAAGGTTCTCTGTGAACATCTCATAATTTTTGGATCAGAATTTTGATCAACTAACTCTTCCAGTTTTAACGGAGAATCTGATGAAAATTAATCCGGCGAACAAACTGTTCTTCCATATCCTGCGGTCTTGGAGATGCAACTTCATCGTCTTCTGACTGTTCTTATAAGCAGTCGGGAACCTCTTCTTCGTCTCGTACATCTCATGATCAAGAAGAGCTGACTGTTATCACGAATCTTTGACCTTTGAACCTAAAATGACATAAAATTGCTTACAGCATGGCCTTAAAGATGAGATCTACTCACTGTGAGCATCGAGCAGTTGCATGATATAAATAACCTAAGATAAAACTTACAAATAACAACCAATCAGCTTTCACAATCATACAATTACCACTTACATCAATATAATGACACAACTTTCCTCTCTTGTAAATCTAAAAACTAATTTTTCTACATTTTTACAAATTAATTGAAAGTTGTTCATCAATAATTCCCAAGCACATCCTTTATAGACATGTCAATTTTGTACATCTTGACAAAGAACTTTTTCACCTTCATATGGTTCAAATAGAATTTCTCTTAGCAGTCTGTCCAAACTCTTTTGCATTTTATAGAGGATTTAACAACTCTTATTCTTTTTTGGCAGGTAAGTTTTGATCATCAAATTCTCATTTTCAAAAAGAAATCGGTTTTTTAAAATGAATTTAGGATTGTTTCGAAACAAATATTTGAAACTAACCGTTTAGGTATCTGGAACTTGACTCATTTTGCTATGTACAGAGCAATCACCCAAATGTAGCTTATTGAATTTATTACAAACTAAAATGTAAAAAACAAATTTGTTTATTTCTAATATTAGTAATTTAGAAGATGAAATTTATACAAATAATCGTCTACACCCTCATTCTGATAATTTACTTATCTCACTTAGAATATCTTGATTCAAATATTGGGAACAAATATTTCATTAAAAAGGAGATTGCATTTTCTTTTTACTTATTTTCACTTCATATTTACTTCTTGCTAATATTTTGAGGTTTCCAATCTTCATCAGAAGTGAAATTAACTTAGAGTCCTTTCTTTGGAGACAAACCAAGTATTCCTCTCAGTTGGAAGAGAAAGTTCTATCATCAACCATTTTATTTAAACATTTTTCATTAAACAAAAGTGATTGAAGCAAATTATTATTTACATAGTCAACTAGAAACAACTGAAAAAATAAATTCTGAATTTTTGTCAGTTTCTTATTTAATTAAATTTATATTTTTTTGAAACTTTTTACTTAAAACTAAAATAATATTTATCCGTAAAATCTTAATTCAACTTCTACTTAATCACAAAATACTTCTTATTCATTTTTCTTTCAAACTTGCTTCATTTTTCAAACTCTTTAGGTTTAAATTGTTTTTCAAATACTACCTCTTTTTTAACCATTTTATGGGTTGCGTCGCCTTTTTCATTTGAATCTTTCAGCGTGTTGTAACTGCTCAAAAGGTTTTGAAATTAATTGAGTAGTTTCTGTAAAGATGTCTGGCTTAATAGAAAATTGATGACAAAACCAAATCGATAAAAGTTTTATTCTGAAAAAAAACATTTTTCACTAAATTATCGATCAATGCAAATTTATTTTTCAAGAATTTATTTGTTTCCTAAACCTGTTTATAAATGATTAAATCACAAATAATATCAAATTATAAATTGTGATGATGAAGTGATTAATTTTTCATCATCATCTGTATTCACGATTCTTTCTCGCCATCTTCTGGTTACAAAAAATATATTTAAATAAAAGAACTGAAAAGTTAAACATCAAAAGCTCTCATATGCTGACGTGGCATAAAATCTTTGAAGATTCACCGGTTTATGAAATTTAGTTTTTTTTCAAGTTTTTTTAAGTCTCAAGAGATTTGTAAATAATCTATAAATATTTTGCAAGAGACAATTATTATTTCGTTTAATTACTCATTTCTTAAAAGTTCAACTATCTTAAAGGGTATAAGGTTTAGTTTTAAATAATCAAACCTGAAAAATTTTTCTACCAATAAAAATATTCAAAGACAAAATTTACTGATACGTTTTGCTGTTAGTATTCTTAAAAATTAATGAATAATTCAGCAAGCATTTAGACGGAAGTGATGTACTGTCTTATTATTTTATCTGTAAAGTTGCAAAATTTTCATTTACCAAATATGCAAATAACTGTCATTAAGCAACAACTTAAGAATTAGAGAATATTTTGTGGTTACAAACCAATTAATAAAATATTTTCTTGATGTTTCATTAAATGAAACTTTTTACTGAATATTTAAATGAAAACATTTTTTAAACAATTAACCAGTAATTTTGTTTTATCAGAAATTTTTATATAAGTTATAATCTAATTTTGGTTAAGAATATCAAATTTTTCATATACAAGGTTTATATGATTCAAATGTTTCAATTATTTTTTTCAAAAATCATTTTTATAACAAAATAATAAAAAGTTATTTTGAAAAAGCTTTTGAGTAATAATATCCGATGAGTTATTTAAAGTTAATAAAATGAATATTAGAAAAATACTTAACTAATTATTACAATCGCTCATCAAGTTCTTAATTGAAATGTCTCTTTTTTAGATGATATCTTTTTAAATCGATTTTAGTAACTTTTTTTGCATTATGATTAAAATTGATTAAATTTCTTCTCTTTTCGTTTCAGTCAAAATTTAAACTATTTGAAAATTAAACAAAAAAATTAAGTTCCTGTGAAACTTTTTAAAGTTGTTTTCACCATTTTAGAAGCTTGTGGATTTCAGTTTTTAGAATCAATCAGTTTCTATTTTTAAACTAATTGATAATCGATTCCAAATAAAAATTAGAAAGCATTGGATAGACCAAAATAATAATGTAATAATCTTGCTCATAAATAATTTACTTTTAAGGAATTAAATTACTTAAAAGTGGCACTGTACAAAAACAAGCTTGAACTTTTAATAAATTCGACTACTTTAAACTTATTTTTGTTTTTGCTGCTACATTACAAAGTCTACAAAGGCTATAAAGTCATTTTAATTTATAAGAAAGTGGAAAATGTTACTTAATGGAAAATTGCTTTTTTAACATTTTTATTATTTTATGAAATTTTATTTTTATTATGTTTTGTTGTCAACTTAGGCAGATCATTTCAGTTTGGAAGTGACTAATGAAGTCATTCTCAATCTTAGATCTGATTAATTTCCTTTTTGGCCAAATTACGTTTTTGCAGATTTATGACTAATAGTAGTATAATGCAAAATTTTTCAACTAATAAAAACTTTGATTTAAGTTTCTATGTTTATATACAAGTAGAAATTAATAACTTTCTTGGAAAAAATAATTAAACTCCTCTAAAAGGCTAAACTTTTTAAGCGTAGCAAATGAATATGCTAATAGTATAGTGACATTTTAACGCGGCTACCACTGCGTAGGAAATGATTAAATTTGAATTAAATAAAGACTTCTTCAGTGATTCATTTTTTATTGGAAATTTGACTTTCATGTTTAATAAATTTTTATGAATATTTATCAGTCTCTTCAGAACAAGCTTATCCATATCTTATCACTATCTTGACAGCTAAATTTGATTTCTTCAACTATTTTAGTGAAACACTCCCAATAAACAATTCTGAGATAAATTCCAAGTAACTTTATTTGTGTTCATGCAAATTATTTCCAACTCTTTCTAGACTAACAGAAAGAAGTTAGTTGTAAAAATAAAGCTTGCAGTGTTTTGCATCATCATAAACAATTTTTCATAATTATTGGCATTCATCACTTTAGCTCGGCTGCAGTTTGTAGGAATCAAATTAGAAATTTGTTGTTGAGTTTACTTTCCAATAAAATAGTAACATTATATTGTTTCAATCTAGAAACGAATTTCTGCTGATTTAGAAATAATAAGTTGTATTAAGGAATAATTTTAGAGTTTCAACTAGAAGAAGTTTTAAGTGATTAGAACTTTTTAGCAACTAATAAATAAAAAACTATTTTTTTCTTTCTTTTTACTCTTGCAATTTGAAAGGTAATAGGCTGCAGCAGTCATTCAGGAAATTCATTCTTAAAGGTATTGGCAAAGAGAAACCATGATGATGAGTAAAACAACCAGCAGCATTTTTCAGTTGGTTTCAATATTGCTTAGAACAGAAATTTTTATTTAATATTTGAAATAGTTTCTCCTTTAAAGCTACAGAAAGAAATTTGAATGATAAGAACGTGTAGCAGTATCTCCATTCATAACATTTCTTATTTAATTTGTTTTTATTTATAATCTTAAAGACATTTAATATGTCACAGGAAATTAACCTAACGTCATAAGTGAATAAAAAACTTAATGCCAGAAAAATTTTTTCGTGTTTATGTAATATTTTAAAGTTCTACATTATAAGGAAGCAAACGCCAACATTTACTACTTGTATTGGAAATAGTTTTCTGATTAAAATTTTCGTTAAGTGTTGGACTTAATTACCTCAAATCAGATTGAGAACTGTTTATCTATTTCACTTTTTGTGTTTAGTATTAGATTAAAATCTTATAGAAAATCTGAAGCTTTAAACTGAGATAGATTGATTGATTTATTTTGACCTAAGTTTAACCTTCAGTTCATAAATTAATGATTCAATCAAAAGCATAAGCTTTCAGTAAGATTCAATCGTTGGCGACGTTTCAAATCAAATTTTGATTAAATTAAAATCATGAAAACCTGTTTTAAAGTTCTTTATTACGTTTCAAAATTTGTTTCAAAGTTTGTTTCATTCAAAATATTTCGATGAAACTTGAAAAATAAGACTCATTTATTGTTGAAAGCATTAATTTGTGTTTTTGTGGCTTCTCAATATCATGTTTTAATGTTTCTAAATAAAATTTTTATCTTATAAACTTTTCTTCAATATTTGTTGCAAAAACTTTAAAAAAATAATTTAAATAAAGAGAAGATTTGAAATGATTAATTGGTTATTGCTGAATGTTAATTAAACTTATAGTACCATTATAGCAGAAATAAACATTATTGTAGATTTTACTTGTACTTGCTAATCGTGTTTTAACTTAAGTTGGAAACTTAAGCATACCATTTTTAATAGTTGAAATAATTTTGTTACTTTACAGATACTAAACAGAAATGTTTAAGTTGCTTATTTTTGTGTGTTTGAATTTTTATTTTATTTGTGTTTGCTGCGAAAAAATTCATCCTGAAAAACTTCGCCAGTATGGTTGGTATATTTCAGTTGAAAGTATTTTTATAAAATCGAAGAAATCCCGAAAAAGTGAAATAATTTTCTCAAAGTTTCTAAACTTCTAAAGAATTTCACGCAATTTGTAAAAACATGAAGAAATAGTTAAACGCAAAATTGCTATTTTAATTAACTTTGTGAATTTTTAATGACTATTGATTAGATCTACATGAAATAGAGTTTTTAGCTAAACTTAAAAAAACTCTTTTAAGGTTTTAAAGAATTATTAATTTTTTGAGTCAAAAGAATGCTTTTGAATATTTAAAGTTAAAAATTTTTCATTCAACAATAGATAAACAGGTTGGAAACGGAAGTTATGATTTCAACTTAAAAAATTTTATTTTATTTTTCAGTTCCTCCAGAGTTTTATTTACGTGAAGTCCGACAAACTTTAAAGATGGGAAGCAAGAACCAACATTTAAGAGTTCCTATCCTAATCTCTGAAATTTATCATAAGAATTTATCATTCATTGTTGTAAAACAAGGTTAGATTACATTTTCAAAATATCTTTTCTACTAAAACCTGATAAATTTGGCAATTTCTCACATTTCTGTAAATTTTATTGAAAATCGATTTGTTTTTTTTCGAACACTTGCCTAACAACTGAATTTTTGTGAGTTCACTAAAATATTTTCAGGTAAAGAACACAAGCATTTGGAGTACAGCATAAAAAGATTAAGTGGTTTAACAGTAGAACTTTACATACCAATTAAGGAGGTAAGAAGTGACTTTAAACTATTTTCTGACGTAATTTTCTATCTTTGATATTTTGGGAGACCTTCTTAACTCATAATTTAACTTTTGATGACTCAACTTTCCGCTGACTAAATCTTTATCATCGAATTATTGATGATAATTATCGTGAAAGTCGTTGAAGACATCACCGGAAATGACGTCACGAATCTTTTAAAAACTGTTTTTATTTAAAATAGCAAAATCTTCCATCATATCTTCTTCACTTGTAGGTTAACGACGACTCATATGGACTTTATGACGTCATCATGGAACTGCCCAATAAGCGACGAGAATTTTGTTTGTTAATCGCTGAACACGAGAAGAATATGGCCGGAATGATTGCTGGAAGTTTATTCGGAGTCTTTGTCGCCGCGGCTCTTATCATCTTGATGGTTTGTTACCTCCAACAAAGAACAGCGATCAATTTCCGCCGGATGCACAACGAAGGTTGGTGACGCGAAGTCGCGTTTACTTGTTGTGACGTCATCATTACTTGCAGATGACTCAGAATTACAGCTGGATGCAGTAGATACTACATTAAAGTGAGTTGATGAACACAAATGTTGAATTGTGACGTCATCATGTCGCGTTGTAGTGATGACGTGTTCCTCCCTGATGTGGCTCACACCTCAGGAAGCGCGAGGATGGTTGCCATGGCGACCATAACAGATGAAGGCTCAGAAGAAGTATCGTTAAAATAAAAGAAGTTATTACGTCATTGATGACTAATTTCGAAAGATCTCTTCTTCTTGTTGTACATTTACATCATCTTGATGATGACGTCACTACTTTTTGGACGATTTTGTTGCTTTTTTATATTTTTAGTTTTTTAGATGAGATCATCTTGTGATGACGTCATCGCCGCTATTTTGTTCCTTGTAAAATTAATTAGTTAGTTGTTTACTGATTTTCACAAAAATCAAGATTTTTTCTGATTTTCTTTTGAAACTTTTTTTCACTTTGTCGTTGAGTTTGCCGAAATCTGTCTGAGGGATCTGATTGGTTAAAAGATGTTCAATTCAATGTAACAATATCTTCTATCAAAATGTTGCTGGTATCTTATTCAACTTTTATTTCTCTCGATTCAAGTTATCCAAAAAGAAATTGTCAAAAAGTTGAATAGTTAGAAGGTTCAGTTTTAAAGCTTGTAGCGTCAATTAAGTAAATATTAGAAATGGAATTTTCTAGCAAATGATTAACATCAGCAAAAAATAATAAACTTCAAAATGACTTGTTCAAAACCAAATTTGTTGTTTCTTTAGGAAGTATTTACCAGATTAAGTCATTCAAAATTATAATTTGTTTTTTATTTCAGCAATTTCAGATATTTTTTGTATCAAAAGTGAATTGATCAGTTTATTGAGAGAATCAAAGAAACGAAGATTTTTAACTTTTTATAACAAACTAGTTGCTGATTTTTATTAAACAAAAATAAGATTTCAATCAATAATATAAAAAAATTTAAGTTGCTGTCAACCTTTATGATCAACTGAAACTGGTTGGAAATTATCCAGCAATTCCACAGAAGCCTTCATCGCGAGCGTCTTACTCGGAAGCAATTGATGACGTCACTTATAATTATCGTGGATGAAGAAAAAGTGGAATGAAGTGAAAGAAACAAATAGTTCCTCAATAATATTTAAATGACTTCGCAGTCAATGAATCAATAAATAAATAATATTTTTTTTATAAATCATAAACTCAATGCCATAAATGAATCAAAAAAAGTTTTTTATAAATTAATTATCTTTTATAAAAGCTTCTTTTGAGCAACAAGAGAAAGATTTATTTTTAGGATAAAAAACTTGATCTTTTTGATCGAGGAATTTGTAGAATTTAGTCGATTTCACTTTCTTACAAATCTAAGAGTATTTATCGTCAATCTAAAATCAATTTGTGAAAAAAAGTAACTTTTGAAAAACTCAACAAATTATTTTATGAAATTGAAATTTCTGATTTGTAACATGAACAACTTGAAATAAAAACCGTGAAATACCAGAAAACAGAATTTTATTTAAGTTATGTTGTTCATCACGTTAATCCTTAATTAATTTTAAAATTTGAGCCATTTTTTTTTAAGTTTTGTCAGGATTAATTCTATTTAACTTTCAATTTTCTAGCAATTTGTATATTTATAATTGAAAATGATCAAGTGAAATGTCCATCAATCGGCGTTTTATCAAGTTGTCGATGTTGGAATTTCTACAATGGTGTGGATTTGCATCTCCTGTTCTTTGTACTGCCACCGAATTTGGTCGTGTGCTTTCTTTGTATAATAATGCAAGTTATTGGTTAGTGGTATCGATATCTATAGGCTATGTGGCAGCCAGTACTTTGATAATTTGGTTGCCAATAAAGATTTTATTTCAGTGGTACAAGAAAGTGGATATTTATAATGATGATTGGTAAGATTTAAAATAAAATTCGAAAGTAAATATTTAAAATCTTTTATTATTGTTGAAAAGTAAATTTAGTAATTAAGTTAATTTTTATTCATCGCTTTTTCTGAGTTTTCTTTATATCTTTGAAATTTATACAACTCCTAATAGTTTAAAAATTTAGTAATTAATTTGTTTTTTAACTTTGATTTTAAATCAGAACGATTAGAAAGTGATTGACAACAAAGCTAACCAACAACTTACTAACTTTTAATATGAAAAGGATAAAAATGTCAAAATGTTTAAAATGTCAAAATGTTTTTTGACATTATTCTAAAGTAGTTTTCCCAGATTTAGATTACTACATTAACACTTAAAAACTTTTTGTAATTAAGTAATAAATCAAATTCAAACGGAATGTTGACTTTTGGAATAAATATGTAATTGTTGGTTAATCATCAGAACTTCTATTAACTCATTTTCTAAATTGAAAATCAAGATAATATTAGAACTCAGTATTCTTTGTGACTTTATAAGATTAATAAACCAAATTTTAATAAAAATAATAATCCAATAAATTTTTAGATTATGTTAAAATAATTAAATTAGAACATTGTAAAAAATGCTATAAACTTTATTGAGTATAAAGTTGATAATTAAACAGCTTTTTATTTACATATTTCACAAATTGTTTGTTTTCCTCATTTTTCAAACTAATCAAATTTATTAGTTATAAATTTAGTTATTATTATTTTCATTTAGGTGTCAGTCCACCTTTCTTTACTTTTTACTTTCCGCTGTTCCTTGTTCAGTTATGATAATGGAAGCTGCTAAGTTTACAAATCATTCAAATTTTCAAGAAGTATCTGTAGAGTTGATAGTGATTATGTTGGCTCTTGTTGGTGATTCATTTGCTTTCATTTCAATTCATAATTATTAATCGTTTAGTAAACTACTTAGATTTTATTCTATATCTACAAAACCTCAATTATTCATCTTAAGATTGATTTATAAAAAGTTAAACTGGTAAAGTTTTGAATCACAATAAGATCAAAATGTTTTTAAAAATTTAAATTAAAAGAATTTTAAATAAAATTTAGGAATTACCGAAAAGATGAAAGATTACAAGCTAATGGCATCTCGTTTACAACATGAAGAAGAACAGAACGAAGAAACAGCAAGTAAGTCATGATTAAAGATTCTAAAAGAGCTTTTGTGAACCAAACCATTGATAGATGGATCAAACAAGGCAAGAATGATAAAAAAGGTCGCTTATCATATATATGAAAGTCATAATCCCAGAGTTGCTCCGTTGATGACTACAAAAAAGAAAATTAAAAGTTTCTTGTCGTGGTTTGATTTAAGGTTGGTTAAATATCAGATTTAAATTGGTTTAATTACTTAGTTTGTTTTCTTATAATTTACTTTATTAAGGTCAGTAACTGAAATACTTTCAAAGCTTTTAAGATTACATCATTGTAGTCTGAAAAATTCTATTAATATTTTACTAACTCAAATATTTACAAAGCTCATCACAAAAGATGCTTTGATATCTTTGAACAAAAATTTAAAAAACTCAAACTGTTATTCTTAGAACGGTTTCATTGCTGGAGCACATGCTGTCTATTTATGATATCAGATTAATTTTATCTTTAGCATCAATAACAAATAATAGAGAATGGATTTGTGCAATTTATTCAATTACATTATTTGGGATGATACCTTTGATATTAACTAGATATTCGAGATATTAGTAAGTTATTAAAGAAAAATTTCCTTAAAAGAAGTTTATTTATTACTTTTTGTAATAGTTTGAGCAATTCATAAGATAATAGTGTCTTAAGTGCTTGAAATCTGGCGGTTAATTTATTTTTATATGAATTGAACTTTATTATATAAAAACTATTAAAAATTCATATCTTAAAACCTCACATATTTTCAGAACAAAAATAGAATTTCTTAAAAGTCAACATTTGATTTTCTAAATAAAAAACGATAAAAACTTTTGAAAATTTTCCATTTGTTTCAAGTCGTGCTTGTGGAGTCCTACTTCTTGATCTTCCATTCTTCTTTCTTCGCCTCGTCTTCATCTGTGTCTTCAAAGATACCAGCAGTATTCTCTTTCTGCTGAAGAACCTTTTCATTTTGTCTTCTCATCTTCACTTTAATATCATCACTGAGATTTTGACGCCTCCTGATGATAATATGAGAGCAACAGATGAAGACACACCTCAATCTAATCACTACAACTATAATCAACCCGAACAATCGGCCGCTCACTTTCATAATGAAACTTACACCGAAAATCTGGCTGATGAAGATGAAGACTTTGAACGTGAAAGATCTTTTGAAGAAGAAGAACAACAAGAGATGTGGTCTTCAAGGAGTAAAAAAAGAAAGAAGCTAGAGACTACTATTTACCAAGAACCATACCAAGAAGTAAGTTAATTTTGTGGCTTCAACTTTTATATCGGGGTTATTAAAGGTCATCAATACATCTGAGAGTATCTATATTCCAAGAGTTTCATACAGCAGAACAGATGAAGAAAGGTATATAGTTGGAATTTTTTAGATTTTTGTTCATCAATTTCTATCTCAGCATCCAAATAAGTTTCCATTCAGACACAAAAAATGTTGAGTCATTTCCTGATCCTCCACAAACTCTTATCTCAGCTGATCATGAAGAAAATCATGGAAATCATACAGAAGCTCTCTCTAACGTCAGCGCTATGAACGAACTCGATCAAGTAGTGAATGATCTGATTTCAGAAGATTCAGTATCTTCTTCTCGTAAAGATTTTCAACTTTGATCTTCTTCTTCAAGATCTTTGATGAACATTTGAGAGAATCACCACTATCACCTCATCTTTTTCTAATTCTCAATCTTCTAATTAATCTTCAGCCCATGAGAGTCGAACGTCGATCACGATTTAGTGTTTCCATTTACTTTTTGTAAATATCATTTTCACTTTTGATGAGCTTCAAATTCAACTTTTCAAATCTTGATTGACAAACAATAAATAATTTTGAAACTTTTGCCAAATCATCGAACTTATTGACTTTCAGTGTTTCCGATTACGTAAATATAACTTGTAAAATCGATGCAAAGAGAAAATCAGTTTGTGGGTCACGTGAAAGCTCAAAAGAAGACGGAACAAAAAACTTCGTGAAATTGATTGATTTTGAAATCTTTTATTTTATTTGCGTCTAATTTTTCACTTTTCGATTTTAAACAAGATGCAAAAAATTCCATATTTATTTTCGTGAACTTCAAATCCTCAAAATTTGATTCTTTTAGTAAATCAACAAATTTCTGATTTTCATTTTTTACTTTTTATGTACAAATTTTCATCAATAGTTTTGTTTGAAAAATCTTTCAGCCAAAAGTGATTTAGTTATCTTGAAGTGGTTGTTGATAGCTTCATCGAAGCAAAACATAATTTTGATGATTTGTTTTTACTGAAGATATAAACTTATTAAAAACCTCGAAAAACTAAACTTACTTTATATTCGAACAAATTAAACAAAATTGTTACCAAGAAAACCAACTGATAATTTTATCAATAAATAAGAAGTTATTCAATTAAATATTTGTTAAACTTATATTTGAAAATATTGTAAAAACTTTTAATTTAAAGAAATATTTTTAATTCTGAATTAAAAAGATGTTTTTTAAAATAATCAAATAAAGTTGTAAATATTTCACAAATATTTAAAGCTATCAAATTAAATAGTTTATTTCTATAAAATTATTTCTTATTTTATTAAATCTTTAAAATATTTTGCGATAAGCTCAATGAAAAGTTTTGAACAAATATTATTTGAAATATTTTTAGATTCTATTTAAATTTTTATTATCAAAAACTTAAAACAATTTTCTAATCAGTTTTCTGAAGAACTATCAAGTATGAACCACAAGCCACGTGACCTTTGTACAAAATATTTGGCTTAAATTCTAATTAATTATTTAGTAGAACTTTAAAGGTAGCAGCTTCCACCAATTAATTGACAAATAGTTCTAACAACTTTACAATTTTCAAATAACAATTAGCTTATAACAAATTCAAAAATATTTTCTAATATTTTAAAAAATCAGACTACCTCTAGTTGCTTCTAACAATTGAAAAAATTAAAAATTTTGTAATCATTATAATATGAAAATTAATGAGACAAACAAAAGCTTCTTTTGAATATTATTAAAAATCTTAGCCTAATTTTTATGTTTGTATTCTGCAGGAACTGATTTTTTTGCTTTCTAGTTGATGACTTCTACTTAAAACTGTCAAGATACTCTTTGAAAAGAAGTAAAATCAATTGATTTCAGTTGATGTTCTAATTTTAATTAAATAAAATTCATTCATTTAATTTTATTTAAAATCAATTTTTTCTTTTCTTTATATTAATTACATTTTGTAAAAAATTCAAATTTCAATTAAAGTTTATTTAGATATTAAATAGATAAAAAAATTGAAAATACAAAATATCTGCTGATACTTTTTATTAAAATATTTTCAACAATTTGTTATTTTAAAACTTCATTTATTCAAAATTAGGTAATTACCAGATTGTTCAAAATTGTTCAAATGATTTGTTCACCAAGTTTTAGAAATTTGTAATTAAATTAGAAAATACTTTCAAAACATTTAAAAGGTTTCAATTATATAGAAAAAGAAAATTTGAAATAAATCTTTAAAGAAAAATGGTTTTGATAATTTGTATATTTAGCCACTTGCGGCGCACAAGAATGAATCAACAAAATTTTAGTTTGAGAAAAGGCGCGAAGAAATTAAATGAAGTGTAAAAAGGTTGCTGACTACCTGTCATCAACGGCTTTTTTAAAGTTTAAACAAACTCCAAAACGTTTCTTTTATCTAATTTCTGTCAACATTTTGCGCAAACCTCTGGTTTCAACTTGACGAGGCTTTTAGTAAAACATTTTTATTTATTTGGTAGAAAATTTAAATAATTTGTTGAAAAGAATTATAAAAATTAGATAAATTTAAATACACATGAAGTGAAAGTTGTCATTTAGTCAACAAAATGACTCAAGCGGTGTCGTCTTCATTCAGTTTTCTTTGAAATGAAGATTTCAACTTTTGATGTTGAATAAGAAGTACTTTTGTAAAATATCAATTTTCTGAAACTTTTACAAAATCTAGCTGTTTCATTCCAAATGAATTTTTCAATAAAAATTTCTTTAATTTTCTATTCAGTCAACGTCTCATTCGATTTGTTTAAAAGAAATTTAGTCGAGAAGTTGGTGACGTCATACAAGCGATAATTTGTTCGAAGTTTTACTTTAATAGTTCAATTCCTTTTGTCCTTTTCTTGACCTTTTCAAGAAAACCAGCTGATCGAAAATAATAAGAAAATTCAAAAGTAACGTTTATATTTAAATTTAAAAATAATTTGAACATTTAGAAATATTAATTATAAAACTTAAAGATATTTTACAAATTGTTGCCTGATATATTTATGAAATAAATTTAAGTTTCAACGCATTTTGGTAGTTTTTAGAATAGTTAGAATCAATTGCTGTGAGGATAAGGAAGTTTTTATCAACAATTTACCTGAAGTTCTTAAAACTGAGTTTCTTAACAAATTGTTTGTTTAATTGCCTGCTTGTAAAGTAATACAACAAAAATAAAAACAATATGAGCGGAAAAGCTGATAAAAATATTGAGATTTATTAGAAAAAGAATAAGAGTGCTGCAGAAGAATACAAAATTGTTAGAAATTCAAAATTATTTCTCTAACATCTTCTTCAAAACCCTTTTTTCAAAACTTATATTATCAACATTTTTAATTATCAATGTTTCCAAAAATTTATTTTTAAATTTATAAAAGTTTTTGATTTTATTTGAAAAATAAAAAATATGTAAAGAACTTTGCTTTTGTATCTATTTGTAAAGTACATTTAGTTTCGAAATTAATTAATTATATTCATAACAACTTTTAACTTAAGAATTATATTTAGGAAATTGTTTTCAAAAATTGTTCAAAAATAAATTTTCTAATCCAAAAATTTTTTTTTTATGAAAATTTTTTAACAAATTTTATTCATAAAAATTTGTTTAATTGGAAATTACTACTTTTGTTAATTCTATCTTCTTAATAACAGTTTAGTGTTTAACAACCACAAAATAAAAATTTTAATTTTCAATTGTTTTTAAATTTAAGTTTCTTTAATTAATAAAGAAAATAAAAAATTGGTTTTTATAATTCAAGCTGTAAGTTGAGAAAATAATAATTTATTAAATGAATCTTTCAAGAAAACTACTTTTAATACTTTTAATTTTCAAATTTCATCTATTTTTAGCTTGGCTATTTTTCTTTATTTGAATTTTTAAACTAAGTTCAAACTACTCGAAAAAACTTCTAGACTAAAATTGAATTTTGATGTAAACCTAAAAATTAATTTGAATATTTTATTTAATATTTATTAAGTTACTTTATGAATAATTTTAAAAAGTTGTAAAATCATTATTCAAATAATTGATGGTTAAACTTGCCAAGATTATTTTCTAGATACTAAGAAATCAAAAGGAAATAAAATAAGAGTTTAGACAAATCTCACATATACACACTTTTGAAACACAAAGAAGTTTTGTGTAAAACTGAAGCTTAATTTTATTATTGTTTACTGCATCAATTTTTATGTATATTTTTGGGGTCTTCACTTCTAAAAACTAAAATAAATTTCATTTTAATAACAATAAAAGTATCATTCATTACAATTATAAACCTGCAGCAAAAAAATATCACAATAATGTGTTACTTGTAGCATAAGCATCATAAAAAGCTGTATTTGTAGAATTGGAGTGTCTAGACATCCTAACGAGAGTGCTTACCTTTAGTAAAACAGTTAGAGTGTTTGTTTAAATCACATTTACTGTTGTTAAAAAAATATTTTATCTTTTGTTAATTATTAACTTTGTGAATGATTATGATGTAAGTATAATATAATTGGTTTTCAGCATACTTTCAGAAATATAAGCAAAAAACTTATTTTCTTAATAAAACCAAATAGAAAATTTTCTGTTTTTGAATAATATATGTTAAAATCAAAATCTCAACTAAATATTACTAAAATTAACAAATTGAAATTTTCACTTCTGATTATTGATTGCAATTGATTTATAAAAAGCTTTACTTTTATTGACTTCTTAAAATTTGTTGATTTCATAAATTAAATAGAAAGTTTGCTTAAAAAGCTGAAAATATCTCAGAAGTTGTTAGTCACAAAAACCAGTAGCAGTTTGTTGAATTAAATTGTAAGAAAAGGAAACTTTTGATATTTGATTCCATCCTAAAGTTTCTTTAAATTAAAAACTTAATTTGTCACAAAATATTTCATTTTTTCAAAATTTTTAAAAACTGTTCATTCGAAATCTATAGATTATTGCAAAAAGTTCATTTTGTAGATTGATTCAGTTGAAGTTTTTATCAAACCAAAAATCTCAAATGTTTTGTAAAAATTTTCAATAAAATTACAAATATTTTATGATTTGTTAAAAAAGAATCAAAATCCAAAAATAATTACCGAAATTTATAAATCAAATTATTTATATCTTCTTTTATTATAACCGTAAATCGAATGATCAATTTTACAAAAAAACGGTTCTTCTAAAAATTATTAAAATATAATTTTGAATGAATTTTTGAGGAGTTTTAAACAAACGTCTAAACCAAAAAACTACAAAATACAAACTGACGTTAATTTTGGTTATTTTATTAAAAGATTACTAGAAAAATAACCGAACAGTATTTTCTTTAGAAATATTTTATAATTTATTTATATATTATTTATTAAATAAATAATTTTTTCATAAATCGTTATCCTTAAAAATGTTAAAACAAACGATAAATAGACTAATAATAATTTTATAATAAATATTATTATGTTTTTATATAAACAATACTTTAATGGTGTAAAAATATTTGAAAATATTCTTTGCTAATATAAATATATTTAACTTTTTCTGTCTCATTAACTTAAACCTTGATTACATTAATTGACTTTTTCGTCTTTTATTGACAATGTTTGAGTAAATGGAGCATCCAGGCAATTCGTTCTTTTATTTATTGACTTACAAAAACTGATCTACAATTTTATGATTTTTAGTATATTATATAATCACTGATTTTTAATGAACATTTATTTTATGAAATATCTTTTAATAAATTTCTGCTTTTCAGAAAACTTTGATAAATTATTCAAGAAAGCTTTGTAGAAATAATCAACAATCTATTTAACTTTTTAAAGAAGTTTTAGTTAGTCGAAGATTTGTGTTTTTATGAAGTTTGTTTATAGAAATTGAAATTTATCAGTTTATTAATTAGCAACTAAAAGTTGAAATAATTTCATAAAAATTAAAATCAAATTGGAAACAAAAATGGTTTTTTACAGAAAATGAATTTCTTCTGATTAAATTTGGGAACTTTTCATATTCAATTCAACTTGTTTAGAATTTAAGATAAAATCAAAGAAAAGATTTTATGAATGAGTAGTTGAGATAAACTCGCGCGCGTTTTCACTGGAGCGGGAAACGCGGGTAGAAAAGGCGCCAAACGCGCGCGGGTGCTTTCCACTTTCTTGTTTTTCTTTCCACTTCACTGCACTTTCACCGAAAACTTTTTTGAAGAAAATCTAATGAATCGAGACGCAGTTTTTTGGGGTTTTTTTCATCACTAAGCAACAAATTATCAACTTCTCGATGAAAGTAGATCGAATTCGCGTCACGATCGCTTCGTCTGTGTTTCGATGATGACGTCACTATTACGTGATAATATTTACGGCAAAAATTTAGAAAAGAGTTTTGAAAAGAGCAAACAGCAGCAGCTGGTTGGCCGACTTGAGCGGTTGGCATGGAAACGCGCGATTAATAATTCATTTCTTTCGGCTTAAAATTAGCTGTGAAACGGATTTCGGGGGTTCCCCGTCCAGATAACAACTTGTTGTTCGAATTTTATTTAAATTTTGCGAAAAAAAGATGAAATGCAACAAGCGAAGGCAGTGAAAAGCGGAAATCGCGTTGATGACGTCATCATATATGACCGACGCGCGTTTAGTTGGTCTTTTGCCAAAGTTGAGTTTTTGAGGTAGAATTACAAGGTCCATGAGTTGGTTGCTGACCATTACGTTCTTTGACCACACTGACCAGGTCCTTGGACCGCTTATCGACCAGCAACAAGCGTGCAGTGTTAATGTGGGACTTGTTAGATGTGGACAGAAGTAAAGTGTGGACAGGTGAACGTTGATTGGTCAAAAGTGAATTAGTGGTCGTGGTAGAAGTGGTCAAGATACGACAATTTTGTGGGACTGTTATGGATCGTTTTACATTTTGCTGTTTTACGTTTCGAGCCATTTGATTGGATAATGAACCCACGTGACCAAGCATAATACTATTGTTAGCTGCCATGGTAACGGATTGCTGGTTACTAGCCAATTTTGACGAAAGTTTGTTGGTCGCCTTGGCAACTTGTGGTTGAGCGCGAACTAAAGTTGGTGCTTGATTGGTTCGAATGATGACTGGTGCTTCAAGTCTTGTTCTTTGCTGTTGCTGGTTTGTTTGTACCAATATCGAACCAGTAGTTGGTTGCTGGTTGTAAGGAGTGATACGGGTTACTGCTACTGGTTGTCGGACAATTCCTATGACAACAAAAAGAGTTACTAGGTGACAAGGATGGTTGCTAGGTGATAAGAATGGTTACTAGGTGATAAGAATGGTTGCTAGGTGATAAGAATGGTTGCTAGGTGATAAGAATGGTTGCTAGGTAACTGACCTGCATTAGAGCCAGTAGTATTGTTTAAGAGAAATACTGATGAACGTTGATTGGTGACACTGGTTGTTTGAGGGACAATTGGTTTATGGACCAGTTGGTTGTTGCTGGTTGGTAAGTTGAAAGATATGTTGATTCCGTTGCTAGGTGTGAAAGTGGTCCCGTTGCTAGGTGATGATGATGACAACGGAGCGCGCGAAATAACTGGATTCACAGGGATTAAATAAAGTAGTTGATTGTTGTCTGTTGATGACGTCTGTAACAACTGATTGTTAGCAACTGGTTGCTAGTAGCAACTAGTTAGTGACTTTCTGAGCAATGTTGTTGCTAGGAACCAGTCGAAAGTTATGAACTGTAGAAGGAAGAACACGAGGTTGGTTGTTGACTGGTTTCAAAACACCCGATTTGCTCATTGAAAAATTACTCGTTTTGCTGTTTGGGTCACAAAATCACGTCAATCGCCATTAGCGATGGTAACCTAGCAACCAACCTGATGTTGTTGCTAACAGAAATTCGGGGGCGCGGAGACTTGTTGCTTCGATTTCTTTTTACTCCAGTAGTGATTGGAATTGATTTGGCGGTTGTTATGACGACTGATGACGTAGCATCTTCGTGTTTGCGGACTACTTGTGGTTGCTTGTTGCTAGGGGCAACGGCAGAGGGAAGCACGAGTGGTTTAGAGGTCTTTACTTCTTCAGAAGATCGATTAAAATAAGGAAGATCCTAATAAAGATTACATGAAGATACTTTCAACAAGTTGATGACGTCACAAACCGCTTCGCGTTTCACGTAATTGAAGATTGGATCTTGTGAAGATCCGATATCTTTAAAAATATTGAATCCTCGAAAAAGATCAAAATCTGAGAAAGCTGCTTCATCTGATTCTAATCTTGGTGAAGATGATGATGGACTTGGTGGCTCATATGCTGTAAACACAAATCACTAATCACTAATCGTCTCGCGGTTATGACGTCACAAATCACTTACTCGACCAACTAAGAGGTGAAAGTGAACCATCAGGACGGGCAGTCATCTTATCTCGGCTCTGCATCATCAGTTCCAATTGCTCGGCCTCTGACGTCACTTCCGGATACTCAGCTGGATACTTATGAGGTGCAACTGACCAGAAACCTTTCTGTATGTCCGGACTATCTGTCCACATACTGTCCAGGGCACCTCTCATGTCCTTGCCTGTCCACAAACCTTCCGTGTTGATCACATTGAGTGTCTTGGAAACGGGCGGCGAGATGCATGTGACGTCATTACGTCGTTTATGTTGAAGTGGTGACGTTTGTGACTTTTCAATCATTTGCGCGCTGTATAGATGTTGAATACGCGATTTCGTCACGTGATCTTTACAATAAGGCGAGTAAGCGAGCGCTATTTTGCCACAAGATTCGAAGATGCAGCTTCCAATCATCGATGTGACGTCATCGCGGCCGTTCCGCTTCGTTGGTTTCGTCGCATTTAGCAGTTTTCTAGTATTTTGTGCATCGGCGCGGAAAGCGCTTTCAATGACGCGAATCTTCGATTTACATTTGAGTAGTTGCTTCCGGCAAACAGATTTCAATTTCCGCATCGCGCTCATCTTCATCTTGAAGATCGGAGATCGCGCGCTAGTTGCTTCACACCAGAACTTCCGGTCGTTTAAAGTTGAGAGAAGGGCGGTGATGTCATCATTTAAAGGGCACTTGCTGCAGTTAACGCATCGAGAAGCTTTGTAACTTTTAGGAATTCCTACTTTGATGTCTGTCTGGATTTTACTTTTACTTTCAGGAGGACAAACACAAACTCCTTGTTCAAAATCATCACATGTCGGAGCAAAAGGAAGGATACCGCGCGCGTCGATGCGATCTTTACGAAGGTTCTTGGCGAAGTTTAGAACATTTGGATGTATCTTGTCACCATCCATCAACTTATCAGAAGATCCTGGGATCAGATGACATTCGATCTTAGTATCATCGGAAGATGAAAATGAAGATCTTGGAGTATTAAGAACATCCGTGATTTGTTGAAGGACATCTTCATTGTTATTCATCACACATTTCTCCATACTGTTCTTATCAATGAAGATATTTGTAGATGGGGCGTTTGGGTCATAAGGAGAAGGAACCCCTTTAATCTCTAAAAGATCTTTATCTTTCATGATATCTAGAAGAGCTACAGTGAGATCTTTAACAGCCTACAAAATGATTGAAAGTTAGTTGATGACAAGATACAACTTCATGAACCTTTTCATTTCCATGACTTTCATCTGCATCTTCTTCTGATTTCTTTTTTCCTTTTTCAATTAATTTTTGTACTTTAGCAGTTTTGGAGTGAGTTGAGAATGCATCGAGCGCTGACCGCTTTTTCGCGTTTGCTCTACAAGAAGAAATATCGATTAAAGAAGGATTAGCCAGAAAGTTTGGAGAAGAGACAGAAAGCGTTTTGAGTGAAAATCAATGTTCGAAAAAAATGATAAATAATCAAAAAAAAAAACATTTAAAGAAAAGAGAAGTTGGCGACAAACCCTGCTGGTTCGTTTCCAATTTCATCTTCAACTTTATCGTCTACAAATAACCAAAGTTAGAAGCTTCTAGCATTTGTAAGAACTATTTCAACTTACTTTTGATATTCATTAAGTTAAGAGATCCATTGAAAACTGAAGAAGTTAATTTAGAAGTTCTGAAAAAATAAATTGAAGAATTTGAAAAGTAAAAAAAATGATTAAAGTACTTTGGTTGTTCCTTGATAGTATTTTGTAGAAGTTTTCTGCAAGTTTTACTTCCAATTGATAATTCAGTTTGCTGTAGTTTCTGATGTTTTAAACAATATCTAAATAAAAAACAAATTTTTATTCATAATGAAATAATATTTTGAAATTTGTGTGTATTTCATAAACCAATCAAAATATTAGTTAATGTTTTGACAAGCAAGCGTTTATAAGCAGAATGAATCACAGAACACGTGTTCTACAATTTGATAGTAGTAGTAAATGTTATTAACATACAATAGATGAAGATTTTGACCACAAATTCTGTTGTGCCAAAAATTAAAGGAATTTCGATTAAAGCAATCCAACAAATCAATAAATAAATTATTTAGATAAAGTAACAACTGATAATTGGCTTTTTATTGATAACAAAAAATAATTTTATCAAATTTGTTAATAATCAAAATACATCATTTATGAGTTGGTAAAAAGATAAAGTAATTAAAGTACAAAATATTGGAAATAAGTTTAGCGGTCTAAAATAAATTGAAATATGTAGAAAAGTAACTAACAGCTTCTCCGTTTTATATGAAGGAGCAACTATATTTGTACATCTTCTATTATCATACTGATATACATGAGAACAGTAACTATTTTTTTGAAACTTTCCTGATCCTTCAGCTAGTTCTGATAAGAGTACAGTTGAATGAGTTCTACTGCCAGCACCCTGACAACAATTTCAAACTATTTGTAAGTAAACAGGACTTGTTTTTATGATAAACTTACAGGTGATTTCGCAGGACTAAGCATGTTGATTACATGAAGATTTGAAGAAAATGAGAATTCAGTATCATCAACATCATCTAAAAGATTATCATATAACAGACTGTCAGATGGAGATAACATATCTGCAAATCAGAAAAAAATATAATTTCGAATTTATTTGAGAATTTAAATGAGACAAAAACTTACTTGAGATAGAGTTAAAGGCCATCAAGTACTTCAGAAAATTGCCAGATATAAAATTTAACTAATAAGATGTTACAATCACCAAAATTACAAAAACATAATCTAAAAGTGGAGCCAACAAAACTTAACTTGATCGTATTCTTATAACACAATCTAAAAAAACATCAAAATATTATATTGAAAAGTAAATATCAAAACTGCTTTCTACAAATAATTTCAAGTAAAATATTATTTATAATGAAACTAAATAATAAAATATTTATTGATTCAAAAAAATATAATAAAATGATTGCTTAAATTTTTAATCTTAAACTATTTAGTTAAATATAAACTATGGTGTTATGAAATGAGAGAATTATATAAGTTGCAGCATTTTACAAAAGCAGCATTTTAAGGAGAAAACACTCTGCAAAAACATTCATCACATTTCATTATATAGTTGACAATTTACATAATGAAAAAAACAAATATAAAAAATTATAAACAGAAGTTGCAAAAAACAGTTGGAAACATTAAAAAACAATTTTTAAATAAATCAAATATCACTTTTAAAATTCATTCTAAAAAAATTATTGATTTATTATAATTATTACAATCCTTGAAAAGTTAGATTTTATAAATCTAACAAAGGTTTGAAAACTAAAAAAAGTAATTATAAAAGATCTACAAAATTAATTTCAGAACTTTTAGAACAAATTTTGTAAAAATAAGAAATGCTTTATTTTTCTAAATAAACTTTAAGAAACTGTTTAAATAAATCTTAATAAATTTATCTAAATTGTATTTAACTTTTGTATAAATATTTAAAACATTTAACAACAAAATACAAAGATAATTTAATAACAAAAATAAAAAACTAAATTTAAATTTGACATTATAAATATTGAATAATAAAGAAAAAAAATATAAAAACAAAATTAGAAAAACATTTCAATTTAGACAAATAACTGCAGAACTGCACATAAAACTATATTTTAAAACAAACCAAAAAATATAATGTTTGTATTTTATGTAAATAAATATTGTATTAATTTTCAACTTGTGACAAACGACAAACAAAAAACAAGTTTAAATACCAGATTACAACTTAAAAATAAGTTTGCTGCTAAAACCTTTTACTAAATTTTAGTAATAATAATAAGTTTTATCGCAGTAGACAAGTTGAATATTTTAGTTCAAAAATATTCAATGTTGTTTACTTTTATTGAAAAAAGTTAATACAACTGCACTGAACTAGTTGAATCATACAAGTATATATTAAAAAAAATTATTACAAAACAAAACTCGGCAATGTATATCTGCAAACATAAGCATAAAATAAGAAAAAAAAACAATAACGCAAAGGAAACGACTCGTACTTTCAAAACAGGATGTATTAGGCCTAGACATAATTGTAGCCGCCTTACGCAATGGTAGTAAATAAAAAATCTTAAAAAGGCTGCACGGCACATAATAATGATTATTTACCAGTATCAGTGACAAAAAGGTCTTAAAACCATCTAAAGTTATATAAAAAGTCATACTAAGACAATTTAAATTATCATTTAACTAAAATTATTTTCTTAAAAATTGAAAAATTTTAAACTTTAAATAAAAGAAAAAAGAAAAAAGAAAACTTATTAAGATTTTTAACTACAGTAAATTAGATAATAGTATGGCCTGCTTCCGCCGTGAGTAGCCATGCTGTTGTTAGCAAGGGTAGAATTGATGGAGATCCAATTGTTTGCCCATGCAACAGAGTTTCATTCTCCACACCAACAAGGTTATGCAGCGGAACAGAAGGACTGATGCAGCTGCGCCCAGCTGGCGTCGCAGGAGCTGCCAAAACGACACTGAGTACAGTAATGAACTGTGTATGAGACTACAACTCCGGCTTTAAATTCGTATTTTTGCGTCTCTTAGGAGTTTTATTATAAAAATTACTAACAAAACCCTTCTACCCGGGTTTTAATCGGTTTTTCCTTATTGCAAATATGTGTGAGTCTGGGACCTTCTGCGTGTCAAGCGGATGTGATAACCGCTACACTAAGGAAACAGACAATCATTTTATTCTAATAGTTTGTTCACAACGCGTCTATAAAAGGTCCTATTTAACTTTTGATTTTGTATGAATTCATTTATTCAAACATTCAAATTTATTTATTTGCAAAGTGATTAATGATTCTCAAATCTAAGCTACAAAGTTGTCAGTTAAACTAAAACTACTTATTACAATAAAATTTAGTTCGAAAAAATATTTATTTTCTTGTTTTTTCCAAAAAATTTTCAAATAGTTTCTGTTTAAAAGCTAAAAGAACTCACAGAAATTACAAACTTACTAAAAATCACAAAAATTATATTTTATGAGTTTATTTTTTTTTTGTTATGATAATATCACAACTGATATTATAACATAAAATTGAAAAGAATAGATTTTTATTGAAGTTAAGAAAAATATTGAATTATAAAGTCTAAAAGAAACAGTAGATTAACCAGTTGATATTTCTGATTTAATATTATAAAGAAAGCTGTTAAAGAAATGGAAGAAAATAATCGAACAAGTTGAGTTTTCTTTAGTGTGGAATTCTGACTTCTATATCTTCTTCAGAAACAAAATAGGAGATATCGTAGCTTTATTAGAAAAATAATAATTTTAAATTTATTTATTTGATTTACTTCAACTTACTCTTGTGAAGAATCCAATACAATCCAATACAATTCAAACAGGTGGTTAAGGAACTCATCATAATCTTCAGGCATATCTAGTGGAAATACCTCAGCTAACTCTGCTTGACTGTATAAAACTAACTAAAATAGTTTTTAATCTTTTATTTGATTCGTTTTACCTTTTGGAAAATTCTTCAGAAGCAGAGTAATCTGAAAACATTTTATTTTTCTCTTCATTAACCTGAGGCATATGCTCTAAGCTCACAAGAAAAGTTTCTGTAACAGATTCTTCATCGCTATAGTCATAAAATTCAGCAGTTAGTTTTCGGTTTGTTACTTTTTATTTGTTAGTAGTTAAATTGAAGATTTATCAAACTATTGCAAACGTACAACTCACTGAAAAATAGCGACACCATCTGCTAAATACAAGAAACACACACCAATAATTACCAGTAATTTTAACATAGTTTTGATTGACATTCACTGATAACTTATCAAGTTTGATGTTTCAATAATTTGCTGTTTCTTTTATATTATAAATAAGGAAATTGTTGATGATGTAAAACTTAAAAGTGTTTATTTGTTTATAAGTTCATACGTTTGTTTATTTGTTTGTTTATTTTATCTTGTTGTATAGTTGCTACTTTAGTTATTATTTGTTTATTTTATAATAAAATAATGATATGAAAAATTGGTTTCTTTTTAAATAAAGTTTATATTGAAGAATTTAAAGAATTTTTTTATCTAATTTAGAGACAAACTTTTAAAGTTGAACATTTATTAATATTTACACTCTGACAAAATTTCGAACTTTTTTAAATGTCTATCATAATAGTTTATCTTCGCGATTTATTGACGCTTTCAAATACTAATCTTCAAATCATTTCAGAGATAATAATAATTGAGTCTTCTTCAGCCATGATCTGAGTGATGATGTTCAAAACAAAGTGAAATACAAAAGATTTTTTGGGTTTCTTTGAAGCTGGTTTTCTTCTTTACCTGAAACCAATTCAATGATTACTAATTCAGATGAAAGATATTCAATCAAAAGATAAATTGTTTAAATCAGTTGCTGCAGATTGTCAGCGATTAGATGATGTGGAAACAAACTTGAAGCTCGCGTTACATGATGATGCAAAGTTATTGGTGGAAAAACAAACTGCCTCTGTTGAAATATCGTTTTGTGGAGGTCCTAGGACTTTCCGAGTTGAAGTGAGCCTAAAAAGCACCCTGCTTCATGTAACGATCATTTGGATATCAACATCAACAGCGAAAGACTCAAATACTTTAAATGATGATTACATGATCATGACGAGTTACATGATGATGCAAAATTACCCACTGCAAGAAAAAAACAAACTGCCTCTGTTGAAATATCGTTTTTTAGTTTTGAACAATATTGTCAACCATCTTGTCATGTTGTGTGTAAGCCAGGACAGAAGTTATGAAGATCCAGTTGTTGCCTATGCAGCAGGATTCCACGCCAACAAGGTATGCAGCGGAACAGAAGGACTGATGCAGCTGCACCCAGCTGACGACACTGAGTACAGAGACAAGCTTCCAGCTCCGGTTTTAAATTCAGAGTTTTGCGTTTCTTAGAAATGTTGACCAGACTAACAAAACCTTCTATCCGGGTTCTATGGACTTTTCTGCGTCACTAGTATGTGACCACCTACTGGGATCGAATCTGGGACCCTCTGCTGGCAGGCAAGTATGGTAACTGCCTCACACAGATGAATGTTAAAAGAAAGAATCAACTTCTGGAATGTCTTAAGAAGAATCTTCATCGAGATCTTCTTCTCTTTGCTCTTCTATGATCAGACTTTTGAAGTTAGATCGATAATGTTACAAAATAATAAAAATATAAAAATCTAGTTTTTAATAATTCAATAAAACTTAATGAAGATGAAATCAGTTTTTTAAAGAATCATCACTGAAACAAATTCATCTTTCTATTTAATTTTTTAAGATTCATTTGTACTTGTAATCACAATTTCAGCTTTTAACGTTTCATTCGATAACAGCTTCTAAAATCTTAACTATTTTTACTAATAGATATAAGTAAGTTAAATCAGTTTTCAATTTAATTTAAATTGATGGAACTTATTTTATTCTTCTTATTAAGATAAGAAATTATTACAAAAATATTGATGATGATTATTATCAAATATTATTTACAATTTGCTTGGTTTAATAGAATTTCTACCATTTTATGTTTTTTAACTTTTTAGTGATCAATTTAAAGATAGTGAGTAAACTTACAATATTCAAAACTATTATGATATTTAATGTATAACTACAAAAGGTAAAAACTTTTGTATACAAACTGATTTATATTTTCACATCAGTTTATTCCTCAGAAGTTACCTGTTTGCCAGTCACCGCCCAGATAACTTCAGCTCTTTTAGATAAAGTGATTAAAGTAAAGAGCTTTCAGCCAAGAAAAAGATGGAAATATTTGACGGCAACAAGGGTTTGGTGAGGTGTTGTTGGTGACATTAAAAAGCTAGCTACGTTATTAGAAAGAAGGTTTAGGAAGTTTCAAATTCAATTTAGTATCAAAACTTAGGAAGTAAAATTAAATAAATGAATTTTATGATAAGCAACAATTTCATCAAACTTTTTTCATGTATAAGTTGTACACAAACAACATTACCTTTTTTCTAATATTGAATTGTACTAACTGATGTTACATTGAAAAAGATTCTATATATATGGATTCTATATTTTCTAATTTTATAACTAACTAAATTGTATGCTTCTGTCTATGGTGTAAAGAAATAGGTTTACGAAAAGTTGCATAGATAGATTTAATTAAGCGTCAAAAGTAGCATTACAACTTCGTGTTTGTTTTCATTGAATTTAAAATAGTTTTCAATTCGATATTTTAACAAAATAAATAAGTTTTCAAGATGCATCAGACTTTTTATAACTTCTTTGCTAACTAATTCTGAAATAAAAAATTGTTTATTAAAATAATTGTTGAAAATATTTGATTAATTCATCTAAACAAGGTTACAAATAAAATTGAAATTATAGAAAGCCACTTGCTTTTAATAAACGAGTGATTCCAAATTTTCAGTATTCTCAAAGTCATCAGTAAATTTTGCAATTTGAGAATCTAATAATTCATTCACTTGATCTCCTCTATTCTAAAAACATTAAATTTTCAACATTTTGAATTTTATACATACTATTTCAAGATATTCAGTTAACAGTTATTTATTCGTTTTTCTGCTTTATTTGTTTTGATTTAAATAATACTAGAGATTAGGAATAAGAAATTATTTTAGTAGAGATCTTTTATCAAACTAAATATTAACAGGAAAAATAATTACATCGAAAATTAACAAAGTCATCTTCACAACACTGATAAAAGCATTTGTGACGTAATAAAGATTATCACAACATTTTAACTAAACAAAAATTATTCAGTAATTTTTGATTAAAGCAAAATTAAATTTGAAATTTGAATTTATAAAATGTTAAATATCTCAACACTGACTGTTAGGTCTTGTGTTACAACCTTATTTGTGGTTGCTCATATTTCTTACTTATTTAATTTCAATGAAGTAATAAAAAGTTTAAAAAGTTTGATATTCTCTAAACAGTCTGTAGTTGTGGAAGAAACTAACAGTTGGAAACCAATCAGCAAATATTTTTTGAAAGCACAACAACCAGAAAAGAGTTTACAATTTTCACCAATTTTCTTATCGACTGTTGTGTTAGCGTTTATTATCAACTTTCTCATCTATTTCTTCAAATGGTAAGTTTTTCTTAATTTGTAAATTACTAAAAACCTTCTTAAGTTTTATAATAAATATTTAAAAGAAATAACTTTAAACTTTAAGGTATTTTTTAAATACTGTTTTTTATCAATTTTTAAAAATTGAGATTTTAAAACAGGGCACTAAACCCAGTTTGGAAGATATCTGAAATAATTTTGGTAAAAATTTTTCGATACATTAAAACCTTGTTTGAGCCTGAAAAGACTAAAGTGGGTTTTTTAGTTTTGAACATTTAAAATTCTGTTAACTTTACAAGTTTATTCTATCATTAATATTTGTATGTATTTCATTAGTTAGTTTTTATTAAGTTTTGATTTTTAGAAAATAGCTGAGTGTTTAAAAATACTTGAAAAAATACAGAAAGAAATTCTAGAATGTCAAAAAAAAGTTACAAAATTTGAAAAAATGATTCATAGAACTGAATATCTTGAAATAGTATGTATAAAATTCAAAAAAAAATTCAAAATGTTGAAAATTTAATGTTTTTAGAATAGAGGAGATCAAGTGAATGAATTATTAGATTCTCAAATTGCAAAATTTACTGATGACTTTGAGAATACTGAAAATTTGGAATCACTCGTTTATTAAAAGCAAGTGGCTTTCTATAATTTCAATTTTATTTGTAACCTTGTTTAGATGAATTAATCAAATATTTTCAACAATTATTTTAATAAACAATTTTTTATTTCAGAATTAGTTAGCAAAGAAGTTATAAAAAGTCTGATGCATCTTGAAAACTTATTTATTTTGTTAAAATATCGAATTGAAAACTATTTTAAATTCAATGAAAACAAACACGAAGTTGTAATGCAGTTTTTGGCGCTTAATTAAATCTATCTATGCAACTTTTCATAAACCTATTTCTTTACACCATAGACAGAAGCATACTATTTAGTTAGTTATAAAATTAGAAAATATAGAATCCATATATATAGAATCTTTTTCAATGTAACATCAGTTAGTACAATTCAATATTAGAAAAAAGGTAATGTTGTTTGTGTACAACTTATACATGAAAAAAGTTTGAAAGCTCTTTACTTTAATCACTTTATTTAAAAGAGCTGAAGTTATCTGGGCGGTGACTGGCAAACAAGTTCCCTAACTTCTGAGGAATAAACTGAAATTAATAGAAGTTCTAAATTAGAACCTTTTTAATTAAACAGAAATGTTTAAATATTTGACCGATATAAAATCTTCAAATTTATCTTTTTATTTTTCTTTATGGCTTTAATAAATAATATTTTTAAATTTTCTTCAATTTTTCTTTTCAAAGAATTAAATTTTTCAAGTAATAAATTGTTTGCTTAAAAACTGATATTTATAAAATTATCTAATTTTAAAATTTATCTAAATAAATTATTAGATAAAATATATATTTGTATATTTCATATTTTCAACTAAACTAATTTACCAGAAGATTTTAAAATATCAGATTCTAGCAAAGTATTATTCTTAAATTGTTTCATTTAAATATCATTTTGCAGATTTAATAAAATAAAAATAACCCTAATGGTAATGAAATAAAAAAATGGTTTTAATTGGATAATTAATTAATATATGCTATAAAAATATTATAAAAAAGCTTTTCACTGAAATTAAAATTCTAAAAACCCTTTAATAAAAATGGGATTATTTCGAAGATATCTTTGTAGTTTTCAACTCGATAAGTTTATATGTATTTGTTCCAATCTCTTTTTTGATTTCATATTTCAATGAAGCAACTTTACATCTAATCACGGTGTAGTAATGACATAAACAAGTTACATAATTAATCAAATCATTATAAAAGTTTACAAATTGTGACCAAATAGAAGCTGTCACAGTTTATTAGTATAAGTTTTATCATTATTTTAATCAATTAAAAGTTTATTTGTAATTGTCATTAAATTGAGAAAAATTTACATTTGAATAAATTGTTGATTTATTTGGTTTGTTGGTATCTTTAAAGTAATTAGATTTTGAAAATATAATTTCTTAATCAAAGTCAAACTATACAAAGTTTAGAACAGAAGTAGTCCCTGTTTATTCCCTGAGTTACTAGAAGAGTTGAAGACCTTTTAACTGGTAAATAAAATTGTATTTTTGAAATTAATTTTCAATTATTAGGTTCTTAAGTATAAAATTTCACAAAAAGTTTTTTTATTCAAATTTACAGAAAAAAAAAACGAATCATATTTTCGTCGTCGTTATTAACAAGTTACAAATAATTGTTGACCTTCAAAACGCAACTATTTTCAAACCTCCTGTTTATTCGACGATTCCTTATGACGTATATCGAAGATTTTCTCACGAAAATTGACGCTTCATTCATGAATCTAGAAAGCAAGACGGAAACGGAAGCTTATGTTGGGAGTCAACTGTCAACTAAACTTTCTCACGAACCTTCATTATTCTCATTCTTCTTTTTCCAACTCAACTTTTTCTTTCTATTTTTTTTTCATTCTTAAAACAAATTTTTTTAAATTATTTTTTATCGGAATTTTCAAAGCTTTACAAGAATTTGTTTAAATTTGGTTCTGGAAAAAAACTTTAAACTTATCTGACAGATCGATTGATTTACTTTTGAGTTTCACAAAGTTAATACAAGGTTCGGTAATCAAAAGATTTCCAAAAGTTTTATTTTATGTTCTACAAAATTGGTTAAAAATGGTCAGAATCTAAACTAAAATATAATTCAAATAGAAAACAAAATATCTGACTAACAAACTGTGTTTGTAACTAATTTATTTGTAGTATAATACAAGACAACTTATTCAAGTCAAGTGAAAGGCAAGATTACAGATTCAATTTTGTTTTTGAATTGTTTATTATCAGATATCTTTTGTAAGTTAAATTTAAAGAAATAACAGTTTTCAAGAACTTAAAAATTATCAGAAATTTGAAAACAGTTTTAATTTAAAACTTTTTTTATCGCCGCTAAGTGACGCTTCCAAGTCAATACTGAATGACTTCTATAGTACAAAAGAAGAACATGAGAAGTTGCAGATACTTTTCTATATTTGCTCCGTTGACTTTTCTAGGATCTAAATAGTATTCAAATTTTATTAAAAAACTTTTTTGTTAAATAGTTTTTAAATTTCAGCAAATTTTTTTTCAACTTTTATTTTCAGCAGTAAAATATTTTGTTTAAAGAATTTGAATATTAATTAAAGAAGATTTGAAAAATATATACAAGTAAGTGAAATATATACATCAGTTGTATAGAAGTCTTATTTCTGTAGTATATGATGCTGTAAAAGTTTGATATTATTAAACAAACTAACTAAAAATATAAATTACTTTATAAATTAAAAACTGTTTTAAGCGATTTTTAAAGCAATTATACATCACTATTTATTAAAGAACATATTTTGGTTGTCACTAATTAAATATAGATTTGGTTTTACAGTGATAAGTTCTGCTTTTCAATCAGCACCGTTTTAACATTGAGTCGTACGCATCAACTGATGTCTATACATGATTGTATCTCATTTAAGACATGTTTCTGTATGCTACTATTGTAGCATATCAAATTACAAGCTAAAGTGGTGATAGAATGATGACAAAACCCAAACCTTTATTTATTTCTTCACGCTAATAAATAAAAAGAATTAAAAATAAATTCGTCGTAAATACCAAGTTAACAGCAACTAAAGGTTCATCTAGTAAACTTATGAATAACTCGTGTAGTTTTTGTGATAAACAATTTTTCAGATAGCTTCCAGCTTTTCCAAATAACTTTCACTTGAATGAATGCTTTTATTAAAACTCAAAATTTTCAACAATCATATAAAGTTGTGTTTAAATAAATTGAATTTAACTGAGAAAATAACTCCCTCCTAGTTTTTATGACAATTGTTAGAATTTCAGATTATAAAAGAAATATAATTGGAAATCTTTTATAACTTGATCACCTACAAATAACTTTTATTACTCTTGTGATGAACATTTCAAAGTTTTTTGAATTTATTCATGTTTGTTGTAATTACCAAAATTATTTTCATGAATAAAAAGATTAATCTTCAAAATTTTCTGAAGTTGTTACGAAATTCTTACAAATAGAACAAATCAAATAATTTCCAAGATTTTTATTTTCTCTTTACAATTTTAAAACATTTTTCTTTTATTATATTTTTTACAAACCTTATAAAGAAAATTATCTGAAAGACAAGTTAAAGAATGACATTTAGTAAATCATCATTTTTTAAAAGACTTTTTTGTTTTATTTCGATGTTGCATTGATTCGACAGATTAGAAAAAAATATGAATTTAAAACTTGTCTCAATTTTTGTAATAAATAAATATAAAAGTTTTAAATGGTTGGTTTGGCTGAAATTTGGTTCTTACAATTACAATCGCAGCTTGATTTGCTTCAAATTCTGTTATAAATTACGACAAATTACAAATCTAATTTTTTGCTGATCATTTCTGTTTTTAAAAGATTTCTTTTTCATCTAAATAATTCAGTTCCAAAAAAACTTTTGATTCGAAACTGTTTGGTGATCTTATCAAACAAATAAATTTTCTTTTTAATACTTGATAGCAAACCTCAAATTTTTCAAGGAAATTTTCTATTTTGAAACAAATTAATAATTTTAATTATCATTTTTTCAACTTGTGAAATTTTTAGACAATTTTTCTACAAGCTGAAGGTTATGAGATTTTTTAATAAAAATCAAAATATCATATCAAATGTTGTTATCATCAGATTTGATGAATTTGGATTTTTTCGACTCCTGTAAATTCTCTTATCAATTTTTTTGTCTGATTTAGAAATTCTATTAAAACTGCTTGAAACTGGTAAAATTAGAAAATTTTTATTGTTTTCAGACTTAGAAAAGCTTAGTAACATTTTGATTGATTTTAGTTTTTCTAATTTTCATCAAAAGTCTTTTATTCTAAACTTTTGTTTTTAGTTTTATTTGAAAGAAACTGAAAATGCAACAAAATATTCCAAAAAAAGAATCTGAAGAAATTGTTTGGTATGAATCATATTTCTTCAAATTTTTTTTAATCTTTTCTGTAATTGATTTATAAGAATCTAATATTTTCAAAGCATCTTTTCATTAAACTTTCTTATTTCAGTTCTGTATCAACCAATCTACTTCAAGATGAAGAGACTTTCCGAAATAATCTTTATCATACTTATCCAACAAACCCAGATTTCCGACAAATCAATTTAGAGTGTTTTCCTGGGCACCAAAATCTGAATCAAATGATCGAAAACCAAACGTCATATGAAAGAACATCTCCTATTTTTCCTCAAAATCATTCTCTTAATATTCCTGTCACTACTCTAATAGATGAAGTTCCTCCTTATGTTGAGACATCTACTCCAATTGCTTCATATAATCACAACTCTGTAGTTAATTCTCAACAACCACCCGCTGCTAATCAATATAACCAATCTTATTATTGTAACCAAGCAACGAATTATGCGTACACGCAACCAGCTTTGTATCAGAATTCAACCACTCAAAGTCAGTCTGCTGCTAATAGCATCGACGGTACAACACACAGAACTACAAACAGAAACAATTTGGCAAATGTAAACAACAAAGTTTCAACAACCAAACCACCATATAGTTATGTTGCTCTGATAGCGATGGCTTTGAATTCGTCTGAAGGCAAACGTTTGACTCTCTCTGCGATTTATAAATGGATTATGGAAAACTATCCCTACTTTAGAAACAAGAAGAAAGGGTGGCAAAACTCAATTAGACATAATTTAAGTCTCAATGAATGTTTCGTGAAAGAACCACGTGATGGTGGCGGTGAAAAGAAAGGCAATTACTGGAAGTTAGTTTTCCCTTTTGATACTTTGTTCGAACCAAATAATTATAAACGAAGAAGAAGAGTAAAAAAAGCTCGAGTAACTCCATATTCTCCTTTATATTCTCAACCTTCAACATATCACCCTAATCATGTAGCACCGAGATATGCTACATATTCACCTCATACACCCGCTGCCTTTAATCATAATGTCTTCCAGAATAATGATTTCCAAAACCATTCATATAATTCACCTCAAGCTATTCAACAAAGAATTTCTTCTAATTATCAAACTAATTATGGAAATACAAGTCATCATCAACCAATTAATCAAACAACAACTATCCATCAACCTTATCAATCAAATATTAGACCAGTTGGTGCTGATAATGTACAATCTGCAAATAATCTATATACTTACCATGGTCGTATACATCAAGAACATTTCTATGCAAACTGTTTAAACCAATCAAATCTCTTCGATGGACAAACTACTCTTCAAACAACTCCAGAGATCAATCATCCCTCGAATGGAGGAGTGGGTCTTCAATCCTCAAATCAGCTTCCTCAAGATCATTCAGAAAACTCTGATTATGATTCTCCAAATTATGACCAAAGCTGAAAAGAAGTTTTCTATCAAATAAATTGAAATCTAATTTCAGTTATTTATTGATGACAAAGAAATCTATTAGAACTTGAACTGATTCTTCAGCAGCTATTTTGCAAAGTCTTGAACTTTCACAAGTTTTATATCTAGCATCTCCCTGTTTCAATTTGAATACGTATCTGAATAAGAAATAACTTTCGTTCTGCTTTATCTTTAATTGTGTTTTATTTTTAAGGTAATAAAGTTTACTGAACAAATTCTGATGTTTGATGTTTATTGATAGCAACAAAAAGAACAGAACGAAAATTTACTGATAAAAAAAGAAAGTCTTTCAAAGTAGTTTCTTAAAAGTATCAAAAGAAAATTAGAAAATTTAAAGATAGCAAACAACATCCTTCTGTTAATGTTGGAACCTTCTAATTCTCTGTGAGTTGCTTTACTATAATTTAATAAAATCTTATAATTTTGATTCGTTTGTTTGATAATATTTTGTAACATCTTTAGAGTTATATTGAGATTTTTTCAAATTCATATTTAAATAATAAAAATTTTAGATTAGTTTAAAAATTAATAGATGCTGAAATTTAATTGGTACAAATCAAAATAAATTTGTTAAAATTCGAATAATTGTATTTCTAATATTTTGTATATTTGTGCAGAAAATCAGAATTTTTGTGAATCTGGATAAAAAAAGCTGCTGCTTGCTTGATGCTTCTTAAATCTTCAAACACTTTTGATAGTAAGTAACTTTTATTTGTCGTAACACCTGGTTTGATGGCTAAATAATGTTTCTATATATTTCTTAGAAGAAAGTTTTTCTCTAACATTTTTCTAATATTTGTCTGTTATTATTTATTCACTTACTTTTTAGCAGAAATTTTATGTACTTTTTTGAAAACTATTAAATTGAAAACTTTTCGAAATATTTGCTTCAAATAAAGATAAAATATTCAAAAATATCATTAAAAAAATTCTTTTATTTATTTATAAATCAAATAATCAAAGCTGAAAGTATAAGAAACATTGAAACTTTTGTAATTTTATTCTTAATAAACAATTAAATGAAAATTAATCAACTTTTTTCAAACAAACTTTGATCTCTTTTATATTCTTTCAATATTTCAATAAAATTCTTACTTTTTAATAAAATTGGTGAAAAAAATGCAAGATTTTTAAAAACATTAGTTTTTATTATTAAACTTTGAAATTTAAATTTCTGAATATAGCAAAATTTGTTTAAACTAAATTAACATTTTGTGATTTAACAGAAAAAAATTTTTTAGACAAATTTAAAAAAATTCACGAATAAAAAAAGTAATAAAAATTATAAGTTAATTTATTATTTTATATTTGTTAATTTATTATTATCTTATTATTAATTTAATCAAAGACACTAAATATGCTTTCTGCAAATTTTTCATAAAAAATAAATTAAAAATAAATGGATTTAAAGATTATTTTTGAAATCCTTGAAAAGTTCATATTTATGTGGAAAATGTTGAAATCCTTAAATTTAGATTTAAGTGAAAAATTTGAGAATCAGAAAAATTGTCTTTTTTCTGCTGACTCAATTTTTAGCAAGTTATGTTTTCAAAGATTGCTGAATCAGCAAAAGTAGCTTTAATGTCACCAAACCAGTTTTCATAATTTCTATTTTTTTCCAAGGCTTTCTACTTTACTTTTTAACGTTTTGTTCATTATTTCCGTTATTTTTTAAACCAAGTTTTAGAAATCTTAAACAATTTTTCCTACAAATGAAGGCGTCTACCCCAATACCGTTACTACTTGATAATCTCTGAAAAAAATTGGTCTTTTATCAATTTGTTAAATTTGAAAGTCTAAGTTTTCAATGATGTTTTGAAAAAGCAAATAAACCATAAATAAATTCACATAAAATGATTTAATCGATTTATTTAAAAATATATTTTTGAAATTATTTCTTAACTAAATTAAAATTTAGAAAATTTTTTTGGGGGTTTTATTTTACAGTGAGAAAAAATTAAAAATAGATTGATTTAAACAAATAGGTTGAAAGCGGTCTTTAGAAAAAGAAGCTAAAAAGCTACGACTATTTTAAGCAAAGTACTTGAAGAAATAATTAGATGAAAAACTCATGGGAGGCAATTTAGAAAAAAAAGTGATTTTATTTTAGCAAAAACTCCCAAAACTTTAACTACTTTCAGTAATTTGAAATGAAAAAGTGCTTCTTTTAGTATAATGGTAAAAAGTTTCCTAATTAATTAGTAGTAAAGCTTAGTAAGTTTAGGTTTAAAAACAAAAATTGAATTTAATAAAATAATACGATATACTAGCTGGTAATATATCATAAGATTTAATCAACTTATTATTTTGAATTACGCTGAACATAGACATGAGATAAAATTAATTTTGCTGCATTTCATTTTAACAAGATTTGTCAGTATTAAAATCGTTCTGTAAAGACCGTTGTAAACAATCAAACGAGGCAAAAAAACCTAAAAGAAAAATAAAAACAATTCTTATCAGCCTGAATTTGAACCTTTCTTGAAACAAACTAACTTTTGAAAAATTTTGATTTTTTATATGATTTAAAGAAACAGCAACAAATTTAGAACTTTTTATCTTTTTACAAACTTTTCTGCAATCATTTTAATTAACTTTTTTTACTCTTATATGTCATATATCACCTTTGAAAATCTATTCATAAACTGAAATAATTTACTTAAAATTAACAAAAGAACCTTTTACAAAATTATTTGATAAGTTTTTTATTCTATGATTTTGTTCAAAATTGATCAAACTTTTAAAAAATGTTTTTATTTTTTGTTACTTGAGTTACAGTTACTTGTAAATTGGGCGAAATTAATTTTTTAAATTTAATTTAAAAGAAAATTCCAAGCCGTATCTAACGAGTTTATTTTGTTATTTTTATGTTTAGTTTTCAAATAATAAAAAGTTTTTTTTATATCATGTTGTAATCTAACATATATCATAAAAAATTAGTTATTAATTTCAAAATTTTATCTAGAAAATGTATTATATTATTATTTTTTATTTGGACTTTTACCATATTTTGTTTATTATTATTATTTAATATAGTTTAAAAAAATGATAATCTTGTTAAGTAAACTGTTAAAATTAATTGATAATATTTCATTAATTCTAATTTTTTTAATTTATTTTTAGAAAGCTTCATTTTTTAGGAAGTTTTTGTTTTTTTAATAACTTTTAGTAATAAGTTTATAGAAAAGTTAAAGGTTTTTAAAATATTTAAATAATTGTCACTTCTGCTAAATAGATTATTAAATTAATAATTTTTATAAATTAATCTTTTTTATGGATATTTTTAAGTTTATAAGATTTAATAATTTATTTACAATAAAAAAATTAATATTTTTTCATCTTTTATCGAGTAAAAAATATATTTTATTTTAAAAGAAGAAAAATTTCTTTATAAACTTTTATTAAAAAGATAAATTTATTATTTTAAGAGTATTTGATTATACATCAAGAAAATAATGTCAACTGAAGATACTAAATTAGTTGTAAATCAACATTATGATGAAAGTTTAGAAGTAAACGATGCAGAAGATGTTCCAAGTTATTACAGTCCCACTCCAAGGCAAACTTCTCAAATTAGTAAATCACTAGGTAATAGAGCTGGTGCAGAAATGGGAGATTTACGAAGTGATATGCAATCTAGTCTTGAATCTATGACACCACCACTCATGCAGTATCCAATTAAAGATGAAATACCAACTATAGATAAAGCTTCATTAAGTGAACGAGCAAAAGGTGCTATTAATACAGCTTATAGTGAAGATGAAACAGATGATAGTGATTCAAGTGATGAAGATAATGAAATTGGTTTAGAAGGAGCTTATGACCCAGCAGATTATCAAAATCTTGATATAAATCAAGAAATTAAAGAACTATTTCAGTATATAGTTCGTTATACTCCACAAACTATTGAACTGGAGCATAAGTTGAAGCCTTTTAATCCAGAATATTTACCTGCAGTTGGTGATATTGATGCTTTTTTGAAAGTACCAAGACCTGATAATAAACAAGTCTCTCTTGGTTTCACTGTTCTTGATGAACCTTGTTCAAAACAATCAGATCCAACTGTTCTTGATCTGCAATTGAGAAATATTTCTAAAACTTCTGGTATAAAAGCAATGCAGGTTTTTATTAAACTATTTTCTGGTTTTATCAATTTAAAATTTAGTTGAGTAGTTTTACTTTATTTATGTTTTTTTTTAGGTAAGAAGTATTAAAGAAGTTGAAAAAAACCCAAAAGCAATTGATACTTGGATAGAAAGTATTGAAAGTTTGCACCGTTCGAAACCACCTCCAAGTGTTCATTACACAAAGAACATGCCAGCAATTGATGATTTACTAACACAGTGGCCTAAAGAAATTGAACAATTACTTCCAGATCTAACTCTACCAGGTGCAGAACTTAACTGTAGCTTGAAGGAATATATTGATATCATTTGTAGCTTGCTTGATATTCCTGTCTACAAAAGTCGTATCCAATCTTTACATTTACTTTTTAGTGTTTATTCAGCTTTTAAACAGATGCAACCTTTTCAAAATGAAATAATTCAACAAGATAAACTTAAATCAGATGTTTTGAAATTTGAATAACTAAACGTTTGTTTATCGATTTATATAATTGCTTTTCACTTTGACAACTGAACTTTTGAATTTATTATTTCATTAGTTATTAGATTTGTTTTAAATTAACTTAGAAGTTAAAATTAATATCAAAGTTCTTTTCATCTTTTCAAAATGTTGATGTAAAGAAGACACAGCAATTCATAACCAACTGTTTAATGTTTCATTTTAAAGTAAACTGCTTTTAATTCTTCAAATGTTATTTGTTTAAAATTGTAAATAAATGTTGAAACTTGTAGATAATTTTGTTACAATTTCATAAATTCACTGTGAGTCATTTTATAAAAAATTATAATTGTAGTAAGTTCTCATTAATAAATTTAACAAAATATTCGAGTCATTTGTTTATTCGCTTGTTAAACTTTATAACAAAATTAATTTTCTTAAATAATTAAGATATGTAAGACTTGAAGATTATTTATCTACTAACCACCGCTATTTAATCATCTGATAATTTGAGTGAAAACTTGCTTGGATATTCAACTAAATCTTAAACTGATAATTAACCTAATCTTCTGCTATTTATATATTATCAGAACTCAAATCTCATGGTTTAGAGGTAACTTTAAAAGTTTGAGTGTATTTTCCTGTGAGCTTTTTGTAACAATTATAATTAATTGAAGTTAGAACTTTAATAAACCTACAAACAAAATTATTTTTCTACAAGTTAGTCAATAGTTTGGACGGTTTAGAATAGATGGCCTGCTTTAGACGAGCAGGTTTTAAGCCAGGACAGAAGTTATGGATATCCAGTTGTTGCCCATGCAGCAGGATTCCACGCCAACAAGGTATGCAGCGGAGCAGAAGGACTGATGAGGTTTCTTTTTGCAGCTGCACCCAGCTGGCGTCACTGAGTAGTGACAAGCTGCCTACGAGACTCCAACTCTGGTTTTAAATTCAGAGTTTTGTGTTTTCTAGAAGTTTTGTCATAAAAATAAACTAATTGTAGAATGTGAAACTGATTTGACGATTTAAGGTGCTTTAAACCTTCTAAAATAGATTAAACTGACTTTCTATTTAAATCCTAAACCAGAATTGAACAAATTTTGACATTTCTCAAAAACAATCAGAGTTTGAAGGAAATGATTTTATTTTCGAAAACAGCAAATTGCAGAAATCTATTTTTGAGCTGCAGCTGCCTTTCTTTGAGCTTGAATCACTGTCTGCATCTCTTCTCGCTTGCGTTTAGCACGACCGTGGCATCCAAGCTATTGAAAGAATATTTGTTAAAAACATAAAACTTTAAATCAAAATTTATGTTGTTCAGATTGGATAAAATCCAGTTTTTTGGTGAAAGCAAATTTGATGCGAAAACCAATAAAAGTGAACTTTTAATTTAGCAACATTTCGACCTCTACAAATACAAAAATTTGAAGAGGAGATACCAGCTGCAATTTAGATATTTTTCTGAAAACTTACTCGTTTCTTGCAGAATCTCAAAGCTCTTTTATCTTTTCCAATACGAAGCAATTCCATGCAACGTCTTTCATAAGGAGCAAAACCAGATACTTCTCTGACGAGCTCTCGAACAAATTTTGTTTTTTTGGAGAGAGTCTAAAGATTCATGAAAATATCAAAACAAAGAAAACTAAATTTAATGATAAAAGTAATAAAAACAGAATTATACTTTTCTAAATTGATACAAATAATTAAAATTATTTTCAGAAAGAAATATATCAATAAAATTAATAATATATAAAAATATAAGATTCATGAAAATATATAAATAAAATATAAAAACAACCAAAAATATAAGATAAAAATTTATTAATATCAAGAATGATGAAGAACTAGAAAATATATATATTTACAAATATTCTGATTTATTAAATGAATTTATTTAATTACAAATAAGCTACTTACACCACGTCTGGTTGAATGTTTTGGTTTCTGAACATTTTTAGTCACTTTATGACCTTTGTTCAAACCAAATACCATATCATGAATAACAGTCATTTTTCTAAAAAATAAAATTATTTTATTATCATTTATTCTAACAATATTCATAAATAAAATAAATTCATAAATAAATTTATAATTTGTTATAATAAATATATTTAAATCATTAGATGGTTTTATTACTATTCAAATTAAATATTGATTTACAAAATTACTAAAAAATTAAAATATATAAAAAATATAAATTAAATATATTTACTAAAACATTTAGAAGTATATAAAAAACAAAATATTAAATTTTGAATACATTTGAACCTATTGTAACTCAGAATTATATTTTAAAGAAATACATAAAAAAATAAATATTAATTAAATTGAAAAAACTAATGATATACTTTTATATAATTTATAAAGATAAATATACAAATATTGACACGAATAAATATTCTTTTACAAATAAATAAATTTTATAATTGGCAAAAAATACAATAATCTAATACAGAGATTATATAACTAGAAAATTCTTAAAATATCAACTTAATATACAAAAAAAAATATTAATCTTTCCAAAAAACAATCAAAATAAACTTAGAAATAAAACTGAGCATTTATATCAAAAATTAAAAGTTTTCAAATAAAATAATTTTTAAGACGTACCTAGATGTGCTGTTAGATTGAACGAAAAGAAACTAAACTGTAATCAAGTGAAGACCAAAACAAAATTCTAAACAAGCTAAATGCACAGTGCTTGCTATATAACCCATATGCACATTTTAAGAAGTTTTATTTAATAAATTTGAATATGAAATTAAATGAGTACTTAAAATAAATATAAAAATATGATTAAATTATATTTGATATAGATATGAAATTTAGAGTTAAAGAAACCATTTTGATTATAAATAACTGATGTAAAAAATATTTCCTCAGTGGAACCTCATAAATTAAAGTGATTGAACAAAAGTTAACCTAATTTGATTCAATAATTTTTGACTAACAAAAATCAAATATACTCAAATTTCTACAGAAATCATCTAATTTAATAGCAGCCTGTAGGTTTCCCTGCAGAAATTAAATTTTCCATTTAAACTGAAATAATCTTAAATAATATACCAAGTAGTTTATTTACTGAAGAAAGATATTTTTTTAATTACCCATTTAAGATATATTAAATACATCAATGTAAATTCTATTTGAATAAGTGGTTACAAGTTTTGATAAAATTACTTTTAGTAAGTGAGTTGTATAATATTTGTGATAAATTATTCTATCTGGATAAGAAATTGATTTCAACTACTTAGGTTAGTGACACTAAAAATATTTGATGGAAGTAAATTCTATGGTGGATCCAAATAAAAGTGGCCTTACGTATACAGAAAATTTCTAACAAACCGACTTCATCAAAATAAGCTTGCAATGGCAATGACAATTACCAATCCTGCAATAAAATTTAATCTGGTGAAGATCCGGCAATAGAATGCATTAAATGTTTTTCCTGGTTTCATCTCATCTGTAGTGATGTGAGCAAAAAAATTTATGATATGTTTGATAACAACCAGATAAAGGAAATGGGGTCTAAATGGTTCTGCAGTAAATGTACAACCATAGACATAATATCTACCTCCATTAATTCTAACCTATTATCCGACATCAGCAAATCTGTATCTGCTAAATTGACCAAATTTAAAGCTGAAATTGGCAATAATGTTGCCGAATTCAACAAAAAAATGTATAGTTTGTCTAAATCAATGGACGAACAAAGAAACCAGTCACATGGGCCTCGGTGGTAGGTGATTCCGATTCCGACAAAAATGCTAGCTTGGTGCAGCTTCTTGCCAAGAAGGTCACCGACACAAACACAAAACTTACTTTGGACCGTGAAGACAGAGAAAACAATGTCATCATCTTTAATGTGGACAGCGACAATTCTAATTCAGCTATTTTAAGTTATGCTTCCTCAATGCCAATAACCTATTTCAGATGGTTACTTTTCAAACCTAAGTTTTAGTGGTAATACCTTGGATCTTATTATCACATCAAAACCTGAGAACATTATCTACGTTGATCAAAAAGAACCTTTTGCTCCGACATGCGATCACAACATGATTGAATTTAAACTCTATCAAACTTGTTAACGTTAAAACTTCAAGCAAAAGGAATTTTTACTGTGGAAATTATAATGGCGTTAACAAGTTTCTATCAGATGTTGACTGGATTTCTGTTTTCAACTCTTTCGAAGACATCAATGATATCTACTCAAGGTTTATAACATCGTTAAAGAGTCAATTGAAAAATTCATACTTTTTTATCGAATCAAATTTAAAAGTCAATTATTCAGATAACGTAATAGAGTGGCGTGTTTTATTATCGAGATGTCTTTTTCGAACTTTCACATTCCAAACATATCAACTTTAAATTGGTTTAATCACTATGATCTTTGTACAATTTACATGTCAACAAATTAAACTTTAGTGAATTTAATTAATTATCAAAATAATAATTGTTTGATTTATCAATTGAAATTTTTTAGTATCTAGATGTTATTTATTTAATATATTCAAAAAAACTGCAAAATTATCAGTAAAATTTGAATGCTGCAAAAACTAGAAAGACTTTTTTGATTTATTAATTTTTTATTACGGAAAATAGTAAAATTGTTTTTACAAAAAAACTTTTTTTTTTTCAAATTTATTTTAGAAATTCTTTAGATTATCTTCAGGTTTCTGTTAACCAAAAAATAATCTGAAAGAAAATGTTTTATTAGAGAATTTTAAACAAAAAAGTATTAAATTTTATCCGGTATAAAACTAGGAGATTATCAATTAATTAATTATATAAATGATAATATTTTATGTAATAACATGATAATGTAGAAATAAAATAAATCTAACTAACCCAACAATACTAGGAGCCGGCTTTCCAGGGTCACCACCTTGTGCTATACCTAAGATAATATTTAAAACAGAAACTTTAAAACAGATTTCAATTATATCATACAAAATTAGATTAAGAAATATAAAAATAATTTTATAGTAATTTATAGAAGTACTAACCAGTTGTCTTAATAATTAAGTAACATTTTAATTTATTATTTTATAATTTTGGATGATACAAACTCTTTTGTAAAACAAAATTGAATAAATCAATACCTAAACAAATCATTTTATTTAATTATATCAGCCATAAATTTATTATTAAGTTTATAAAAACTAAACTTTTAAGTTTTGCACTAAAACTTACCTAAACAAACGATTAGGGGTATCCAGCTGATACGAACTGCATTTTTAACATGCATAGCAAGACAATATAAGTTATTTTTTTCTTCTTCTGCCATATTTAATTAACAAATAACAATTTAATAACATTAATTGATAATGGAAAAGCGGTTGTCAACGAGAATTAGATTGTTTTTTAACAGTGTTGCCAGTTATGAAATTAATAACTTTTTGATTTTGAATATTATTACTACTTTTTAACAACTTATAACTCTAATAGTACAGAATTAAAGGATATTTATTTGATTACTGAAAAATTTGATACAATTTTCTAAGAAGTTAAATTCTTTCATCACATATGTATCAAGATAAAGATATAATTATTCAAAGATAATAAAGCAAATGAATAATTTAGTTAATTTTTTTTAATGGAAAATTTAATTTAAAACACTTAATTTCAACTTAATATAAAGCAGCGATTTCCAAATTTATTTATCTCAAATTTGATTACATATCTGCGTAATAAATATGTTTAAAAATCTGTAATGCAACATTTATTTGTAAGACATACAACTAGCAAAAGTAATTTGCTTATTTCAGGTTTACTAATTACTCATACTTTTCAAAATTTGTTTTTATTAAAGATACATTAACCTAAATAGGAAAATAACAATAAATAAAGTTTATTCTTCTTTTTTTAACTTGCATGAATTTATTAGCAGATATTTCAACACAGCATTTATTATAAAACAGAAAAAGTTGAAGGTGTTGATAAAGTTCGAAGTTTGAGTTGATATTGGGCGGATCAAATGGTTCTACGAAGCAAAAGTCAACGGAAGCGAAATAATAAAAGAAAACTTTTTGCATAAATTCGTCTCTTTAAGATTTGAAGATAATCAAGAAAGTAAGAATGATGGAAAAAAAGTTTTGAAAATGCAATAAAAACAAATATTCTATAAAACAGATAACGCAATATTCAGATAACTATCAAACTAACCAAGATGATGAAACAACTTATGATTTTTAAAGATGCAATCAATATTTATTAAAATCAAGTTGTCATAAGACTCTTATAAATTATTTCTTAAACATAATACAAAAAAAATATTTTTTAAATTTAAACAAGATGACAAAATGATAAAAAGCCAAATTAGAAATCAAAAAATATATTTTGAATAAGCAATTACTAAATAATATTTTGTACAAAAGCAATCTGATGTAAATAATAATCAAAATGAGAAAGATGATAAAAAGATTGGATTCAGATTTGAAACTTGCTTTTTAGTGTAACACAAATTGTTAATTTGAAATTATGTAGATTCATCATTCTGTAAAAATAATATTTGTTTAAATAGCTGATGATACTTCTAAACCTACCTCTACGATTTGCTTCTTTATTCGACGAGATTTTCGTTTTCTTAATCTTTCCTGAAAATCATTTTGTTGTTTCGTTCTTGCCTCGTTTCGTTCTTTGATGAGGATCTCTTGTTGACGTTTATATTCACTCATAATCGTATCCAAGTCACCTTCGTAACATCAAGTTGATCATCAATTTCAATTTCAAAGTTTGAATTCACCGAACAGTTGTTGTTTAGATGGCGTAGGTGCGAGTTCTTCAAGGTCTTTTGGTTTGTTAGTGGATGCAGCAACTGATTCTCCAGTTTCTTCTTTTGTTGCATCATCTGCATCTTCTTCTTCTTCCTGTATCAACAGATGTTGGAACAAAGTAGACACGGAAGATGAATACTTTGTTGGCAGCTTCTTCTATTCGTTCTTGGAGGCCGTCAGAGTCTTTGATCTTTTCTGCTTCCACTACAGTACTTGATGTTACGACTTCAATATCTTCATCTTCATCTATTCAATCAACTTTTTATATTTTTCAAATCTTTCAAACATCTTTTCACCTTCAACTTCAGCTTCCATATCTTCACCAGTCTCTTCTTTCACCATCTCTATCATCAATCTGAGTCTTTCCGCTCTTAATCTTTTACTGATCTCAATGCTGCTTGCTTGGATGTTGTTGAAATCTTCAGTAATCTGAGTGGTCCTCACCTATTTTTTGAGGATATTTAGTTGAGTTGTGGAAGTTTAGAAAGTTTCTAACCGTTTTGATCCAATTAAGCAGCAAAACAGATCTTTGATAAGTTGTTTGGTAAGTGTTCAGCGCATGATGTTGACGATCTCGTGATAATCCGTCGATGAAGATGTAGTTGGTTGCTTTACCAAGAGTATCTGTCTACAAAGTTGATAGAAAATTAAAAAGTTTCATGAAAATTGAATCCAAACCTCGTCTGCATTGCAATAAGGAACTTTAATTGGATGTAGAAGCCGATGAACACCAATTAGATTTCGTTGAGCAGCTACAAGTTGGTTTCGTGTCTCACTCATTGCTTGCATTCTCACCATAGCATAACTGAACACCTTTCAAAATCAGTTGAAATGTTTGGGACACTAAAAACCTTACCTAGGATTTGTGATCTTTATCATATCAACCCAAATCTTACAAGCATAAGCCAGCTGTTTATTTGCTGCGTCTGTTGTTGACTGTAAAATTTGTGAATAAATAGATTTGTTTGAAAGTTTTCTAATTAAATATTTGAATATTTATTCATCAAAATTATCTTAAAATAAGATCAGAAACAGACTTCTGCTTGTTGCCATCTCTGCATAGTTTGAAGCATATACTCCAATTTCTTTTCCATTTCATCTTCTTCGTCCTCTAAGGATTGCTCCAAGTCGCTTCCATAATCTCCAGAAAATAGTTTATCTGTCAAAAACCAATTTTGTTCATCATCACGTGTTTCCTTTCAATGCAAAGATGAAAAAGTCTTAAATTGATCAGCTTCAAATTTCATCAAATGGAAAATAAAGAAGAACTTCCTTTCAAGCTGGAATAAAACCTCAAAAAATAAATAGTCTCTAAGCAGTTTTTAAAAGTCAATAGAAGTGAAAAGAGCTAAGAACAAAAGATCCCATTACTGAAGTTCTTTATAGCAACTCTAGAAATGTTTAACTTCAAAATATTTATTGAATCAAAAGTTGAATAAAAGAAATTCTGATTTGTTAAATAGTTAAACAAATATGCTTTCTCGGATTTTCTAAAAGTTGAGAGATTCAGTTTTTATATAATGAAGTGATAAAGTTTCATTTTTATTGCTAATAATATCAATTTGTTAAAAAGTTTTTAAATCAGAAGAAATATAAATAAATATTTAGAAATTTGTTGCTACTTAAATGAATAAATAAATATTGAACAAAATTACAAGTTTTTAAAAAGGAGAAAATAACATTTTTTACATAAAAGAAATAAATATTCAGAAATTAAAATATTGTTTACAAAATTTTGAACTTACTTAAAATTTCGTCTTGTTGATCATAGAGAGTATCCAGTTGATTTTTATCAACTTTTAATGTTTCAATTTCAGTTGAAACAACTGTTTGTTGTTTTTGAAGATTCTGCAATTGGTTAACGCAGTTCTCTAACTCTGTTTTAGCTTCAATATATTCCTGTAAAAAATTAAAAGATTTTAACAAATTGTCACAAAAATAACTTTGAATTAAATTGTAACAACAAACCACCACAGGAATGTAACTTAAATGAAAGTACCATTAAAATGACAAAAGTTTTGTTGAATAAAAACAACTTTAATTAACCTTTTGTTCTTTCGAAAATTGTTCATCAAAATGTTCATTTGAAGTAAAATATTGGGAAATTGATTCAGAATTTTGCATCTCTTGAAGATTAAACACATCAGCATACTCTTTCTTCCTAAAACAATTTTGAGAATTATTTGTAAGTTTAGTTGAAAATATCAACTTTTTAAACAAACATTTTAATATCTAATTCTTTTTGTTGATCTAACAACTGTTTCAAATCTTTATCAATCCCAAGAAGTTTTGTAGATGCATTCTTCAGCTGACTTGAAGTCTTCTTTTTTTCTAGTTGTTGTATTCGTCGACTTAAGGTTCGAAACTCAGCAACCATTTCTTTTGTAACAACTGTTTTTGGAGACTATAGAAAACAGAAATTTAAATTTAAAACTTTAAAGCTTAATATATTCTACTGATTTAACAACAAAACTTTTAGTTTTCAGTTTTATTAAAACACTTAGATTACTTTTGATTTTTCAGATTCAGAAGAAGATGATGAAGATGATGAAGATTTTCTGCTTTTTGATGTCTTTGGAAGAGAATGGATGCTAGGAGACTTCTGAATATTTTAAAGTTAAAATTAATAATTTATTTCTAAAAGCTCAAACCTTATTTATATCTGATCGATTTTGTACTTCTACTTCATTTGATTCAATAATACTTTTACTGACAGAACAACCCATTTTGATACTTTAATAACTTATCTTGCTAAAACTTCAAACTTTTTTTACTACAATTTCTTATCAAGCTTATGACCATATTAGAGAGATTAAGATAAAGAAAAAAGTAAAACTTAAAAATACATTTCTCAGTTTTTATTTATTATCCTTAATTGACTTTAAAATTGTAAAATACTTTAAATGAAAGTTAAAATGACAAAGCTTCACTGGGTAAACCTCAACTAATAAAAACAACTTCAGAAAATAAATCCCTTTAAAATTAGCCAATTAACCTCTTTTAAAAATGTACAACAAATTTAATATAAAGAAATCTAAAATTTGGATTTTTAAAAATATTATTCATAAAAACCAAAACTTATTTGTTTTATTTTTGAATGCTTTCATTAAAAGAATTTTTGGTAAAACTTATAATAGAAAGTTATTTAATTAAAAAAGAAAACTTAATCAATTTATAATAAAACGTACAAATATTAAATTTATAAATGTAATTTTGATGAAGAAAATAAACTAATTTAAAAGTAAACAACAAAATGATTTTAACAAATTGATGACACTTTAAAAAATGTTTAAATTTTTCACTCGAATTCTGAGATAAATCGATAAAAAAAGAATAAATCAATATTTTATGAATAGCTATCAGAAACGATATAAAAAATAATAAAATGTAATAACTTCAAAAACTAAAAGAAATTAAAAGCATGTTAAGTCTCCTAGGCTACCAAGTTAACACAAAACACGTGATTCTCTCAAAGCATTCATACGAAAAGTTCCAAATACACTAACTTGTCGCTTCATTATTTAATTATAAATTCTACTTAAATTAGAAATAATAAACCGAACTAATAATAAGATGTCGGTTGAAACCACTACTAAAGTTTAAATCGTACAAAAGTAAGTTTACTGAAATATTTTATTACATAGAAAGTGTATAATCCGCGCTAATTTACGTCACAATCTAACAGCGTAGAAAGTATCTTTCCCAACAGTGACAACTACCACTACTGTTTGCTTGGATAGACGGAGCTGACATAAAATCTGTCAGACTATTTAACAATTTGAAAGGTCAACTTTCTTAGATATGATTTAGTAAATATAAATTATAATTATAAATAATAAATAGTAAATAATAAATGATTTATTTAATAGATATATAATAAATATACAACATAAGTTATGAATAATGAAGATATCTTTTAAAAACTCTAAAATTTGACAAATAAACACTAAAAATGTCATATGAAGATTAGTAGCAGTAGATGATGTCAGAGTGTTTGTGTATGCAGATGATATCAAACTATTATCTTGTAATCCTTCAAAACTTCAAACTGCACTACGCACTGTAGAAAACTGGTCTACGAATTGGCAGCTCAGAATCCAGCCCACAAAGTCTGAACTTATAACTTTTTCTTGTAAACCAGCTGTAAATTGCTTGAACCAATACTTCATCAATAGATTTATTATTCAACGAATACCTTCGGTCCTAGACCTTGGCATTACCCTGTCATCAGATTTTAAATGGCGCAATTAGGTTTCCAAAATCTTTAGAAAATCAATCAACCTTGTCTTCCTTATTATAAAGACCTTTAATTCTAAGTACCCATGCTTTTTTATCAATCTTTTCAAATTGTACGTACGTCCAGTTCTTGAATACAATGTTAGTGCATGGATGCCATGTCAAGTTAGTGATATCAAAAAAATCGAATCTGTTCAGGCCACATTTACAAGGTTAGTATGTAAGAAACTTAATATTAAATATGATAGTTATAAACATCGTCTCAGCTTCTTCAATTTAAATATTTTGGAAATTCGACGGATTAAATACGACTTAATTATGATTTTGAAAATTATCCATAATTTAATTGACCTTCAGTTTGATGTACATTTGAGATACATTAATCAGATTGAATTTTTTCTCATACTGCACAATTAGTAAATGGAACCAGCTGCTATCAGACATTATCATGCCAGAATCACTCGCGTTGTTCAAGCAGAAGTTGAACCGTTTTAATATCGCCAACATTGTCATTTCTAAACTGTGATTTTTTTATATAAAATTAACATTCTATGTAATTGTTCACTGTTATATGCTTTGAGGACTACTGAAATACCATGTGTTACATCTTTTACTTTCTATATTTTTGACTAAATAGATATTATTTGTGAGAATGTGTGTTAGCGAGAGGTGCTCTCTTCAGGCACCTTCCTTCACATTTATCGAAACAAATAAATAAATATACGATATAAATTGGCCTTGAAATATTCCTTATGAAGATCCAGTTGTTGCCCATGCAGCAGGATTCCACGCCAACAAAGTATGCAGCGGAATAGAACGCAGAAGTTATAATATTAGTATGTTTAGTAATATATCTAATACTATTTAACTATATTTATTTAATGTTATTTAATTTTAATATTTATGTTTCGTATAAATTTTGTTGTAATTTAAATGAATTTTGTTTCAAGTTGAATTTACAAGGTGTGACAAATAACTTTGTAAATACTTTTATAAATCGGCCAAGATGTCCGTCTTTTAGATTTAAGACTCCTAAAATTTATGACGTGTAACACGAATTTTTAATATTTTTGTTATTTAAAAATTGTTTCTTGAACAGCTTTAAATTTGCAAAAAATAATTGAAGGTATTTTAACACATCTTGTCAATATTTATATAAACTGATTTTTACTTATAAAACTTTTGAATAAATTAAAGATTTTTCAAATTATTTTTGTAATTGTCATTTAAATTTAATACTATTAGTTTTAAATTAGTTTTTCTATTTGTACTTCTTTTTTTATTGTAAACTTTTAAAAACTTTGAACTTTGTTTATTGAATTCAATTTACTTAATACCAATAAATATTTTCAGCTTAATTGAATATATTTAATTTGTTTAAATTTTCTTCAACTATTTTTACTAATTGTTAAATTTCAGTTTCTAATTTAATATTACTTAATGTAATGTTTTATTTTTTAATTTTTAATAAGTTGTTCTATCGTTTTAATATATTTTTAAGTTGCTTCATTTATATAAAAAAATTGTTTATCTTATTTTATAGATATTTTTTTAAACTTGCTTTTGTATATAATAAAAGTTTATGAATTTTTATGTCATTACTTTTTTGTTGCAACATTTGTTACATTTATATCTTATAATGAATTTAGAAATAATTCATTCTATATAATCAACTGAATTTTTTTAATAATAATTTTATTTCTTTTTTTATTTATTTGTAGAACAAAAAAATTAAAATAAATCATTTCTATAATATTGAAAAAATCATTAAAAATTGAATTTAAAAAGTAAATTACATTTAAAAGGTTTTTATTTCTTATTCATCTTTAACTTTTCATTTTCAGTAATTTTTTGTAGCAATTGTAGATATTTTACTTTTTAAATCAAATTTTTAAATTTCTTAAAAACATTTTATTTAAATATTTTTATAAACATTTAAAGAAGTTTAAGTAAGTACGATGATATTTTTTATGTATAGTTTTAACTAAATAACAAACTTTATAATTATTTATTTTCATAAATAAAGATTAATAATTTTTTTTACATTTTTTCAAATCAGGTGTCAATATCAATTTTTAAAATGTCTTCTGCAACTGCTGATAATGGACAAGATTATGATTATAGAGAGAAAGTTGCAGCTCAATATAAAACTCGAGTTATATTGAAATCTCAGCTACAAAAAATACTGATTATCATTTGTGTACCTTGTGCTTTTGTGATTGGCAACTTATTACAGTTCCCTCTCATCACTAAACTATCTTTCAATTTGGATTTAATGGGACAACTTTGGCAGAAAATTTATATTTTCTCATTTTTTGCTTCATTGTTAGGACTTGCTTCCATCAAAAGAAATAATATAACTCAACTAACACTTGCTATTATACTTCAAATTTGTTTTGGGTTTTTACCACTTGGTTATGTAGCCTTGAAAGCACTTTTAGATTCGAATAGATCTTCTTCTATTCTTTTAGGATTTGCTTTCATCAGTTTCTTCTTAAATTGTTTGTCTTTAAAACAATCTTTTAAACTTATAGGCTCTTGGAAAGAAGCAAAAGCAAAATAAATTCTCTATTTTTTGCAAAGAAATTATTTTAGGGTTTTTTGGATGTATTTATTGATAGATTTTTCTCTGTAATACTTTTCATCTGATTTATAAATTAAACAATTCAATATTTGAACTAAATATTTGTAAAAGTTGTAAAGTCTTCAGAATTTCATCTTTTTAACTAAGTAACTTTTAAAAATGTTGATCTAATTTAGGTTGATTAGTTAAAATGAGGGAGTTGTTGGGTGTCTTGTTCTTATTTTTTTTGGTTGGACCGTTAAACCATAAAACTGAAGCTGTACAATATGAAGATAATGAGTTTGCAGAATTTGAAGATTTTGATGAAGGTCAAGTTGACGGAGAAGTTCCAACCATCAGTAATTATAAATTCTAATTTATATTTCTTATTTAAATATTTGAATTAAATTAATCGTAAATTAAACTTTATGATTGTAACAATTAAGTTACCAATTTTTGTGTTTTCATTTTTTTTAAAGTTATCAAATTACATGTTTATCTAAAATTTGTTTTATTAATAATTGGTTTCAAATTACAACTTTATAAATTAAATTAAATGAATTAATGTTTTATAAACTGTTTTTATTAAAGTATTTTTTAAGTTAATAGAAAATAATTTGTAATTAGCAATTAACTTTTGTATTTTCAGCTTGTAACAGATACAACTTTTTATTTTCTGAATATTTAGTTTTGTTTTTATGTTATAGGCACTGATGAGACTCCTGTTCAAGCTAAATCAACATCTGAAGATCAAGATGATGATGATGACACAACAGTAGAATCAGAGGTAGATTCGAATTTTTTGGAGAATTTGAAAATTTATTAAAAACTTTTTAAGGAAGATGAGTTTGAAGAATGGGACCCAGAAGAATTTGAAGGAAAACCATCAAATAAACCAGAAACAAAAAAAGTGACAAAAGATTTCAAATATTCGGAATTTTCAAACAAATTCTTCATCTTATTCAGACTGATGAATTAAATATCGTAGAAGTCCCATTCAGAAACAAAGGCTGGTCTATTTATTACATTGAAATGATTATTGGAAGCATCATTGTCATTTATTTGGTCAATTTCCTCGTTGGATCTTCAAAAAACAACTCCATCGCTTCAGCATGGTTAGTCTTCATCTTCATCTGATCTTCATCTGATCTTCATCTCTTCTTCATCTCTTCTTCATCTCATCTTCATCTGATCTTCATCTCTTCTTCATCTCATCTTCATCTGATCTTCATCTCTTCTTCATCTCATCTTCATCTGATCTTCATCTCTTCTTCATCTCATCTTCATCTCATCTTCATCTGATCTTCATCTCTTCTTCAACTGATCTTCATCTCTTCTTCATCTCTTCTTCATCTCTTCTTCATCTCATCTTCATCTCTTCTTCATCTCATCCTCATCTGATCTTCATCTGATCTTCATCTCTTCTTCATCTCATCTTCATCTGATCTTCATCTCTTCTTCTTCTCATCTTCATTTTCATCTTCATCTCATTTTCATCTGATCTTCATCTCTTCTTCATCTCATCTTCATCTGATCTTCGTCTCTTCTTCATCTGATCTTCAATACCTCTCGCCAAAATTTCGATAAATTGATTTCAACATCTTTGAAAATTTATGAATCAGCGTTTTTGCTGGTTTTTCTACTCAGCTTTTTTCTGCTAATTTCTAGTTGACTGATATTCATCAGAAGCATTTATTTTAGGTTACAAACTCATTTAAGCTTCTTGAAAAGTCAATTTGAACTTGTTGGTGATGATTTAACCAACCAAACACCAACAAGTACCCATCAAATGACAAAAGAATCCGAACATACTTATGTTTTATGGTGTTCTGGAAGACAATTCTGTAAAGGAATGTTTGTACAAATGAAGGTCACTTAATCTTATCTTATCTTGATTAATTTCATTTCAAACAAATCTTTTTTATCTCAAATTTGAAATTTATTTTTTCAGTTATTAAAACGACAAGACATCATTTCAACTGTCATCAACTACTTCAATCCAGCAAATGATCAACTACAGATCAAGATCGCGTTGGAAAACATGGACCCTTTTGTGTTTTGTATGGGGTTGAAGAAGAGTGTGACTTCTCTTCAAAAAAACATGACAGATATCGTCAGTTAAACGTTCCAACATTTTCTTCAAATAACTCAAATCTTTCAGAGTTTGTTTTGTGGAGACCGCTTGAAATCAGGTGACAAATTTGGGTTTGCTTCTTCTATTTCCATCTTATCTGAACTCCCTGGAGAAGTCATTGGAGCAATTCTGGACGCAAAAGTCGGTCAAAGCGAGTTTCTTCTCATTCTAACCGTCTTTGTAATTGAAGGTTGCGAAAGTGTTGAAAGAACATGAACATTTGATAGATTCAATTCATATTAGTGATCAATTTAGTGGTCTGAAGCCTGTAGATCAAGATGAAGTTCCCCAAAAAGAACCTGAAACCAGTAAAGTCATCAACATCAATCTCAACAGTGAGTTACCACAAGATGTCGCCAACAACTCGTAACCAAATTTCTAGTTCCAACTGATTGGCGAGGTTCTGACCACATGGAAAAACTGCTTCCTCTCGTCAAGCTAGCTGTTTATCTAGTCGACAAAGTATCTCGTCTCCGTCTTTCTCGTGAAGTAAGTCTTTGATGATTTTCTAATTTGCATAAAATCGTTGATTTTTTAGAGCAAGTCGAAAGCTGATAAACATCGCCATGAAATGCATCTTCGTTTTCTCAAACAAACTCATGCTCAACGCCAAGAAGCTGCTCAATTAAAACGAGAAGAAAAAGATCGTTTATTGAAAGATCGAATGATGAATGAAGAAGATCCAGAAAAGCAAAGAAGAATGGATGTAAATCTGAAGTGATCTTAAGATAAAGAGTTCTAAACTTTTCAAATTTCTAGGAAATGATTCAACGACGCGAACAGAACAAGAAGAATAAGAAATTGATGAAAGGAAGACAATGCAAGATCAAGGCAATGTAGGTCTTTGTGATCTTTGTGTTGTCAAAGATGTTGCATGCTGACCACTTCACGAGATTCTTTACCTAATAAGGAAGCTGATGAATTCGTAGCAACTTCAAAACTCAATTAGAAGTTTCTGCTGTTGATTCAAATCCACTAAATGTTGTCTTTAGAAAATATCTTCATGCTTTTTCTTGGTTTTTCATTTTTGTTGCTTTTAAGTTACTTCAAAATCTAATTTATTTGAAATCTGAAGATTAAATGAAATTAATTCTTGAAATGATGTAATCTCAAAGATACAGGATTTAGCATCTAGCGTGTCTTTAAAGATCTTTAAACTATTAGTTGATCTTGAGCAAAATATTCAGGAAATTTATTCATCATTTTAGAAAAATCTGAATTTAGTTGTCTGAATATAAGAAAGAATTTCTACTTCAAAATATTTCATCAAAAGTCGAGTCTATCATTAAATGAAACTTTCCTCGACTTCATAAAATTCTGATAATTGTAAAAATTTATTTCAATTCCTATTAAAGTTTTTAGAAAAGTTTTTCAAATCTTTTAAACTTCAATCAAAGTTTGATTTAAAATAAAAATAATTTATTCAGCGCGCGTCTGCGAGTTACAAATTCAAAAGATTCTAGCGAATAGAAAGATGTAATTGGAAGTATATTTAAGATAAATAAGGAATAGAAACACTAGAGGTAGAAAATAGAAAAATGGTTTTTCACTTGATGAGGAAATTACTTAAATCTTTTTAAACGAAATTTTAGAACATAGATTTTGATGTAGTGATGGAATCGTGGCTCTGAGAGGAAGTATTTAGCTCATAAAGAAGGTCTTTAGATACAAATGTCACATCCAAGGAAAGCTTTCCTGGTGATCTTTCAACGGATTCAATGTTTGTAATATCTTTTTAAGATGAGGACTCCATACAGAGGAGTTGAAATCTAATTTGGAGCAGATGCAACTGGTTCAAATGATTCTGTAAAAGATTCAAGAATTTGGGATGAAGTGATTTGAAGAAATAATTTTCCTGGAAATCTTTTAAAGTCATGAGAGATGAAGATGTTCTTTAGTGACGTCACATCGAGATGTTTTATTTTCGTCTAAAATCTTCAGAATAATTAGTTTTTGTGAAACAATGAAAAAGGTCTACTTCTAAATATAAAAGTTAAATTATTTATTTTAGATATGAATAAAACAGAGAATTCAGTACTAGTAGTATTAAAGCAACAAATTTATTGATGTCTTCACAATTGTCGGTGAAAAAATTAAAATAATTTTTTCGTTAAAATTTAATTTATTCTTGAGAAATTTTGTAGCTCAAAAAATAATCTTAAAATACAATTTAAAAAATTCAAAATTCTCTTTAAATAAAAGAATTTTTATATAAAAGTTTAATAAGTTTTATTAAAGCTACAAAAATAAGTTTAATTCCCAACAAAAGTTTTTATTACGCAAACTAAAATTTGAATCAAATTCTTTTTCAATCTTATTAGTGAAAATAACATTTATAAATTTATTATAAAAACCTTTCTCTTTAAGTTTAATGAGTTTTTATTACAGTTATATGTCGTTGTTATACTTTTTCTGTTGTAATTTTAAAATTGATTTAAATTATAATAAAAATCTTCAAAATCAGAAGTTTTAATCTAATTTTCCTTAAAAGCTTTTTCTTTAAATATTGACTTGATTTACGATAAGCTGTCGAGTAGAAAAAAATCAGAATTAAGTTTTAAATTTAATCTATAAAATTGTTTTATCGAATATTAATTCTTAAAATATTTCAAAATTTATTATTCACTTTTATGTTTACTTAAACCTTAAATAGTTGAAAGTTTTAAAATGAAGTTATTTTTACGGTTTAAACCGCAAATAAATGAAGTAATATTTAGTTCAAATTCAAAAAATTATTTTTCTCCTAATTTTAAGCAAATCTTTAATTACTAACAAAAAAATAGCAAATTTTATAAAATTGTCTTTTTGTTTACAGCTTATAATTTGATAAAAAATATTTTCAAAAATAATAAAACTCATAATATTTAATTCTATAAGTTTAAAGATTATAATTTGAAATATTTATATTCAAACAAAAAGTATTTTTAATAACCTTAAAAAGAATTTATTAAATATTTAATTTCTTTTTCAGAATCTTGAAAATATAAAACTTTATAAAATGGTAAATGAGTTTGTAAACAAACAAAATCATCTTTGAGAATAATCTCTCTTTTCTTAAATTAGTAAATAAAAACTTTTTTTATATCTTCAAAAATTTGAAGTATGTTATATACTAAATAAATATATATTTAATATATAGTAACGACTTATAAAAGTGTCTGTTAGAGCAGTTTTTGTACAAAAATCATTACATAAAAAATACTCAAATAAATTTAATTTTTTTTTCTATCTATTAAACTTCAACAGAAATCTTGAAGCACCAATTATTAGTCTTTATATAAATGTATATTGAGGTTAGTTAGTTACTGCAAAACATTAAATAAGTATGTTTGCGTAATAGGGTGCAACATACATTAAAAAGTTAATAGCAGATAAGGTCGTTGACTTGGATTAGAAATAAAAAGGTAAACAAAGTATTGAGACGTTATAATCTATCAGAGTTTCAACCGCCAGATGGCGCCAAATATTACAAAGTAGAATAATTCACGATTAATCTAAAGTTTAATCTTTTTAACTCATCTTTAAATAATTTAATAATATTTACAAACTAATTACATTAGTATCACATCAACAATAATTTCTATACTTTTAACTCATTTTCAATCTTAAACACAACAACAGTAACTAAATAGTTGTTGAAATAATCTAATTTTTTTCACAAAATAATTTTTACTGAATTATTTATAAAATTTAAATTAATTTAAAAATCTGGATTTTATTTTTTGAGCTTTTGTACATCAACCACATTTTTAATTCTTTTTAAAAATTTGAATATCAACTTAAAAAGGTTTTAAAAGAATGTAGAAATAAGAAAAGTTTAAAAAAAAAATTACTTTTTATGATAAAGAAAAAGCTTTTGAAGATTTAATTTCGAAAAATTATAAAAGAAAACTGATTTGTTTTCTTTTCAAATCAACCAGGAAAATGAACTAATTAATCTTTAATCTATTTTCTCATGTAAAAGACATCTGCAACAGAAACTTTTATTGAAGTTATCTAATTCATTTATTAGTTTTTACAATATTTTTAGACAATAATTTATAACCGTAATAAATTATTTTTATTTTATAAAAACTATTTTTTTTAACATTTTCAAATAATTTTTTAATCTTAATTTTATTCACGAATTTTTTTCTTCATTTTCAGAGTTTATGTTCCTAAAAAATCAGTAAATAAATAAAAGTATTTTCGACTTTAGCAAATTCTCTATTTAATCTTAAAGTTGTCTTGTTTCAAATTACTACTTTCTTCTTAATTATAAATAAACAAACATAAAAAATGACATTTTTTTTCCTATTGAAAAATTAAAAGTTTATTTTTTGGTACTTCTAAAACAGTTTTAAACTAAATCTAATTACTTTTACATCTTAATAATAAAAACTTCAAGTTATTTGGAATTGTAAACACCACAAATTCGGAAGTATTTAAACATTCGTCATTCAGAAATGACATTTTTATTTCATATTTTCAAATTGTTATTTTTAGGAATTTTTTTTTCAAGTTTTGTTTGAACATTTTAAAATAGCAAACAGCAAATCATTGATTTTATGGCTTATTTAAATTTCAGCACTTGTATAAACAAATGATTATTGTTGGTAACAAGAAAACATACAAGAAACAAATTATAAGAACTTATTTTATTATTTACTTTGCAATCATTAAGTATCTACAAAAAATCGATTAATTAAACCAAAATTATTAAAGCTCTGAAAATTAATTCATTTTACATTTAAAAATATACAAATAATAAAATGTTTTGTAAATTGATGGTAGCTTAAATAATCAAAAGTTTTAAGTTGATGGCCACAAGGTGGCGCTGTTGTCCAAATGTCGTTAAAATCGTTTTTGATTCCAACATATGAGCTTTTGTAGAAATCATTCAAGCGGAACTTAGTGTACATACAACTTGTGTATCAGTGCCTCAGGGTTGACCAGAAGGTTTTGGATATCTAGCAGCTTGTTAATTGCGTAAGCTACTTTGAATTGTGGGTAATTTGTCAAATACAAATTTCAACTATTTTTCCATTTATGAAGATATCTTCAATATTTTATAATTTCTATTTTTTAATGAAAAATATTTTTTTTAAACCCGGAATTTTTTCATTTTAAAATTCAACAGATTTTTTGAACATATTGAAAGAAACAAGAAAACTTTTGAAAATAATTTTTGAGGTCATTTAAGTTAAAACAAAAAAATTGAAAATTGATAAAAATTTACGAATTTTATTTCAGAATTCATTAATATTTAAAAATTTACTTTTTCATTTCCAAAACTTTCTGATATTAGAATATCTTGCTAGAGTTTTTTTTGTTTTTTATTTCTTTTAGACCTTTCTATTATTAATGAAGAGTAATAAGGAAAAATTATTAACTAATAAAGATGTTATTGAATTATGAGTAGATTTTGTAAAAAAACTTTCTTTAAACTTTAGTTAGTTCTAAAAAATTGTCAAAAAATTAACTTTGAATTTTATTTTGAAATAAAACAAAATTTGAAAATTCAAAATATGCTTGCCCAATAAACAAAAACTTGTTTTTGATAATTACCAAACATGACTTCAAAATTAAGTTTTATAAATTCAATTTTAGTAGTTTAATTGAAAACCCTTAAAAATATTTGTCTACAAAATTATTTTGGATAAATATAAATTGATTAAAGTTTGATTTATCTAATTGTTTGAAGTTTTATTGTAAATATTTACAAGGTTATAAAATAAAAAGCACTAAAGATTGATTATAAAAACGTTTTACTTTAACTGTTTTAAAGGTTATAAAGCATTAAATCAATAACTGTAATCAATATTTCATAAATTTTACATCAAATATAAGTTTAAAAAATACTTTTAATTATAACTCTGTTTGATGTTGATTACTTCTTATCAAAACGTCTTTGTTAGGAATGTAATTTAAATAACCATTTCGTCATGTTTGTTGCTTTTAAAATTAACAAACTGTTTAGATAAGACTAATAATAACTGAATTTGTAATTGTCTAATAATATTTCCGATTATTTCATTTGTCTTAAAATTGTTTCCAGCAAAATAAGTTTGAAAACTATCAGATGATAAACATACAGTTAAAAATTTAATAACATATAAAACTAAAATAATCTAGACAAATTCTTTATTTCAGTAAATATTATGAAAGAGTATTGCCACAATTAAAACGTAAATTCCAAGCATTTTTACTGTAACAAGCTCTATTGAACATTATGAAAAAAAATATTTATTTGCCAGCTTGTTGTTTCAAGCTTTTTGTCATAAACTTCATACTTGAAAAAGATTATTTTTAAATTTTCAAATTATTTTCTCACAAACTTGTAATATTGTGTAACAATTTTAAACTAATTTTAGACAGCAAAGTATTACAGTAATGTCTTTAGACTATTTTCAAAGATAGAAGTCTAGTATATTATGTAAATATTCATGTTATACAAAGAACTGTAAATTAAATTCATGAAAATTCCTCACTTTAATGATTTGTTGTTAAAAAAAATTTGAAAAATTAAGAAAATTGTTCTGGTAAATCTCCTGAATTTCAATTTTGAGATTAAATCTATATAAAGTTTATAATATTGAGTATACTTAATTGGCTTTTTAATTATATGACGTAAAGAATTAATCAAAGTGATATTTTGTGAAAATAAATGTTTTAGTTTTGATTTTTTAAATTTTTGTTTTATATAAAGACAAATAAAAGTAAATTTAATTTAATAACGGATTAAGAAAATAATTTTAAAATATCTAAAGACTGATTATATACTCTTGTATTTTTTTGTAGTTGAAAAACTTTTATTGAAAAGCATCATATTTGAAATTGATGAAGAATATTATTGATTTCAAATTTCAAACTTTGAAAAACTTTTATCTTTAAACTGATCTTAGATTGAAGTAGTTTCTACTTGTAGGTGAACCAACATATTTCATTGAGAAAAGTTGTTTTCATAAAAACCATGTTTCGGAAACGAGTTGACCATAAAACACTTTTAAAGTCAACTCACTTCTGTTAACGCTGTTGAGAAGAGAGGTTGCTAGGGGAGAGGTTGCTGAGAAGAGAGGTTGCTAGGAAGAGAGGTTGCTAGGGGAGAGAGGTTGCTAGGAAGAGAGGTTGTTAGGAAGAGAGGTTGCTAGGGGAGAGATTGTTGGGGAGAGGTTGCTAGGAAGAGAGGTTGCTAGGGAGGGAGGTTGTTGGGGCAACAAACGCCAGTCAATGACAGAAAACAAATTTTTTTAATTATTTATTTTGCTTTCGAAACTAAAACACATGTAATCAATAAACAACGATAAAGACATCTGAGTTTCTTGAAAACACAAGTAGCATTTATATGCGCAGCATAAAAACGTTTCGAAAATTTATACAATTGTACCAAATAGAAGTATTGTCTGAAATAATGTGATTAACTCGTAAAATTTTGATGAATAAACATTTATTGTTGTGAAGTATTTGTAGCAATTACTTTTAAATGATCAAGTCTTGAAAAGGCAGACAGGAAATGATAGAAAAACATTAAGCGCTAAACAAGACGTGACAAAAAACGTAGAGATAAAAATTCTGACTAAAAAAAGAGAGAAATGGAAATTACAAATCGGTAACGAACTGAGATTTCGTATTCTCTAAACGTTTTGTATTTACCATTTTAGCTGGTCGACTTGGAACATATCCAGAAGTATCAAGACTTTCGGATGGATGATAATTGTGAGATTTTGTCAATTGCTTTTTATGATTGGAATAACTTGGTGGTGGTTGAAGGTTATTGGAGTAATTATTTAAATTAGGTGAGGAGGAAGTGAGATCATGAAATCTGTTGAGGTTTCCGCTGATATCTTTGTTGGTAATTGGATGAAGCTTGTTTGAAACTTCAGTAGTTCCTCGATGACTCTTTGATAAGTTGTAAGATCTTTGTGAAGTTTCATTTGAGTCTCCATTCCTACTTGAAAAATGATTTAAATTTTCATCAACAAATCAATGAATCTTACTTCTTGTTGTTTCGAATTTCATCTCTGATCCTTTCACTCAATTTCTGTATTTCTCGTAAATTGTGATCACTAGCACAACGTTCAGCTTCTACAGAATCACTCAAAGCTTCTTTTAAGTCTCCCTTTTCACGAAGTACACGGGCGCGCGCATACAATGCTTCGTCCCACCGAGGTTTCAGTTCAAGAGCGCGCGAAGCACTGACTTCAGCTAACAAATAAATGAGTTTTGTTGAATATCTGGTTCTTAGCAGGTGTTGTGTAGAAGTATTTGTGTAATAAGCAAGCAAGCAAGTGTTTGCAAGATGCCCATTTCATCTGCCGGAAACTACACTTCGCTCTTCGTCTGTTCTCGATGTTGTGAAGCAAAGAATTAGGAGAAAAAAGACTTTGAACGTCTAAGGTGATGAAGTGAATTTTTAAATTAGTTTTATTGGAAAAAAGATTTCTTTAATTATATTTGGTTTGAAACAAATTTATTTTAAACTTTGAAGTTTAAACAAGAATTTGAATCTTTCATGAAATGATCAGCAGAAAAAATCAATAATGACCTCAAGAAAGATGTTTATTTATTTCTGTTAAATTTTGTTGAAAATAATCAATAAAATTTTTGGTAATATTTGAAATATAAAGTTAAGAACAGAAAAGTTACAGAGGTGGAAAAAAATCGGTTTTTTTTGGTGTTTTATTTCATATTCAAATTACTAACAACAATTGCAGCAATAAAAAATTCGAAAATGTCTTTTTAACTTACAACCGAACAAATCTCCATTCTTTCTTTGACATCTTGAATAACCAAGCAGCAAATGAGCGCAAATATCAGCAAGTTTCCCATTCGGTGGTTTCCCGTTTTTATGAGATGATAATTTAGTAGGCGCGGCCGGTTCCCCGACGTGTTTCAACGCCCTTGCGTACACGTCACTGGCAGATTTAAAACTGGAAGTTTTATAGAAAGCATTTCCATCTTCTAAACTTTTACCTGAAAGAAAAGAAAATGATTTTTTTAACTTTTGAAATTATATCTCTGAATTTATAATAATCTCCAATTTGATCTTCAATAATTTTTGGGGTTTTAAAATTGCCTTCTAATTGTAAATGGTTGTGACAAAAGCAAATCATTTATCTTTTTTCAGTTGATAATTGGTCGAGAAAAGTACAATTTCTATGAAACTCACTTAAAAGTTGAGTTGTAACTTCATCTTTACCACTTGCCATAGCCCAAGATGTTGTTCTTATACTTGCTCCATGAGATAAGAGAGTTTCTACAACTTCTGAATGTTCCTCACCAATCGCTCTATCAAGAGAAGTCATTCCACTAGCATCTTGATGACTAATATCAGCTCCATTTCTCAAAAACAACTTTACGACCTACAGATCTTTGTAAGAATCTGATGATTGGTTGCTTACAATAATTGTACCTCTGTATTTCCACTAAAAGAAGCTAAACAAAGACCAGTTCGTTTGCGTGAGTCACAATGTTGGACATCAGCCTTATGCTCAATTAATGATTTAACGCAAGGTGTTTTCCCTAGAAACAAAATTTCAAATTATTATCTTCAACCTAGCAACTTGCTTTTGTTGCCTAGTAACGTCTATAAACACCGAAATGTGTTTTTTACATAAATAATTGATATTATCAGATGAAATCTTACCATGTAAAGCCGCCCAACTTAACGCCGTCATTCCTTCGCGGTCTGTCGTCATTATATTTGCACCTGTTACACAAACTTCTTTTTCTGTAACTGAATCAGCAACTTGACTACTAACCTCTGTTTAAAAGGACTTCAAGTAAGCCAAGATGTCCTTGCTTTGCAGCCATGATTAACGGAGTCACTCCACGAGGATCTGTTTCTTCTACCTCAGCACCTAAGTTTAGAAGAAGATCTGATGTTGCCCATTCGCCCTTTCAAACAAAAAGAAGTTTTTAAGATCGTTTTAAGAGTTCAACACGAAAGACACTAAATTTGTTGATTTCAAAATAATTTTCTTTTAAATTTAAAAGATCACAATTTTGATGACAATTTCAACTTACATGTTCGACAGCTTTTAATAGAGGTGTAAGTCCTGCTTTGTTGCGGATATTAACTGATGCTTTGTACCTCGTTACTAGAACATCGCAAGCTTCTGTCTTTCCACAATACGCAGCGGCAGTTAAAGCAGTTTCACCGTTTAGTGGGTCGACTGCATTTACATCACAGTAAAGAACTTCACTTGTCAGAACAAAATGAATTAGCTGAAAAAATAAATAACTTCTCTACTTGCTTCTATTTATCTCGTTGAATAAAAAGAAACTATTTTCTTCGATGCTATCTAGAAATTGAACTCAAAAATAGAAAGCTAACAATGAAATATTTATTTGAAATTGTAGAAAACAGAAAATTACAATTTGAACAAAGAGTTTGAAGATATCTACTTGAAAAGAAATATCATTTACTTGAAGATGACCAGTCATTGAAGCAGCAACTAAAGCTCGCTGAGTAGTAATCTTGCGTTCGTGTTCATCACGGTAAAGTTGACAATGTAGAAGAATATGAGCTATATTGATATGACCACGTGATATGGCATGTAACAGGGCTGTATGTCCGTGTACATCTGCTTGATTCAACTGTAAAAATATCAAATAATTTCGTGAATTGAAAATTAGAAATTGATTTACATTAGGACGATATTGAAGAAGTAGTTCAACTATCTCTTGTCTTCCTGCAATTGATGCATGACACAAAGGAGACAAACCACTTGATGATGGACTGTCGACGTTTGCCGCAAACATTAAAAGTAATTTGGCCAATTCAATGTTACCTGAAAAATTCAAGTTTCAAAAATGAGCTGAAATTTTTCTCTTCAAAGTTTTAATGAGATGTACAATTATATTAAATATAAGAAGCGTTCGTGACAAGCTTGTGATTTACTGAGTAATTAGATTTACCGGTATGGCAGATTACAGCTAAAGGCGTTGCTTTATTGAACAAATTCGTCTGGTAGTTGACTTTTGCGCCAGCTCTAAGTAGCAATTTGTTCACCTTCAAGTAAAGTTAATTGAAGTTACATTAAGAAGGTGAATTTTAATTTCATGAATTTTACCTTGATACTTGGATAACAGAGGTTTCTAGCAGAGACAAAAGCTTCAGTGATTTTTTCACTTGCACTTTTTAGGAACAAAGCATTATGTTCACTCGCACTTATTCCTAAAAATAATAATTTATAAAATTAGTGAAAAATATTCGTTGAATTTTGAGAAAAGAACTCTGAAAAAAAAGATACAAAGATACTGAATTGTGAAGCTAACAACGCTGTCTTGTCAGAAGTTAAAATAGAAATGTTCTGACGCATTTCGTCTATCTAACTTCTCTATCTAATCACTTACTTTCTTCTTAATCTTTACACTAAAAGGAAGTTTATCAGAAGATGATGATTTCAAACAAAAATAAATTCAACAAAAAAATTTAAGACTTCTTACCTGTTTCACGTGCTTGCATCCTGAACATATCAGCTTTTAAAACGTGGTGGGCAAGTTCAAGTGTTCTCGAACTATCTTTACTTTCAGATGCTAACAAATTAGCAAGTAGATGATGTCCACGTTTCACATCAACAATAAATTTATGTCCTGAAACTGTATCTGTAGAATTGATGAATTAGTAAAAGTTAAATTCAACTTTGTCAAGATTTTACCTTTTACTTGTTTGAGTGGAACATCTTGATTTCCATATAACATCATTTGACCCACTAACCATTCTCGCATATGATCATGAAAGAAGGTTCGGCCCGATTGAGGTGATGTTTGGACAAGTATATGACTAAGTTGTTGTTCCAGACTACTTTTAAAATCAACCCAACTTAAAGTTTGTTCTGTGTGGGTAGCAGAATGAACAGCCTGACCACCAAAATAGAATCAATTTGTCAATTGTGCTGAGGTTGAAATCTCAACTTACTTCGTAGATTTGTTTATCTGTGAGAGGATACAGGCCAGCTAATGCAACAGCCAGAATGTCTTTAACTTCTTCATAAGCTTGGGTACTGACAAACCTTTGGTTGTATACTAAAGTGAAAATCTATCAAATATGAAAAAGTTTAGAAAGGAATTGAAGATATTAGTTTATTGAAATTGATTTCAAATTATTGAGAATTTGAAAGAAGATATTTGTAGTTTGGTTTTCACCTCGTCTAAAGATCTAGGTACGACTTTGAAACTTGTACTTTTTGGCACAATTTGTCCTTTTTCCATTAAGTCCAAAGTCATTCGTAAATATAAAAAGTTTCCAGCCGAGCAGGCAGTTAGATGATTGATTAATTCAGTCTCGATGAATTGTCCAGGAGCTAAAACAGTTTCAAGTCAACCTCAAGAACATTCTCTTCATAAAATCATCAAGATTAAATGAATCATTTACAAACACTTTTGAGATTACATTTTTTTGTTCATGTTTTAAACTGTAAATTTGACTAAAATGGGTTTATGAGAAAATAACTTTTAAAAATTGTAAATTTCAAAAGAACTTTTCAGTTGATTGAAAATTCTAAGAAATTATCGATTAATTATCTAAAAGATCTCAAATATACCTGGGCGGGTTCTGGAAGTAATACTAGGAGCCATATTGACTCGATATTGGATATAGTTCTCGATGTCTTGGCAAATCCGTTTATCATTAGCAGCACGATAGTTTTGGTTAGTTTCATTTAATGAATTTAAATCAAGAGTAAAACGTTCAAATGGTAATTGACTCATTCTTTCAAACTCTCTTGTTCTTGCTGTTGCTATAATTTTAATGAAATCAGGAATAATTCTTATTTGCTCCTCAATGAATGAAAATATAGAATATCCAAAGTCAGGTTTGTGTGAAAGCGATTCATCGAGACTGTCAATAGCGATTATTAAAAAGGATTTTGGGAGTTTTTGTTCTGAATAAAAACAAATAGATTCAGTTTAAGAGTAATTTAGGTAACTTGATGAGCTACTTACCCTTTTTCAGTTGTACTAATGGTTCTATAATGCCTTTGTGGAAAGCTAATGATGGATTGATGGTACAATTCCTTATACTGAGTAAGTTAAGGATTTTTCTGTTATCTACCAGAAGTTCTCTGTAAGCAGTTAGTTGTGGAGCTCGAATGAGTTGAGCAGCGATGTTTATGATAAACTCAGGGAGGTAACAAGTTAGATTGACACTTGATTGACAGAAGTGATAAGCAACAACCTGAAACAAGATGATTTGATTCGATTCAGATGGATTCTTGAGAACTCACTTGAGATGCAAGTTTCCGACAATTTGAATCTTCACCCAGAGAAGCAAGACTTCCTGTTCTGCTGCTAGAAACACTTCCGTTTGCAACCGGACTTCCAGTCCTTGACGATTGTGCGGAACTGTTACGACTTGATGGTATCATATGGACAGGTAGAGGTGGTGGACCACGTCCAGATGTCGATCGAGAGTTATTGAGACCTAATGAGCACAAAGTTGAAGTTGATCCGGATTCATTCGAGGGGTCTGCTTGGAATAGAAACTGAATCAGGGGTTTGTTGGGTTTCAGGTTAGATGTCTGCAAGCTTTTCAGTTGGAAATTGAGTTTTAAAAGCAGCTCTTTTCATGCAATTGATCCACATTTGAGAGTTTCAAGTAGCAAATCAAACATTGAAAGTGAAGTCAGTTACACAAATAGATGATTGTCAATTGAAGTGATTACAACGCTTCAGTTTGCTAATTGACAAACTTTTAAGGTTGGTTAAGTGCTGGCGTCTACAAACTTCTTCGAGTTTTTTGTTAAAAAGCGCAAGGAGCTAGCTTCAAAGTATTAGCTCACCATAAAGACCACCTGTTTGATTCGCTCGGTTTCCATGGTAACTGTGTGATACTAGATGACAAATTAAAGATGTTTTTCCATGTCCAGTTTCACCTAAGATAACCTGAACAATCAAACAAAGATTGTGAATCAGAAACAAGAAAATTTCTTCCAACTTACAACTCCTTTTAAGTGATTACTTTCTGATCTCGAAAAACTGAACAAAATCTCTTCATATAACCATTCCCTACCAATAAACTTTGATTCGCTTGTAACAGCGAGAGAAATATCAAAAGTTAGAGGTTGAAGGTTTAATTCAGAAGGTCGGTCGGGTAGAAGTCTCTGGGTTTCTAGAAGTTTGGAAATTTAAGCGACTTGAAGCCTAAAAACTTGAAATATTTGACTTACTTTGTAAATCAGTTGATAATAATCTACGTTCTCCTGGATTTGATCTTGTTGAAGATCGGTTATTCATTCCTCTTCTACTTATAGTTTCATCACCATTAATACTTGGTGAAGCACTTCTGTAAATTGAATAATTATTTGCCAAAATTTCGATTGTTTGAAAATCAAACAAAAAAAAGTTTGAAAAACTTCATCAACAAACTGATTATAAAATTAAAAGATTTAAAAAAAGAATTTTGAATATTTGAAATTTCACAAAAACAGTTTTTCAGTTTTTTAGAAAACTGATTTTTACTAAATTCTGTTAAAAAACTTTTTCAAAAAGAAGTTTTATTAAAAATTTTTCCTAATATCACATAACATAAATACCAAACAAAACCACATTTCATATCCACCAAAGTTTTCTCTCAAAATAATTACAACTTGGAGGCTTTTTATGAAAGTTATTCGTTAAGAAAAATGATATTTTCAATTATTGAAGTGCAAGTTATTCACCTTGCTTCAACATGTTTGAAAGTTGTTTCTTCATTTGATAGTGGCATAAAAGGCACCGACATTGATTGAGGTCTTGAAGTTTCCCACATATTTGATGTAGATATGTTTTGAACAGTTGGATGTAGATCAGGATATGAAAGTGTGTTTGAATATGATAAATTATGTTGCTTCTGTTGTTGGTGGTTATAAGGATCATACATAGATCTATATAAAGATTAAAGATAAATCATTGAAATGATATTTTTTCAACTCAAACCTTTGTTTTGTATAAAAATGATCATTTTCAATATCATTTCGATATTTCTGATTTGTTTTGTTACTTGAGTTCAGTGTTCCATGATTTATATGATGTTGTGGGTTGTTTAGATGTAAAAACTTTTGAAAATGTTGTTCTATATACAAAAATATTTTTGTGAAAATATCATGAAACATCATTTAATAAATTACCTTTCGATGTATTTGAAAGTTGAGGATAATAAGAAGGCTGTAAAAAGTTAGTAGTTGTTACAACAGTTCACCAAATAAGAGAAGCAAATAAAAGAATAAAAAACAATTTAATGAGTTAAACCAGCAGAGAAACAAGAAGTTATAAAATAAGAGGACAACGAATGATAAGAGATTCAGTTTTTCATTTGATTGATAACAAGGTGATTTGGTTTGCAGTAAATACAGGAATTCAGAAGTTATTGATCAAATTTGAAATTTGAAGAAGACAATACCCAAGAGATCTTGTTAAGAAGAATTTATTTAATTGGAATAATAAAAGTTTAATTCAATTTTTAAAGATTGTTGGTTGAAAAAAAGAGCTTTTTTAACTTAATCAGTTTTTATTCGACAATTTCTAAATGAATCTTCATAAACTGAAATATTTGAAACCAACAAAAATTATTTAATTTTCTACTTTTAATTTCATAATATTTTACACTGAAGTAAATAAAAAAACCTTTTTCTCATTTCGAGATAAATTCAGATTTCCATTTGACGCATTTCTTGCTTCAGACATCAAACTCACGTTTTCAGTGATTGGTGAATCTACACAGAGTTGTGGCAATTTCTTTACATCTTGAATGTTATTGGCTGAAAATATAAAAAGTCGTTTTGAAGAAGTTTCAATTCTCGTCAGAGTTTGATTGACAAGTTTAGTTGGCTTACAAGAAAAGATAAAAAATTCGATCAAAGAATAAACCCAAAAAATCAATTATTCGAAAATCTCGAATCAGTCCGTAGAGATTTATCTCACATCAATAGAAATATTCTTACCTCTGTTTATAGTATCCATTCCTTCTATCCTACTAATCTGTCGATTTCCCCACCTGGGTCTCATTAGTGAGTCCATTTCATTATGTAGGACAGTTGTACCACGTCTAGGGTCGTAATTCCACAAAGGTGTTTGTGATTGTTCAGCTAAGTTTGAACGATGGACACTGAAAGTTGGTTTGTGAAATTTCATGAGATTCTGTCACGTCAGACTCACTTAAGATTTGAAGATCTGTTGCAGAGTATATCAGAAGAACTCCTAGTATGATTGACAGCTGATATATTTGCTAATTCATGATGTGCAGAGTATTCTTGTGTTCTCGAATCCAGTGATCCTGTCTTTTGTGGTCCAATCATATCATATACAGCAGGGTTATTGTGGTTCGGACCATTTGTATTGGACGACGAGTAGATTAAATGAGAATTTCGGAATTCTGTATCAAACGAACCAACGCTGCTTCCTGAAAAAGAGAAGTCAGTGGAGCGTGAAAACGATGATAAGGTAGCTGGTGAAAGTTGTGACAATGTGAAAGTGTAGTAGAGCGTGACATTCACGCGTCACTGCGTCTGCTTATTACGTAACACTGAACGAGTCCTAGCAGTAATGACATATTATTGTTATACTAAAGAGCTAGAAACATTTTTATGTTTTATAAAAGCTTGAAGTTTTTTCAACTCACCAATTCCTTTATCAGAAAGAGTAGAAGCGGGACTCGTAGTTGCCACCCCCCCTATTCGTAACCCTTCTTTTCGTTTACTTGTCATCGTTTTATCTTCGATGCTTGTAGGTGGTCTAGTATCATCTTTGTGAGTAAGAACAGGGTGTGGGTAGGTTGTGGTCTTCACATGGCTCACTCGTTGTTCACCATACAACAAACCAAGTTTAGCTAGAAGATGAGGATGAGGTTCATCATCTAAAGCTCCTCCTAGCATCACTTCATTAGTAGATCCTTTAGATGTCATTGTTGAAGACGGAGAACGTTCTTTACTTCCTTTGAAAACTGCAAAAAAATTTTAATTTAAAAATGATAAAATCTGAAAATGATTGAAGAAACGCGCGAAGTTATCGCTACTGAATCTCTGTTATCAACAGGAAATGCTACAAAGGACTTCAAACGAAGTCTCGATTTGTACGCGAGCACAGAACTGATACACAGGCTGAGAAATACAACTTTAAAACAAGTCACGTGATTAAGTTCTAAGAAAATAACAATGATAATAAATAATTGATTATTCCAACTTCGATCTTCAACATTCATATTTTATAACTTTTATTTTTTACAAACTGCGATAATTTAAAAGTTTCAAAATTTATAAAATCAAAATTTGAAGTTGTCAATAAATCTTCCATAAGATCAGATTTAAACTAAGAAATGAAAGTTGAAGGGATATCACTGAATTTTCGTGTTTTAGCTCTCAAATTACAGATTACTTCTTGTAATTAATAATTTATTTATATTAAGAAACTTTAGAAAATGTCAAACAGATAAATTTGAAATAAATAAACTTTTTGAAAAGATTTAAAAACGTTTTTGAAATTAAAAAATTAATTTTTTTGTTTCAATTCATCTTATGAAGTTTGAAGATCCACAACAGATTTCACTGAAGTAACAAGATCAGATTAATTATGAAATATTTCAAAAAATTTCATGTTTGCTGAATGCAAGTTACGATAAATAAGAAAATTTGTAGTTTGTGAAAAAAATTGAAATCAATAAAAGTTGATGGACCAAAAAATTGTTAAAATATATGAAAGTAATCTCAAGGTAGAAAAGACATTCAATAAAGCTTTTAAAAGATTAGAGAATACCTTAAAGTACACTTCAAAATTTATATTCCAAAAAGTTTTTATTGAAGTTTATTAATATTGATTTAGTAAAACTATTTGCTCAAAACTTATTGAAAAATTCAAAGCATTAAAATTGTCTGCAGCAAATATTCACGATAAAGACTACTTGTGAATTAACTGGAAATTATAAAGCTTGTAAATATATTATTTGTATAAATAGTTCCTTTAAAATTGCTGTTACATTTTAAATGTAAATATGAAGATAGACTCAACTAGAAGAACTTCTTTATTAGGAGCTAGATGCCAGATAAGATTTTAAAGTAAATGATGTAAGTTGTTGTAATCACAAAAGTTTTGGAAAGTTTCTAAGATTATTTCTAAATAACTAAATATTTGAATTCAAGTTACAGAAGTCAATTAGAAACTAGAATTTCTTGAAAAAGTATCAAAAAACTAAATTAAATTTCTATTAAAACTTGATTTCATTAAAATTGAAAAAATTCTTTGATAAAAACCCAAAATTACTAATCAAGAATTTTATTGAACAATTAACTAAAAGCTTTTTTCTTAATTAATTGAAATTATCAATCAACTGAATTAATATTTTGGTTTCTCAGAATTTTCCACAAAATTTGAAGGTTTTTTTTTTACCACCAAAATCTTTTCAACTTTCAGGAGTATTTCACGGAAACATTTACTTTTATAAATATCTTTTTCAACTTTTTTAGCATTTTAACATCAAATACTTTTCAATAAATATTATTTTTTATTTGTTACCTTTTAAAATCGACGTTTTTCCATCCACTTTTCCTTTTTTTGTTCCAGGATTTGAAAAATTTGCTGAAAATTAAAGAATCAATTTTAGGTTTTATAAAGATTTCTACATTTTCCAATTTCATTTTACTACTTTTTAAACAAACCAAAGTCCATTCAGAAAAGCATTTAAATCGCAAAACAAACATTTAGTCGGATTTGTTTTATTTGTTTTAAATATTTAGTCACATGGTCTTCTTACCTTTATTCTTGCCTTCCTTCGACGACATCATATATAGAAGTAAATAAATTTATTTTTTCCTAATTATTATCTGAAAAAAATTTACAATTAATTAAATCTGATGAAAATTTTCAGATAAAAACAGATTTAAAAGCTTAGAAATGATTAGCAAAATATTAAAGTATTCAAATAGATGTTCAAATAGATTTTAATAACAAACTTTGTATAAGAACTTATTTTCCTTTCTTAAAAAGAATAATAAATAAAATTCACTCAAAGGAACTTGAAAAGCTCTTAAAGAAATAATTCATCATTTGTGAAAAAATATTTTTGATTAAAAAGAAAGAAAAAAATGTTTTAGGAGAACAGATAAATTCAAATAAATAATTCTTTAGCAAACATCTAACTTCAATTTATGATTTGAAAAAAACTAGTTTTTAGAAGTTTTTATAAAAATTCCTTGAAATTGAATAGAAATTTGTTCATCAGATTAAAATGTTTTGATAAATTGTTGTAATTATCGATCAACTATTTTTAAATATTTCAGTTTAATTTATCGTTATAAAGATAAAAGTAACTGATAATAACAAAAGTTATTTCAACTATTTTGATTAAATCATTTTGATTTTGTTTTTAAGGAAAAATTTTTTAGATAAAAATGATAGAAGTAAAAATAACTAAAAAAATTAATTTGTAAAAAAAACTTTTTAAAAAATTTTTCAAAATCTCTAATTTTCAGGAAACAACGATAAATACTTCGTAAAAAAAACCGTTGAAGACGAAATAGTTTGTAGAATTAAGAATAGTTGCTTGACGTAAACCACAAAACCATCTTACATGAATCATTTCAAAATTTTTTTAAGAATTATTCACAGAATTTGTCAAGTGCTACTATTTAAACAAATTTCAGGAAATTTATTTTTACAAACACATTCTGTAGTCAAATAACTGACACTGTGTATGATAAAACTGTTGTTAAATGAGCTAAACTTAGTTAAACATAAACCATGACGCAGTAAAAGCAACATATACAGGAATGAGATGTCATCTTTCACAAATGAAAGACTAATTTACATTTATTTGAAATTTCTCGTGGTTTCGAAAAGTTCTGAAAATTCAGCCGTTTTGAAAAGTTACGAAAATATTAAACAAAAGAAAATAGAACAAAACACTAAAGTGTAAATTCATATAAATTAAAAGGTTTATTTGTTATTCAAAGAATAAAACAATCTATTCATCAATTTTGAAAACAACTTTCTCTTCAGAATATTTTCTAATTCTTACTAACCCTATTTTAAGTAAAGTGTAAATTGAATCATAAAATCATCAGAAGAACCAAAGAGATTATAAAGATCTTTTCAAAGAATTAATTTTATAAATTTACTTAAAAAACGGATTTATAAAAAAGGGAAAAAAATTATCCATAAAAAAGTAAAGAAAATAATTAAACTTTATTTGAATTGTAATAAATTATTTATTAAAATATAAATAATAATTTGAAGTAGTTGTTTTCTGATGTTTAAAAACAGTTTTGAAAAACTATTGGTGAAAAAACTTACAGATTAAATTGAAAAATGATGAAATTAAAAATGTGAAGAATTTTTCTGATTAATATTCTCAGTGGTAAATAACAACTAAAAAGATATTCTTCAAAATCAGCTGATGTGAATTTTAAAGGTTTTTTTTGCTCATGAAAACAGTTCAGTGCCTCTCGAAAAAAGTTTGTTTTTTCATTTCATGTAAATTTGAAGCTTTTACATAAACAACTTTGAAACCCTCTCAAAACTCAGTAAGAGCAATTAGATGCTTTTTGAAATTGCCACGAGTCAAAAAATATCATTTTAAAAACTTTAATTATTTTAAACCGATTTAAGTTTTGTTGGCAATTTTTTCTACAAATATAAAAAGTATTTCAACAAATGCTAGACAAACAAGAAGCAGGTGTTCTTGTTCACAACTTGAATTTTTACTGAATTTACAACCGAATGACAAAAAATTGGAAATAAATTCTCAACGCTTCATAACCATCTCGGCATGAAAAATATCTGCGATTGTCAGTCAAGCAAGTCACGTGAGTTCAGTGAAGCGAGACGAACGAAAAATTCTTCTTGAAAGTTTAATTGATATCAAAGTGATGTAGCAGCAGGTGTTTGTCGAAATTATAAAAAAAATATTTTATTTAATAAGAAATAAGCTGTTAGAGGATTAAAAGAAAGTCTGAAGTTAGTTTTAAAGTGGAAAGTTTCAGCAAATAATTAATTATTAATGAAATTTATAACTTTTCACAACTGATAAATACACCCTTGGAAAGATTAAAAAAAAAACACATTAAGTTTTTATCGAAAAATTTCTAATTACATTTTGATGCAACTAAAAAACAAAATTAAAACCTTTTAAGGAATTAGAAAGTTGATAAAAAATTCTTTAAAAAAAAACTTTGATGAAAATTATTTGCTGATAAAAAAAATTATTAGAAAAAAATTGAATTCTTTGAAATGAAATTTCTACTTAAAAGATTTTTTCGGTTTATTTTTATCAATTCAAATTATTAATGAAATTATTTGATTGATGTTTAAAGCAACTTAAAAACTGAAAAGTAATCAATAAAAATAAACAAAAAAGTTGAAAATAATTTATACAAAAAATTCAGTTCAAAAAACTAAATAAATTTTCAAAAAAAAAACATTTTAAGCAAAAAAATAATTTTCAAATTTCATTTTTCATAAATAAATTTCAAAGTTCATTTATAAAAAAACATTTTGTTAAAAAAAGATAAAAAAAAATTGTAATGAAAAAACTGATGTTAAAATTGGAGACGAAAAAGAATGTCTTCATCAACAGTAAGATGTTCACGCAAAGTATCAAAGATTTGATGAAAAGACAAATTGTTAACTTTTAAACAAAATATTATTTTATTAGAAAAATTAAAAAGTAGAAAACTTGAAATCAAAAGAATTTATCAAAGAAATCTGAAAGATATTTGAAAATAATTTCTTGAAAACAAATTAATTAACTGAAAATAAAAAATGTTTAATTTATAAATTTCAAAATCTCAACTTTTTTAAACCAACAATTTTACTTTTGTGTCATTTTCAGTTTTCAATAATTTTTGCTGAAATACAATTTTAGAAATTATTTGAAAATTAATTATATTAAATATTGAAGAGATTGTAGAAAAATGATTATTCGTAATTTGAAGATATTTAAATGATTATCAGCAGATTTATTGATATGATAAAAAAGTTATTTGTTTTTTTTCTCAACACTTTCAACAAATCCTTAAAAGGAAATTAGATTATTTTTATTATTTCAATTTTATTATAAAAAAATTTTGTAGAAATAAATTTTAAATCAATTTTTTAAGATTATTAAATAAATAAAACTTTAAAAATTTTAAAGTTGAAATGAAAAAAATGAAATTCATTTTCAAGAAGTTCAAATTTGAAGAACTACTAATTCTACAAATTATTCAAACTCTTCAAACAAAACACTTCAAATCTTTTCTCTGTTTTTTCAAAACTATTTTGTAAAAAGTAGAAATCTTAAAAACTAAATTTTATTTGATTTCAAAAAAGTAAAAAAACTGAAAGTTCTAACTCAACATAAACAGAAAAAGGTTTCATCTACACCTCACTAGAAAGAACAAAATTAAATGAACTGAATATATTCACTTCTACTGAGTAAAGATAACATCAATGAATTGAACTCCAAAAAATCACTTGTGAAAAAATCTTGAAACATTTTAAAAGGTTTTTAGCTCTTTAGCGCCTCCAGTGGTCGAACGAGTCTTTTAACAAATTAATATTTGATTTGAAATTTTTTGTAAAAGTTTTATGTAAATTTGATTATTTACAAATTAATTCACTTTCAAAGTTGCTTTTGCAGTTAATGTTGATTTGATTTTAGAAAAAGAAGCTTTTTTACAAATTTGTTGAATTAAAATTAGTTTTTAATGATTGTAAAAGATACTAAGTTTATTATAAACAATATTAGTTATTTATACTTAATTCCAAATACACAAAAAATACATTTCCAAATAATTATATCTTTTTTATACAAATTAATCTACTTAAATATAAACAATCTATTTTTATAATAACAAAACTTAATAACTTTTATTTGGGAATAAAATAATTTTTTAAAAAGTTATTTTTTTGTATTTTATTTGTAAATGTTGAAACTTTGAACATTTTAACTTCAAGCACTAATGAACTTGTTCAATGTTAGCTTAGGCGAAAGCTGGCAGGCCTGAGCTAACGAATACCTCATTCTTCAAAATAAAAAATGACGTAACTTTAAATTGTTGGTAAAAATAGCTTGAAGTAGATAGTTTAGGTAATTATTATTAATCGTAAACAGTTTGAAATAAAAAGTTTGAAAAATTTATTTGTTTTTTAGTATATTTTATCTATTTAATAAAAAAATCAATAAAATGTAAAATTTTGGAAATAATTTGAGATTTAATCAAATAATTATTATCTGATAATAATTATAAATATTTGAAAATAATTTTACAACAAAATTTAATTTCTAAGAATATTTTTTGAAATCGAAAAAGTATTTTATTAAATTGAATAAGAAGTATTAATGTCATGGCAACATTTCATCTTTAAACGCTGACGCTTGTGTAAAAGAGCGTCAGAAAAATGTTTCTGTCTTTTGAAACTTTAACAATTTTTATGAAATATTTGAAATTTTTTATTAAAATTCAGATTTTTCGAACTTTAAAGCAACAAGATGTGATTCTTCAGAAAAGTAATCCTAAAAAAGTAATCCATCTTCGGATGTAGTTGTTGCTTCAGTTGTTTGTGGAGTTGAAAAACTCCCAAAACTACAAAATTAAGTTTTATCAAATAGTTATCTATTTCGATAATTTATATAAATTTAAAAGTATCTTAATTTTCTCAAAAGATTTTTGCTTTTGACAAACTTTTGACAAACTTAAATCAAATTAACAATTTTAAAAAATAGAATTTATTAAGTTTACAACAAAATCAATTTGTACTTTTTTCTAAACTGATTTTCTAAAACAGTTTTAAAGTAGAAATGAACTTTTATTTCAGAAATGAAATTTTGAAGAAAGTAAAATATTTTCAACCATATTATTAGCAAATAGAGAATTTCTAAAATTTCGAAAACCACAAAAGAAAAAAGTTTTGAAAATTTCTTTATTAATGTGTTACAAAACATCAACAAATTTCTTATTAAAAACTGATTAATATTTTGAAGATAAACAAATTATTTTAACCTTTTTAATTTTTAAATATTTTGAATAACTTGCTTCAGTAGAAATAAACTGAAATATTTCAAGAACTTTTTTCTGTTAGTTAAAAACGAATGTTTTAAAATAGTTTGAAGTCTGTGAAAGTTTAAAAAGATTTTTTACATTATAGAAAATATTAATTAAATAATTAAGTTCTTCAAAACTTTTTAAACATTTAAAACAAAATAAAAAATAAATTTTCATGAAAATATTGTAACTTAGAATTTTCATTTGTTTGGTTTACTCATTGAATATATACTTTTGTTGTTTGCTTAACTAATTCAAGTGATATTTTCAATTAAATTTCAATTAAATACCCAAATTTTGGTTTTATTTAGTAAACACATGACTACGAGTGACAAACTCAAATGTAGAAAAATATTATCTGCAAAAAGTCAATAAAAAAAGGGTTTTTGAAAAATTACAACTTATGTAGAAAAGTCCCAAATAGAATTAGAATATCAAAATGTTTCTAAATATCTGTTTTATTCAAAAATATTTGATATTAAGCCAAAATTATATAAGATTTTTGATAAAACTTTTTCAAACTAAAAAATCTATTTTAAATTTTTGTCGTTTTAACTTTTTATTTAAAAGTTCTATTTTTGTGTTTACTTAAATTCTGACTTTTTAAATCGTTTAAGAATAAAATTGAATTATGATTTGCTTGTAATAAATCATTTACTAAACAATATTTCCATTTAAATAGTTTTTAGAAAGTTAATAAAAATTTCAACAAAAAACTACAAAGTTTATTATTAGAAACAAAGTTTTTATTTTAAAGTTGAAATAATAATATTTAATTTTTTCTAGTTAGCTTAAAGAAAAACCTTTTCTAGTTTTCATGTTTTTAGTTTGAAAAACTTGTTCAATTAATTTATTAGAAATTTGAAATATTTATCAAAAGTTGGTTTTATTAAATAATAATTATTTTTGGTTTGTTAAAAACGAACTTAGAAAATCGAGATTTCTTTTTATATTTATTTAATCTGTAAATTATATTTAATAAAATAAAGATATTTTATAAGTTGAACCGTTATAATATTTCCAACATTATCATTTCTAAACTGTAGTTTTTCCTTTTCTCAATATTACTATAATTTTATGTAATTGTTTACTGTTATATGTTTTGAGGACTACTGAAATACCATGTGTTACATCTTTTACTTTCTATATTTTTGACTTAATTGATATTGTTTGTGAGAATGTGTGTTAGCGAGAGGTACCCTCCTTCGCATTTATTGAAATAAATAAACAAATTTGAAAGTCTTCAATAAGTTTTCAACAAAATATTTTAACTTGTAAAAAACTGTTGCTTCAATTTTTCAACAAATTTATTTAATCTTTTCAAAACTAAAAAGTTATTTAAATCCTTGAAATAGAAAATAAGTAAATAAATTTGAAAAATTAAATAGTCATCACTTGAAAGAGTTCTGTATCTGCTTATTTTCAATAAATTTGAACTTCTTAGTTGAAATTTTGTTTAAATTTTTATCTCTGAAGTCTTTCTTCATAAAAAACCTTTAAAAAAATTTAGTAGAAAATATTAACAAAAAACTGAAACAGATGTTTCTGTTGAAAGTTTCAATTCTTTTTGAAAATAACTTTTTTTAGATTTTCTCAAATAAAATTGAAACTTTCTGATTTGAAAATTGATTGAAAAATAAATCAAGAAACCAATCTGAAAATAAAACACAAATAAGCGAAGTATGGCTAACTTACAAATTAATTAATTTAATTATTTTGAAATTAAACACTTGCGTAAAGTCGATTATGAAATGAAAACGTTTAATTTCAGAAAAGTATTTTTCTGTTTGAAGATATTTAATTAATTACTAATTTAATCGAAAAAGTTGATTCAATTTAATTGCTTACAAATTTTTGATACAAATTTTTGATACAAATAGTTTTGAGTTTAACAAATACTACTTTATGAGAAAATATATTTTGAAGTTTGAACAAATCTACACTGAGATAGAAAATTAGAATTTCCAAATAAAGTATTTATTATTGAATTATTATAATTTTTTGTTATAAAATGTTTGATATCAACGTTTTTCAATATAAAATTTATTTATTCTTTAATTTAATGAAATAAATATTAATTATAAATTTTTCTTAACTCAAAAAAATCAATTTTTACTTTAAAGAAATAAGTTTGGAAAAAGTTATTAGCAACAATTTGAAACTAAATCGATAAAATTAGGTTTGATAAGTAATAATAGAAAAACTCAAATTACTTTATTGAAAGTCTAAAATTATTTAATTTGAAATTTATTCATCAAATTATTAATAGTGACTCAACATTTGAACTGAAAACTTCAACAAAATTTTATTAAATTCTTAATTTATGAAATTAGTGACAAGATTTAATGGTTAAGAATTCGAAAATTAGATTTTATCATTTTTAACATAAATTTCTATAATGATCAAATTTAAAAATAAATTTTTTGATATTTTTGGTAATTTATCTTTAAATAAACTCCTGAAAATAAACAGATTTTCAATTTAGAAAATAAAATCTTTTCGAAAATGAAAAACAGAAGAAACAAAACATCAAATTGAGAAGTAAACCTGAAAAATGAAAAAATAAAATTTGAAAAGTTTCTTTTATTTGATAAAATGTAAAAAAAAAAACTTCAAATGATAAAAGATTTTTGTAAAAGTTGAGAAAAACTCCCAAGAAAGTCTCAATTGATACCAGCATCCAGAAGATCTGTTTGTGATCTTCATCTCGAAGACCTACTTGTGGATCTTCATCTCGAAGACCTACTTGTGGATCTTCATCTATTTGCTTTATTAGGTTTGGCGAGATGAGTTGATAATTGAGATGATAAGAAATTAAATAATTTGATAATATCTTCAATAAAAGTTGCAGATTTGTGAATATTTTCTAAGTGATCGAAATATGATATAGAAGCAGCAGATAAGATGTGCATTTAAAGACTACGAATGAAAGATGACGTCATAACTATCGCGTCGTCATGACAACCAGTTGTGTAGATGGTCATAGCAACCACCTCTACTGTCCCACATTTGTAGGACATGTGGACTAACCAACTCAGATCAGACTACACGTGAGTTGATGACCACTATGACGTCATCTCTGACCACTTGTGACCAGGTTGAAACGGACCAGTGCACTGGTAGCTGGTCTCTGGGGGTTAATAGAAACAGTTGTCAGGAAATGAGGCTTCAGATTGAAAAGAGTCGGCAACATTAGCCGACGAATCTTCATCAGCTACATTCACGAGGCAGTAAACCAACGAGAAAATAGCTGCATCGCGCAGATGACGTCATACGACGCGATGTAGGTGTCGGTTAGAAAGGAAGAAGAAGGCGAGAGAGAAGTTTAGAAAGGACCTTTTGGCATTTAGTAGTCAGATAATTAGAGTTGAAAACGTCGTTGGTGGAAATATTTCGTTGTTTGAAAGATAATCTCATTGAGCGATTAGTTGGAAGACAACAGTGATGTACAACAGTAGACAGGAAGAAAAGGGGAAGAAAGTGGTTGATGTGAGATGTTTGTATCCACAGTTGAAGCAGAATACAATTTCATTTATTGCACGAATTACTCTTCAAATTGTTTGTGGATCTTGAATATAATTGAACAAAATAAAGAGAATTGAAAGAAATCCGACCGAGAAAAATTCTGTGGATAAAAATGTTGAAATAATTCTTCAAATAATCTTCTGATATCACAAACACTTACTCTATTTATGTTACTTGCTTGATATCGACAACTTTACGTTCAACGTTCACTTGTGATTTATGTTCATAACCTCCTTTACTCTGCATATGCTGTTGAACCTAAATATTCGAGATTCTAAACGTCAACTTTATATATCACTTCTATTGAGCAATCTATCATAAAAGCAAGTAGTGTGTGCCGGAAACTACTTCTACAAAATGTGACGTAAACAAAAAAAGCTGCTAAACATCAATTAAAGTTTAACAGTTTAACGAAAAACTTTTCTAATTTCACTAAGAGGTCTTTCATGGTGTTGAAACTGGATATAGATGATTTGTTGGAGCTTGTAAAAGTTACAATTTGAAAAATGTTTGAGACAAATAGTTTGTAGAAAGTAAGTTGCAATTAATTGTGGAATTTGAATCAAGAATATAAATTTCGTCATTGAGTTCGTGTTAAATATAAATTGGTTTTGAAAAACGTTCATGAGATTTTCAATTTAATGAAATGTCAGAAAATTTGAAGAATATTTCATGATGAAAATAAAAATTTCTACTCAAGTTGAAAAACCAAAGAAGTTATCAGAAGAATTAAGAAGAAAAACATCTAATTTAATCCAATTTCAAATCTTTTGTTGTCAATTTAAGGTCTTTATGTTATCAGATTTCAACTGAAAAGCAATTAATAGAAGTAGAAGAAGATAAAAGACGACTTAAACATTGTTATTTGACAAAAGATAGAAAGTCACTAAAACCATTTTCAGCTACAACAAATCGTGTCTGAAGCAATTAAATGAATATAAGATGAAAATTTGAAGAACAACTTTATGATACGAACCCCATTTCCACCGGATTCACCAGAACCAATATGATTGAGGTGTTGGAAGTTAGCAGGTGGTCCAATCATCGACAAGTCAATCTTTCTCCTTCGTCTCTTCTAACAACAAAAGATGATTAAAAGAGACTCATCGAGATTTAATCAATTACTGGAGTTCTTGAATTTGTAGGTAAACAGCAGGTAAAACATAGGAAGACTTCAGACATTTTGGAAGATATCAAATTACTGAAGATGTCTGTAAATAAATCAAGTCAACAGATTGACTAGTTGATGAAATTTCATTAAATAAAAAAAAAGGATTTTTTAGAAATTTAATTCAGATTTTGAAGCTTACTTTAGTTATCTTGATTACTCCCAAAAAAATGTGGCTGAAAAATTTATTTAAAATCAAAATAAATTATTGATGTAAAGCCTAAAAAAGAAAAAAATTAAAAATATATTTTTTATGAAACAAAAAAATGTTAATTTGATTTCAGTAAAAAACTGAAATATTTTCTAATTTTATAAAAGTTTTAGAAATAAATTTCTAAAAATTTAAACATTTCAAAGTTTCTAAAAATCAATTTGAAAAGAAATTAGAAAATGAAACATATTTACAAATGATATCAAAATCAAAAACGAATATTTAAAATGATTAATTCAATTTTGACTTAAAAGCAAATTTAAAAAAGAAAATTAAAGAAAGTTTGAAGAATTACAGAAATTTCCAAATCACAATTTCATAACTAGCTTGCTAGATAGATTGAAACAATTCTTCTATTTATGTAAAGGAATTAGAAACATAAATATAATATTTCGAATTTGTACTTTCGAATTAACTGTGATATTTTACTTGTGGATTAAAAACAATTGTTACAACTTTCCTTATAAAACACAATCACTTCTAAAGATATAAATAACAACTACAAAATAGATATCCAAATTTTAAAATAGAAATTGTCAAATGAATGTTTCAACAATTGATTTATGTAAGATGAAACTAAACAATGATGTTTTGTTAATATTCAGCTGTTTCATAAGATTACACAAACTACAAAATAATTTCTAAATTAAATTCACAACATATTACATATATATCAAAAAATATATTAAAATTAAATAAAGTTTTTTGTGTGATTTTTTTCATTATTCTTAAAAATTCATTTAAAAGAAAAACTAAATTATTATTAGTAATATTTTAGCAAAAAACTAATGACATACTAATTCATAAAAATTATCACAATAAAACATAACTATAATATAAGATGACTAAAAACTCTCTGTTTAGAAATCAGAATTTTTAATTAAAACATTGAAAGCTATCATTATTATGTTAAAAAAAAACATTTAAACATTTACAATACATGTTTTGATTTAATAAAAATAGAATTTGAAGAATATATGCTGAAATATAATAAAATAACGAGAAAACAAAAAAAATTTGTTGATAAATAATTAAATAAGAGTTAAATAAGGTTTAAATTTAAAATTGTTTGTTAACAATTAATAATAAATAGACTAGCACCAATTTATTTTAAACATTTAAAATATTTCTAAACTTCTAGAAATTAAAAAAACTACAAAAGTAATTATTCATTTTTAAAATAATAAAAAAAGTTGCTAGACTTTTTCAATATAACTTATAACCATACAATTATTTGATAAAATTTAACTATTTAATTAAAATAATTAATAAATATGACAACAACTTAAGGTTAACATTAATAAAAGTCATAGACACAAAAATATATCTAAATATAATATTTATAAAGCTGTAGTAAAACCCTAATACTATATTAAGTAGCAAGTATATAACTTATAATAACACCTATTTTAAATAGATTATTATATTTATTATCAGATAGTTTTCTCAATCCTAATTTTCTTCCTTATAAAGCAATTAGAAAATGTATTTATGATCATATAAACATTTATAAAACTTTTAATTATTATTAAATTGATTATAAAAAACATCAATTCTAAACTTAAATAATAATTTTATAAAACTAATTGATATACTGAATGAAAACTTAGTAAAAATTTATGAAAATACTAAATCATTACTAACTTTTAGTTTAATAATATGAATTTTAAAGTGGTTAATAAATATAAAACTTTAAATTATTCATTAATTAATAATATAAGAAGTCATCAAAAAATAAAGATCTACTTGTAATATTTGCTGTAAAATTTAGTTTAAAATAAAATTAATTATCTCAAGTTAATTTTTATAAGGTTTTATACTTTAAAAAATATTAATAAATTTCATATAAATATTCAAAATACAAAAAAAAGTATTAGCAGTTATAATAAATAAATTTAAAAATTATAAAATAAATTTTAACTTTGATTTGACTAATTATAGAATTATTGTTTACAAGTTTTACAAAAATAAATTATCTTGCAACTTAAATAAAAACATGAAAACAAAATAATTAAAAAAAAAACAATTTTTTAATACAAAAAAGTTGCTGGGTAAAAATAAAGTTTTAGGATAAAAAAAATAAAATCTAAAAGACATTAAATAATTTCAAAATTTTATATAAAATAAATTAAATATAATTACAATTATAATTGTTTATAAAAATCAACAGCATTATAAAAATATCAACTGCATAAAGTATAAAAAATTATAAATCAAAGTATCAACAAAAACACAAATTTTGGAAATTATAAACAATTTTTACAATAAAAAATCAATTTTAAGAAATTTCTTAAAATTGAAAGTATAAACAGAAGTTAGTAAGAACAACATTAGACCAAGCCCACAGTATTTTGTTGCCGGTTATTCTAAGTCCATTTTAGTTGATTAAAAAATCAAATTTACGCCCATTTGAGATAAGAAACTTTCAGAAAGTTTTTTACTTTTGAAATGGTATTTATAAATAGAAAATACTTTCAACAAACTGCTATAAAACTAATTACATTAACTTAAGTAGAAAATATGATTTAAAAACACGCTATAAATTTGAATCAAAGAGTTAACCTAATTTATCTCAAGTTTAGTTCATTAAACGAGTTTACTTAAATGTTTCTACAATACATATCATTCATTTTGATAGTTATAACAATGAAAAAAAAAAGTCACATACTAAAAAGTAAAAAAGATTAAATAACAAGAGTTTACAAATTTGAAATTTGTTTAAAAATAAACTATTCTACTGCAGGCTAAAAAATAAAAATCAGTTTATCAAATCACATAGTTCAACAAAAGTTGATAAAGAAGCAAATTAAAGTTGTTAAAGTAATATTAATGTCACAGCACAATATTACCAACGAGTAAATGAGCTTTTAGTAAGACCAAATATCATGAAAAAATTATTTTTTGTTTGAGAAAGTTTTAAAAGTTAATACCCTATAACAACTGAACAAGTTTATTTCCTATTTGCAAATCCAACTGACGTTGTTATAATCCTATTTTAGAAATTGATTTAAAGGTTGAATTAATCGGTATTTTCCAAATTACGATTCTAATAATTTCATTAAAAACAGTTTTTTAGCTAAGATAGAAAGTCATATACACTTGAACATATCTACTCGAAAAATTATAAGAATAGTTAATTGCAAAGTATCAAAGTAGCAAAAAAATAACTAAACGACTCTGGCTAAATATTATCTATTAATTAAATGATCTATGTAACTTTTAACGATTTTTGTATAAAATTTTTGAATTTCAGAATGCTTAACTGAGCTTAACAGAATGCTTAACTAGCTAACTACAAATCTCTCGGCATTTATTATCAGCCCATTAAATAAATTATATAAAATTTCACAATATATAATATTAAATTTCATATTCAATTAAGCTGATTAATATGTAATTAAAAAAATGAATAACGTTTTTTTTTCGATGAGAATTTACACACGGCGGTAAATGTTGCTTAGGAACATATAATCACTCCTCACGCTTTATTCAAAGCTTTTCATAAACAATTATTTTCAACTCAATTTCTATTTTCTTTTTTTTTTTTTGCAAATTTAATTTTATAACTAAATATTCGTTTAGAGATTTTTATTAGTTTTTTTATTGTTATTTTTTAAAATACTTTATTTTTACTAATTGTTTTTGCACAATCGAAATATTTTTTGTTGTATGTTTAAATATTATTATTGTTTTGAAATAGAAATTTAAACTTGAAATATATTTTTCCTGATAATATTTAATGTAATTAAAAAGGATTTTGTTTTAATTGTTGTTAAGTTTGCTTCAGTATTATTTTATGTAAACTTAATTTATAATTAGCAATCATTAAAAAGATTATTTTATCTTTCTTATAACTTGAAGATTACTAAACAATTTTATTGGTTTAATTTTAATGATTTTTTAAATAAAAATTTGCTTAATTTATTGAAACTAAAAAAGTAAAAAGTTCTTTTCTTGATTTGCTTTTTTATCTGATTTATTATTTAGTTAATTTTTCTTTAAGCTTAAATATTTTATTTATTTTGTTTTTTTCAAATAACTAGCAAGGATAAAAAGTAAATTAATTAAATGAATTTAGTAAAGTTTTTGAACTTGTTATGTGAGCTTACTTCAGGGCTTTGTGATTAATAGTTTTATTATTTTAATTTTATTGACTGATTTGTGTGATTATAAAGTTAATTTATAAAGTTAATTTATAATGTCTATTATTGTATGCAAATATATAGCTTTTCTTTGAGTTTTATATTTGTGATAAATTTTAATTATAATTATTAATTTGAAGTCTAGATTAGATTAGACTAAAAACTTTTAACCAATTTATTACTTTAACAATAATCGAAGTTAGTTATTATTAAAAGTGTTAAAAATTATATTATATAAAAATTAAACCATTGTATATATAACTTATAAAAACATTTTAATTTGTTAGAATTTAACTAATAATAATATAATATCTATAATTGCAACTTAAAATTGATTTTCCAAAAGTATTTTAGTTACATTAAAACACAGTATAAGGAATTTATTCTTTTATAGCAGATTTAATTTTTTCTGATTATAATAGTAATAATTCATTTATAAATTTGTTAAAGTGAGCTAGAGGTACTCCAAAATGAGTCACCAAGCTGGTGAAGACTTTCTGGAAGCTTCCAAAGATAAAAATCAATCTGGAAATATAGTTTCTCCTCCTAACACTATGAGTTTGCAAAACTTTGAAGAGAAAAAAATAACATTATCTGAAAAAATCATTTATGATATGAGTACAACTAGTTTACAAGAAAAAGCTGAATATCAAAGTTTAGATGAAAATCATAAAAGTTCTTCATTGAGGCCAAGCAAAACTGATACTTTTGTTGAGTCTGAAAGGAATTATAAATCTAACAATCTAAATTCAAAGCAGTTCATCCAACTTAGTATGACTTCATCTTCAACTTTTATCTTAATTAAAAAGATTCTTTATTTGAATATTAAAATAAAATTAGTTACTCTAAAAAAATTATATTTTATTTATAAATATATAAAATTATTCAATGATAATTGAAAGAAGCAATTAATTATTGTATAATTTTAAATCTATTTTAAAAATATATCTTTCAGATACTGATCCTGTTCCTGAAACTAACGATGAAGAGGGAGATTGTGATCAACAGAAACAAGAAGATAATAAACTTCCTACAAAGAAAAAGAAAAAGAAGAAAAAAAAGTGAAGAATATTTTCAATAATTTTCAACTAATAATAAAAACTTGAATAAAAATTGTAGATATTTGAGAAGATCAGATATTTAATTGTAGATATTTCTGTTTTGAATCTACTTTTGATGATCATTTATTTGTAGATTTATTGGGATTTGTACTTCAAGTTGTAAATATGAAAGTGGTAAGATAAATGTTTCGATTTCTAAAAGTTTTGATTAAAAAACTTCCTTGAACAGTTCGACGAGTCAGTAAACGATTTGGTTTAAAAGAAACCGGAGAGGATGAAGATTGGAGCATCTTTTGGACAGATTATTCAGTTTCATTAGAAAGAGTGATGGATATGAAAAGGTTTCAAGTAAGTTAAGAGATCACCTCTTTTAGAAGATTTAAAGATTTGCTCTTTTAGAAAATCAATCATTTCCCTGGAATGAATGAAATTTGCCGTAAAGACTTCTTGGCTAGAAATCTCAACCGACTTCAAAAACTCTTTCCTAAAGATTATTCCTGCTTCCCAAAAACTTGGTGCATGCCAGCAGAGTAAGCAAAAGTTGTGTCTTCAGCATCTTTTCAAACCATCTTATAGCTACAGTGATTTTCAAGCTTATTGTCGAACTAAAAAGAATAAAACTTTCATCTGTAAACCAGAAAGTGGATGTCAAGGAAGAGGTATCTTCCTCACTAAAAATCCCAAAGATATCAAACCAGGAGAACATGTGATCTGTCAACAGTATATTACCAAAGTACAACTTTCCTTATTTCAGAGATTGAAGAGTTTATTTCTGACTTTCATTTTAGTGTCTTTTAATTGATGGATTCAAGTTTGACTTCCGGCTGTATGTCCTTGTCACATCATGTGATCCTCTTCGTATTTTCATCTACAAAGAAGGCTTAGGACGTTTTGCAACCAAAAAATATCACGAACCAACCACCCACAATATGGTTGGCTTTTTAATAATTTTTCTTTTTGAATCAAATTTATCAACTTCTAAAAAGTCTGTTGATTCAAACTTTCTTACACTTTTTGTAGTAAGTCTTCAAAGTTGTTTGTCAGAATGTTACTGAAAGCAAGTTGTACTTAAGTAGCTCTCTAGTTGATGTAGTAGTGGTGATGATCACTTGAACATTTTTCTTATCAAACCTTTAAATTAATGTCATGCAAATTTCTTTTGTCATAATTTACATAAAAAAGTTGAAAATCTCAATTTTCCAAAATTTCTTTTATTATTTGAAGGAGCTGAAAGTTATTTCTATTTGAAAATCACTTTAAATAATTTATTTTATATTGAAATAATCTGCTGCTTTATATATGTTCAAGCAGTTTGAAGTGTTTTAATTTACAAATTGCTAACTGGTTGAAGTTTCTACAAATAAATCTTTCAAAATCTTCAACAAAATTTGATGTTTCAAAATTCAGTTGATAAAAATCTGTTTGAAAATATCGAAATATAAATGATAAAAAGTCGTTGAAAAATATTCAAGTTTTATTAAAAACAGCAAATCTTCAAATATTGATTTAAGAATAACGCTGACTTTGAAAGTAGACAATTTAATTAGATGTCAATACCAAGTCCAACTGACATTTCGAAAATATTTAAAGAGGAAATCATAAATAACTAAACAAACAAGAAATATATTAAATAGTAATTTGTTGTTATTACATGCACCTGTCGAAACATACCAATTACTCCTTAATCGAGATTCGATTTTCCTTTCCGCATTTTTACTTCATATAATATCTCATTTATGTCTTTGAATTTGTTCAAAATTTCATTTTTATAGCTTCAGTAAATCATCTACATTTAGTTTTTGTGAAATACTTCAACAAGCGTAACATATTCTTTTATCTACAAACAATAGAATCTTTTTAATGATTTCAAGTTCAAACCTGTCTTATATACGAGAAGATGTTCAAGATGAAAACATCTTTTTTATTAAAACTTTTATCCTTTTTCTGTAACCAACCATTTACGCGAATCGCGATAAATCATCTGTTGTTATGACAACGCAGGATGAAGTCTGTATGCATCTCACTAACTACGCAATCAACAAAAACAGTGATGACTTCGTAAGAGATGATGAATGTGGGAGCAAACGCAAACTAGAAACAGTTTGTAAGTGGCTCGAAGATCACGGATATGACGTCAGCAAGATGTGGAACAATATCGAAGTCGAGTTGTAATTTGAAAGAAGTTTTTGATGATCTGATTTTCGAATATTCAGGATGTCATCATCAAGACACTGATCTCTGCTCATCCAATCTTGAAACACAATTACAGGACTTGTTTCCCAAACCACCTCCGAGGGAGCGCTTGTTTCGAGATTCTTGGATTTGATGTCATGTTAGATCGGAAGTTGAAAGCTTGGGTCTTGGAGGTTCACTTCCATCTCTGATCTTCTATTTGTTGAATATGATTTGTGTCCAGGTCAATCATTCGCCGTCTTTTCACACTGATGCTAAACTCGATAAAGAAGTTAAAGAAGGATTGTTGTTTGATACGTTCCGATTACTCGATCTAAGATCTGTTGATAAAAAGAAATGTCTTGAAGAGGATAAGAAAAGAGTCAAAGAAAGATTGATGAATAAACCAAAGTCCAGAGAGTCCAGGTAAAGTCCTTCTATATTTTTAAAATTTATTTTTAACTTCCGGTAGATGTCACTAGAGATATTTAAAGTTTAAACTTTAAAATTGTAAAAAAGCAAGTAAATATCCAAGAATAGAAATTTAAAGAATATTTTGCGCAATATAAATGAAAAGATGCTGTAATTACACCCCAATAGATACATTCATCTCATATTACACACATTTTTACCACGTGTTATTGTCACATGTGAAAAAGCCTAACATCAGCTGGTTGTTCTTGTGCAGTGAAGTGTAACAAACACAAAAACACCGATTCGATTGTTGAATGTTACTACGAGACAATCTCATCGTCTCTTCGATGTTTACAACTTTTCCAATTTCATTTGACAAATTTTTCACGTCAATTTTCTTCTGATGTTTTTGTAGACTAGAAGAATTGAAAACAACTCAACAAAACTATCTCCAATCTCTAGAAAAACATGAAGAGAAATACATGGGAGGTTTTCGAAGGATATATCCATGTGATGGAGAAGACAAATATTCGCGATACTTCGAGAACAGCTGCTCTTTATTCCAAACAACTGCAGCGGCAAAAGCGCGAGAAGAAGCTGCAAAGTTTGTCGACAATTTTATCAAAGATTTTCAACATTTATCCACAAATATTCTTAAATTTTTCTGTTTGTTTTTTTACATGTTTGTTGTAAGTTCGACTTGTTTGATATCTTCCTGTTCAACACTCTTCATAAATTTCGCGCAAAAATTCAAATTTTCACATCTTCTCCTAATTAATCCCAGATTATTGATGTTCAGGGCTATGCGAGAAGAGTTGAGACTGAAACAGGAGAAGATGAACTTTATGATGAAAGGCAAGACATCAAGATTAGATCATTTAAAGAAAGAGACAGCTGGAGAATCAGGAGGAGAAAAGAAGACTTCTAAACTTCGCTACAGATTAGCTCATAAGAAAGGGTCTCAAGTGAGCAAATATTTCATAATTCCTTTTATGAGATGAAAAAAGTGAGATTCTGTTGATGATGATGTCTTAAGTCACTGGAAGTTGCTCCTACATACTTCTTTTTCAATTTGTTTTACTGTTTACAACTACAAATCTGCAGATTTGAAAGTAATCGCGTTTCATAAGCTTCAGGTGTTTTTGACAAGTACAAATATTTACAGTTTCATTAAAACTTGAGTAGCTCTTGTTTCTACGCTACAAATACAGTAGCTGATTCGATTTTAAATCGTTTGATTCACTAATCTTCATCCTTTTCGTTTACATAAGTCTTATTAACGGTAATAAGTGTCTGGATTGTTTCCTGATTGAGGTTCATTTCAAGGGGTTACCATCATTATTTTATCATAGTTAAATCACTTATCTAACTCTAACTCATTGTTAGACTACTCAATCGTGTTTACATACTCATTTGAGTAACTTTTAAATTAATTTTGAAATATTTGTGAGCCTTGTGCCCACAATAATGAAAATTATCTTTCCCTTGAAGTTGAACTGAATGAAATTTACCCAAAAATTACTCCCATATTGTTAGCTACCCAAAAAATCTTTAGTAATTGAATTAAGTACTTAGAGGAAATCGGTAACAACATCACGAATACTTCTGTCATACAACATCAAGATTGTTCAGAAGACTCGTGCTTAGTGGAGCGTGTCCTTCTCGACTGGACAAGTATCTCTTGATGATGTTTCCGGATCATCTCGCTGATGATTCGTTAAATCGCGAAGACATCCAACAAATCAATGAGTCGATCACACAACTAATCTTTCGCGTCTTCATCACCAGAATCGTCTTTATCGAAAGAATCTTCCTACAATGCTGCATCCATCTCATCTTCCTCTAGAGATCAATGAAAGTGAGGAGCTGGAGCGGATCAACAATCTTCTCCAGCGGGACACTTTGATGAGGAATGTGGGATTAATTGAACAAATCCACAGACTGTTAGGAGCTACTCCGGGTACTGTGGGTATCTCGAAAGATGCAAACGCTCAGGTAAATTCAGTGATTTCATTGGTCAGTTTTAGTCAGGTCAGCTTAGAACTCAGCTGTTGAATGACGTCACAGTGACGTCATCATAATTTAGCTTTGCTTCTCGCAGTCAGTGAATTGGAACAAAATAGCGATGACGTCATCATCATCAGAGTTATCCAAAGAGCAAAAAGCTCCTAAAATGTCCTTAAAGTTGCTGACCACTTGTCCATACCAGAAAATGACACATTGGTCCAATGACCAGCCACTGAATGGTGGACATCGCAAGAGTTTATCCATGAGTGAGATACGATTATCTTCTCGACCTTCTAGCTCTTCTATGATTGGTCGAGGACCTCGAACTTTTGTCCACAATAAGAATGAAACTTGTCGAAAAGATTCTGATCTTCAAACAACTCGTCTTCCTTCTTCTTTTGTTACAATCCGATCTCGATCGAAATCTTTTTCTCCTGCCCTTATCCCACATCGTCTTGGTCTTGAGACTTTTTCCTTGGCTAGGTCACCGACTGGATTGGTCTCAAGACCTCATAGTGGAGTTTTGAGGGTTAGTGGCGGGGACAGTGTGCCCTTTGATGGGTCATCTTCATCTCGGTGAGTTTTAGTCGCAGTAAAAGTCAGTTGAGAAATTCTTTTTAGTGTCTCTATCTTCTTTTCATGTCACGTGATTTGTTCTTATTTCAAATTTAGGGCTTCGAAAAAGTGAAAAATGATTTAGAGCGTCAACAACGCGACTCTGCATCGAGTAAGCGTGACGTCATACCTCCGTTGGTTTCAACCAATCACAAATCAGCAAATCTATTCAACAATTCACAAACAAATCTTTATCTACAAACCCATCAAGCTATTTATCATTTTCCCTACTATCCAAGTCGAGCTCCAATCCAAGATCCACATCATAATAATCCCAAAAAGATCTCCACCAATATCCGCCCTAATAGCAGATTTAATAATTATGTCTCCACGAGAACCTCGCCTCTCGCAAATTGTCGACGAATCGAACGTCAGAAATCTGAATATTTCAATTCGATAACTTCTCGTACCACTGTGGAACCATACATCAACCAATCAAATCGATGTATCGTGTCAGGCAAACCAGTCACTTTTGCCAGTAGTAAAAGTGATATCAATCGAACAACTAAGAATAAAAGTTTGGTTGAAGTATTTGATCTTCCTGTTCATGGGATTCGTGTTTGTAAATAATTTTTTTCATCTTCTTTATTCTTGCCTCTTATTTGTGACAATTTTGAAGATCAGATTTTTACATTTACAACATTTTCATTGAAACTTTTTCTAATTACCAAGACACTAAAGATCAATTCAACTCTAGTGGTGAAAAAGTTTCAAATAATTTTATTGTGATTTCATTTTTTCTATTTGAATTGAATAAAATTTCTTATTCTAGATTCAACTTGAAAATCTTTTCTGTTATTTCCCACAACATTCTTTTTATTCAACAAAATTTGATAAATATTCACGAGGTGGAACCAATTTAAACATCTTCCACTAAAGCTTCAGATTGAGTTTATAGTAATTTCAGTAGCCTCATCATTTGCAAACCACCCAGCACACCTAAATCATTCAGTTGTAACATTATAAAAGCCAATTTTATCAACATAATTCATGAAATTGTACCTCAAAAGATAATGTAATAAAAATTTTCTCAATTTTACACAAGCTTCTGAAATAATGTCTTGTTTTAAAAAGTAATATTAGAAATTGTGATAAATCACCTGATTTTAATTCTGCATCTTAAAATACACCAAGAGTTAATCTGTGATTCTTTCACTGATTCGACTTCAACTTAAATTAATCATTCTTTTGACGATTTTCACCAAAAACATGAATATTAGATTTTTGTAAAGAAATTATTTCTATAATTATTAATGGAAGAAAAATTTTATAATGAGTTTGTTTTAAAAGTAACCTTTGAAATTATAAACTGCAAATTACTCTGTTACTAATTTCATTTCATAAATTGTTTAATAAGTAGATAGCAAGATGAATATAGTGATAAATACCAACCACATTTTGAGTTGCATCTAGCTTATATATGAGATAATGATCTCAAAGCACGAAGCTGAACATTATTAAGATGTAGTTACTTGTAGAGTTAGTAAAGATACATCTGAAAAAGTGAATAATAAAATTTAAAGCAAATAACATTTGATAATTATAAAATTATATTTTTAAATTATAATTTTTTATTAATAATAATTTTTTAAGAAGTTCAAAAATTTGCTGTAAAAGTTTTTCTTATTAAAAAATATCTGAAAAGATTTTCTAATTAATCATCAACTTTGTAGACTTGTTGGTGTAAAAAGATGTAATTTGCATATAAGCAGCAAAAAAACAAATTATTTTAAATGATGTCTTTAAAAAAAAATTATTTAAAATCAAAAGAAGAAATTAAATCAGAATATATATCAATGAGATAATTAAATGAATTTTTCTGATATATTTCAATTAGTTGAAGATTAGAAGAAGTTATCATCAAATTGAAACTACTTTTTAAACAAAACGATAAATAAAAGTTCAAATTGAAACTACTGTGTATTAAAAGTCACTTTTTGTAAAATTTAATTTCTATATTTTCATCGATAAGATAATAATTCATTTTCAAGTTTATTTAAAGATTGATGTATTATTACTGTCTCCGACGAAAAATATTTCAGCAACTTTTTAGTCAAATATTTACCATCTAATTCATCTGAAGTATAAACTGTTTATTTTTTTAACTTTATCGTTTCATATAAGTGATTTATTTGCTTTTTAAGCTTTCAATATTTTAAAACTTTATTTTTCAATCATAAGCAAAAGAACTTTAAAAATTATTGAAAGTTTTTTAACTAAAAACGAGATGTTATCAAAGATATCAAATTTTTACTAAACGTCAAATTGAATTTGAGAACCACATTAATTAGATTGAAATATTAAATTGTAAAACATTAAACTTAATTTTTTAATTCAATTGATATTCAAAAACTTTAAAAGATTTTCAAATTTTGTCACAAATTTAGAAGTAAAAATGAAAATTCATTTGTTGAGAGACTGTTGATTCAATTAAAAGACTTTATCTTGTGATTTTCATCTTTTAAAACAGCTGCAATAAATGTGTTTTGAAATTTATTATATAAATATGAAATAAAACCCAAGTATATATCGATTAAAATTTTTTCGAATATATCCATTTTGATATTTTCTATCTTCAATTTGTTGATTTAATTAAAGTCTTTTGCTTCTTTCATTGTATCATTGCTAAATATTTGCTGGCGGTATTTCTGTTTGATATTCATTTTATACTTTATCTTTTTTATACAAATTGGGTATTTGTATAAGCTTGTGATCAGTGTAAAAAAAAAACTCTGTTTGTTGTAACCAACTAAACTAAATTCTGTTTTATGGAAGTGAGATGGTACTAGTGTTTATATATTTGCTGTCTATACAGATCTTAAGCATGCTTAACAGCATTATGAAATAAATACTGTTTGAAACCTTCTACGTAAAAGTATAATGGCTTAGAAGAAGAAAGTAAACAATCCTTTGATGTTTTATCTGTATAATAAGTAGTTAAAAATGAAACATATCATACCAAATAATAATAAGAAGTAAGTTGCTGTTTACATAATTTATAACTTTAAGAAGTTACTTTAAAACTGAAACATTATGAACTAACTGAAAAACAAAAAAGACTTTTTTAAAACCACTAAAGGAGTTTGAAAGCAAAGAACATATTCTTGATACTTTTATTGTATTTAGTAAAAAGTTGAATTGAACCATCTAATATACAAAAGCTTTAGGCTAAGAATATGTAAATAAAACTTCTATATTTGCAACTTCTAAATTTGCTGCTTAAAAAGTTAAAAAAATAGAAAATTCTTTTTGAGCTAAAAACTTTTAAAATGATTTAAAAAAATTGAATTAAATTGAGATGATCAAAATTAAATCTTCAAACTTTTTGTAAGATTTTTTTAAAGTTTCATTTTTATGTAATAAATTATATAAAGAAAAGTGTTCTGATAGTTTAAGATGAATTTAATCAATAAAACGTTGATATCTAGAACCGACAAATAATTTATATAACAAATTAGTTATGAGTGATTACAGAACACTTGAGATTAATTTAGAAGAAAACTAATTATCAACAATTTGAAGGAATTTACGAAAAAGTTGAAATTATTTTTAAAGATTCTTTTTAAAATTTTCAATAAAAATCTGAATATATTTTTCTGAAGAGTTGAAAAACTTTTCAAATTTCTTAAAACATTAAACTTAATGATAAACACTAAAAGCTTACAAGATCAAATATTTTGTTTAAACAATTTGGAGTTAGTGTTTGGCTCTATATACTTTGAGGTCTTAAAGATTCTGTACTCTTTAATAACTCCATTATTATTTTTGGCAAATGTTTATAGAGTCTTTTAAAGCTAAATAAATCCATTTTCAATAAAAAGTAGAAATTTCTGAAAGTTTTCTTTTAAAAGGTTTCGAATGTCAAAAAATCTTTTAATTAAGAATTTAATTCAAAGATTAAATTTAAATATCACTCATAAGACTTGCTGAAAGTGACGTAGTCAGAAGTACGTTGTAAAGACATCTATTATGTAATTAACTTCGCGTTGTTTTAATGACGTCATTTGTTTTTGTCGAAAGTCTGTTTAATCCCTATCATCTAAACTGCAGTGGAAATTGAAAAATCTGATCTTCATTCCTAATTTTGAAGAATGTAGATTTGAACTTTATTCAGTTTCTATAAATCCTTTTTCAATTTGCTCAAACTAAATTTTCATTTTAAAGGAAAGTTGGTTATTTAAAAGTCACTTTTTATATAAAATAAAATGTTTTTGAAGTAAAACAATTCGATTTCGTATTTGATAAATCAATTAGTAACTTTTTAAAGAAATTTTCAATCAATTGATTGTCTTAAAAATATTTTGTTCATTTTAATTACGATGTTTAAAATCTTTTTTAACTTTTTTAAATTTGAAGGTGTTAACGACAAATTAATATGAAACAACTTAATAGTATGAAAGTATTTACAATAAAATTACACAAACGTGAAAATGTATAATTAAAATTGTATTTTTACAACATTTTATCAGTTAAAATATTAGATGATTCTAAAAGTTTGAACTTATATACATTTACAAAAATTAAATTAACGATTTGTAAAATATTTTTGTGCCACAAAAAAAAGGTTTTATTCAACACAACTTGGATACATAGCTTTAGTACATCCACAATAAGTTCGCCCGCTACAGCAAGTTGTGCTTTGTGAATCAATACCACAACAGATAGTACAAAATGTTGAACTAGAAGCTCTGAACTGCTGTTGTTCTAAAATATTCAAATTTATGATTAAAAAAAGATTTAGAAAAAAGAAACAAACCCAGGAATTCAGGATGAGCTCTTTGAATGTCATTGTGAACTGGTTCATCTTGTATACATGCCAACTCTCCATCAATTGCTTCACAAAGTTTATTTCCTGAACAACACCCTCTAATATCTGCTTTTTGAGTGCACAAGAAACAGTGTCCAATTCCTACAAATTACAAAATGAAACCAATTAGTTTATGTAGGATATACTCAACTCAATTTTCAATGTTTTTGAAAATGTTCAAAGCCGTGAATGTTTGATGAAACCAAATAAAATAGTTTTAGTAATCGAGTAATGAACTGGTAATAATTATCAGATTTTAAACTTCAAAGTGAAACAAATAATCAGATATTCTTCAACAACAAATTATTGCCTTTGAAAAATGAGGAAAAAGTTTTTAACAAGAAATTCTTTTATTTAAATAAATCCCAAAAGGTTTGTATAAAGAAGAGAATAGTTGAAGAAGAAAAAACAAAGTTTTTTTGCACATCAATTCTTATAATTGATGGATTTGACAAATTATTGCCTAAATTGAAGAGAATGTAAAAGAACGATGAGAAGAAATGGAATAAAACTCCTCTGCTTTCTGCTTTCATCTTTTATCCTTAGCTTAACAAGATTGAAATAATTTTTTGATTTTTTTCATTGATACCGAAAAATTATTAAAAGTTTTTTTCTTTGCAACAAAAACTTTGAAAATATCTCAAAATTTATTTCAATTTTAGATAAAAATCCAAAAAATTTTTTTATTTGGAATAAACATGAAGTCTGCTTTAGTAATTAAAACCAAATATTTTTGTCATTTCTTATTTTAACAATAATTTTATTTCAAAAAGTTATTAAAAAAATGAAATTCTTCGGATATTAATCAAATTAATTAGTATTTAGAGATTAGAATCAAATTAAAAAGTCTTTTGAATCAAACTGTGTCTTCGAATGTTCAGTTACGGATGTAATTTATGAGCAACTTGTGATGTTGACAGTTACTTATGGCATCTAATAACATCTTCATCTATTTCTTTTCACTTTTATCTCAAGCTTTTAGCACTTTGCCTAATATCTGATGTTAAATCCTTAAAAGCCATTTTCGTATATCTGTCTGCATATTGCTTACTCGTTCAATTATAAGAAGTTAAATGAGAAATACAAACCAGCTTGGTAAAGGTCTACAGCTTCTTCTGCAGCTACAGAAATTACAATCAAAGTTGAAAGTATCCACATAAAATTCATCTTTCTTAATTTTCAAAACAAATTTCTACAAAATGTTTTAATTTTTCAATAATTTAAAATTCTGAAACTAGAATAATATTCTGATAACTTTTCTATCAAATAAACATTTTATTAAAAGAAGCTAACATATTAACAATAAAAATTTGATAAATTGAAGATTAAAACAACATCAGATGGTATTAAGAAGTGTTATTAAGAAGCAGATGTCGAAGTCTCAGGCTTCTGTGTTTGTTTTCTTCGCATTTGTCAATTCTCACATAAAACAAACTTGCAAAATACTTTTTCAAAATAAATGATTATAAAATAATTATCTTTAAAATTATTTACAAATCTTTTTTGTGTCTTGGAAATTTATCCGTTTGTCATCTTGAACATCGATACAACGAGCTTACGTTCATGTACGCGCGCGCATTTACGCACACACACCATCTGACGTTCGTTAAAAGATTTTGGAAAGATTTGGAAGACTTTAAAAGACTTTTTAAGATGCAAATTTTACGATAATAAAATAAAACTTGACAGAAAACAAGATTTGATGATTTGAAGTCAACATCAATTTTAGTGTTTCTATTTACGTTTTGATAAATTATGAGAAAGTAGAAAATATTTATCAATTATAAGCTGGTGAAAAAGTTAGTTGTCAAGTTATTAAATTCAGCTAACAACTGCTGGACATCAAGTAAATATTTTGTGAGATTTCCTCAATGTGAAATTATCAACTTTTTAATTACAAAAGAATCGGAATTTCAAACTTAAAGAATCATTTGAAAGAATTCATCAATGCATAAATTGGTAAAGTCAGATAATTTAGCTAATTGTTCTAACTTAAAAGACAAACAAACTTGATGAGGCTTTACACAAGTATGTTAATGGGCAAGTCTGCATTGAAATTTTTCATATTTATATTAATGGTATTTCTACAAATAAATTAGAAAAACAAAATAGTGCCAGAAAGAAAAAAAGCCAAAAAAGTAACTTGTCGATAATTGAAATAAAATATTGAAGAGCCACTAGAGGGCGCATTTGAGTCGACAACATGAAGCTAGTTTTAATTACAATTGCAACTTTATTGATGAAGATTTTGAATTACTTGAGGTTCTTACAAATTTGGATGAAAGCCAAAATGTTTCATCAGAAGATAGCTCTTTCCAATTTCACTTCCGATGAAGTAATCACCGAATAAAGCAGAAGACTTCGATGAGCGCGAAATCGCGTCAAGCTGTTCTCAGGTGGGATTGGTACAAATCACAGGTGACATGAAATCCGTGAAAAGATGACCACTTCTCTTTCAGCTGTTTGTCAACTCTTCTCGACAAATCAACTCTTCTCGACAAATAAGGAAAGGTCACGTGGCTTCGGACACTACTGACTAAATCATGAGTGACGACATCTTTTGAGTTTATTGTTGTCACGCTTCATTTGGTTGTCATCGCAAGAAGTTGATGATGTGGAACCGATCTGTTGATGATTTTGAATTTCGTGGAAGATGAACAAATCGACGTTTTCATTTTTCTTGATGTTAGTTCCGTGAGAAAATTGATATTTTCATCGTTTCAAATATTCCGATTTTTTTTATAAAATTATTTTTCTTCTTAGAAACACTTTTTTAGATGAAGACTCGATTGAAATTTCTCTCATATTTCTTCTCTTGATTACAGAAGCTCTCGAAGACACAATTCTTCAGTTTTATCTTCCTCAATATTTTGAATAAGTTTCTCGAATATATTTTGAATAAGTTGTGAAGTGAATATTGGAGACTGTTGATTGAAAAATCAAATATTTGCAAATAATTAAGAAATTGAAGGAAATGAAATATTAATTATTTTTAGAATATGAAGAATACTGAGTTGAAATATTTGAAATCTTCTCAAATTTAGTTTTATTTTCAATCATAAATTCAAAAGTTGTAAAATTTCTTGTTGGCAACAAAGAAGTCTTCATCTTCAGGGTTCATTTTTAAAACTTACAAATCTTCATCTAACTCAAGAGGAGATGTCACTGAATCTGGGTCCTTGGGTCAATTTAAACCTTTTTTGTCTGAATTTTTTTTCCACACAATTTCGTCAGACATAAAATTTGCTGATAAGATTGAAGATAATTGCTTCTTAGATCTATTTTAGGAAAAGTATTTACAGTAGAAGCTTTGCAAGTTGGAAAACGCACCTTAGTGGTTTTAGTGAAGAATTAAATGATTGATTATGTTGAAGTTTGAAAAGTTTGAATTTTATTTATATAGTTACTAACTGATAACAACTGTCTAGACCTTATAGTCTAGGGTGAAATGGTTCTCTAGTTTAATGGCCTATTACATCGAATTTAAGGTTTGAAAATGTCAAGTGCTTGCTAGATAAATATAACAGTAGCTGCTGAAGATGTAAATATAAGACTTTTAATGTAAATTAGTTTGTAAATGTTCAAGATTTAATCTTAAAAACTTTTCATTCTGGGGTTGGAAACTGATTTTTTACTTTTGTTGATTTTAGTGATTTGAAAATTGTGATTTTTAGGAAAATAGTCAACAAAATACTTCTAATGATGATTGATTTGTTTTTCTGGTTATTGATGCATGATATTTTCCTACAATTCAAGTTTAAAATGTTGGAAATTTTTTATAAAAAGTTGTTAATTTGTTGGATTATCTAAAATAGAAAATAATTCTTCAATTAAAAACTATTCCAAAGTAATTTTTAACTTTTCAATTTCTTTAAAGTTTTTATCACCAAGCTAATTAATAATTCTTTAATTTTTATTCACTGATTTATTATTTGATAATTTTTCAAGAAAAATTTCTACAAATAATTTATGATTTGAAAAAAATTGAATCAAATTTTTCATTAATTTACAAAAAATGAATCAAATGATGAAATTAAATTCTAATCTGGAAGAAATTTGGAAGAAATTCTTTTCTTTCTAATAAAACTGATGTATCTTCATGTATGTAAAATTATAAACCTTTTAATTTCCTGATAGGTTTTTAAAGAATTTACAAATAATTACGAGAAAAAACTTTTATAAATAATTCGAATTAAAATAAAAAGATCTGTAATTCTAAATATAATTTGCTACTTTTTACTATTTTAGTTAATTTCTTTAAAAGAATTTAAAAATTTAAATATTCGACTAAAAAATAACTAAAATTAAAAAATAAAATTTGAAAGAAAGTTTTAGGAAAACTCAGTTTGGAAACATGAATTAATAAAGTAGAAACATACAAAAGTACAAAAATTCAAATGTTTCTCTAATTCTGGTATAACTCTTGATTTTGTTGAAATTGATTTAAAAGGCGATATATGAATGTTTGAAGCTTAAATATGTTTTTAAAAGAGAATAACTAGAAATAGAATAAGATTTTGTACAACTCTTGATAATAATTTAAAAAATAGTTGCTAAAAATCTTTGTTTTTTTCATTTTTCAAAATAAAAATGAAATTTGAAACTCAAAGTTTTTAAAATATTTTTTAAATTTGTAACAAAAAAAAAAGTTTCTTTTAAAAATAATTTTTAATTAATAAATAACTTTCAATGTTTAAAAGAAAATGAAAAGAAATAATTAGAAATAGTTTTTGAAAAAAGCTTTTTATAACTTCATGTTAGCTCTATATAGCATAACAACTATAATTATATTTCATTAGAACAAGACTGTCAAACAAGCTACATGAGAAACATCGATATTATCTCATATTATCTTCAATCTTTTCTTTCTATGCTTTTAAAGTGTTAACATTGGTCGTGTTAAAAATTTACTTTAGATGAAAATGTTTTAATTAAACTAAATTATTTTAAAAGTTTTTTTTCACAGTTAAACTAGTTTCTAATTTTTTAAAAGATTTTATTATTAACTTTAAATCTCAAATACAAATCATTTATTAGAAATTTTATATCTTTGAGAAAAATATTTTTTATCTGAATTAACATCAGTATCAACTCAATCAGGGTTTCTAAGGATGCAATGATCTGAATAAATTGATTCTGAATGCCTTGCTGCATTTTAAAAACAAAAGTTTTGGCAATAACAAAGATCTTCATAAAAGATTTAAACTTAAATTTATTAGTTAGAAAATCTATCATTAAAGTATCTGAAGAAATTAATGAATTAATAAAACTAAGATGTCTTTAAAATATCCTTGAATCATTTGATATTTAAACAATGTTTTTATTCTATCTTCTAATTATACGTGCTAATATCTTCTGCAAATTATTTGTGCAATCAACCAATTAAAAGCTCTTCGCCGTCTATAAAATTATTCAATCATAAAAAAATTAGGGTTTCAAGAAATATCAAAGCATAGTGTCAGCTATTTACTTTACCAAATACTTTTAACACAATAACTTCAAAAACGTTTGTCGTTACAATGTTTGTTTCATCTTTTGAAAGATATAAAAATCACCACTTGGCAATTCTTCTTTCTAATCTATTAAATGAGAATTATCATCTAAACCAGAAATTCATTTAAAAAATTAACTTGATAAAAATTAACAAATTATTTTGAGAGAAATTATTCAAGATCTTGTTATTAAAAGTTCATTTGATAAGTAGAAGTTGCTTGAATATTTTTTAATATCAAAAATCGGTTCTTAATAAGGTGACTTTAGCATTGAATTCTTATCATATGATACAATAATCACTTGAAAGTATAATAGATAGAAGTGAAATTACTCGTAGTTACTTTCAGTATCTCAATCAATTGCTGCCAAAAAATCTTTTTATACATTACACAAAAAAAAGATTATTTTTACTTTTGAAAATTTTATCAAAATTCAAATTTGATCTGATTTAATCAAAAATTCAAATTACAAAATTCTTACATCTATATATTGATATTTATATAAAGAAAATACAATTTTATAAATTCTTAGAAATACTACAGAAATAAAACTAAAATATATTTTATTTAGATAAATTAAGAATTAATGAAATATTCTCCAAATATTTTGTTGTTTTTATTCACGAGTAACAAATTTTACAACTTAAACAATATGAGTAGAAAGATAAGAAAAAAGTACAACAATTTAGTGTAAAAGTGAAAATATGTGAATAAAAATTAACAAAATAAATAAATAAAAATTTAAGGAATTATTTAAATCACTATTTTTTAACAAAATTAAAAAAAAATTAAAATTTCTTAAAATTTCCAAGTGAAGAAAACTACAAAAGAAATTATTATCATCAAAAAAATGTTTGTTTCATTAAATCATTTGTCAATCAAAGAGTTCTTATTAATTGTTTGTTACTTACAGATGAAAAAAAAGAATTAAAAATAACTTTACATCAAAATATGAAGGAATTTATCATCAGTGAGAAATTTTGACGGAAACTACAAAATGAACTTAAATGTTCCACAGCGTTAAGATTAATTTCTGACAAAAAATTTTAAAGATGTTGTTGTTTTTGAAAACGTCAATCTTATTTTATAGTATTTCAATGATATTTATTTTCCTTGAAATGAAACATTTGATTTGCAGAACAAAAACATTCCGTAAACAGAAAATTTCTTACGACGAGGTCACGTGATGTCTTCAAAACGTTTGAATTTAAACATTGATATAAAAATAAAAACCGATTTTACATTAGCTGGAAAAATTTGATTTTTCAATTTAAAAATAAATTTATAATTTTAGAAATTTTTAGTAAATTATCGAAGCAATTAACATTTAGTAAATAAGACCTTCGACTAAATTTCAATCTTAGTTGAGATCTTAGTTGAGATGAAACAAGCAAACGTCGAAAAGTTGAAAGATAAAAATTATGAGATATTTGGAAAAAGAAATTGTTGATAAGTTGTAAAAATAACAAACTTCAAATAAATCTTTTCAAATTATTAAAATTTCTGATAATTTTTGTTTTCAAAGTTTTCTTGTTTTTCATCAAAATCTTTTTGAGAAAAAACAGCAAACATTTTCATTGCACCTTTTTTCTTATCTTTTCCTATTAGTCAGAATCTGAAGAAAATTCTACAGAAAGAAGAAAATATCAGATTCTTTATATTAGTAAACCTCAACAACAAACTATAAACGATATAAACTAATAAATTGATAATATTTGATATAAAGTTTAAAGAAAAACTTTTGTTGAATAATTTTGGAATTAAATTTTGAAAAAGTGATTTTTTTTTCGGATTGAAAAATTGAATGAAGCAAAGAAAACTAAAAAATTTGAGAAAATCACAGAAATAGAACAAATTTGTATTTAAGTCTTGAAAAGCTTTATCAGATGAAGTAAAAACAAATAAATGTTGATGCAGCAAAAACCGTAATGTTTATACTGAAATTTAGCAAGACATTTTGAGATATAGATTAAGATTCCTCGTGTTTTGAGGAGCGTAGAAAGTGATATGGAAGTTATTGGGTCACGTTTTTACTTCCGTTCATAATACGCAGTTGAGGTAATTCCCCTTTTTCATACTCAATTTGCACACGGCACTTTTAAAGTATGAAATGTTGACGTGACATTTCACTTTTGTTGATTAGGGGAAGTTTAGAAAGTTGAGATTAGAAAAGTTACACGATTTCATCATGGATTTCAAATAATTTGTTGCTGGATTAAAAACAATTTCTAAGTTTTGCAAAACTTTCTGTATCTTTCCACACATCAACAATCTCCTCAAGACCTTTTTGAAAGATTGATAATTTCTGTTTTTATCTCAACTACATCTGAATCATTTCCACTTTTAAGTGACGAGCAACATCCGGAGTTTTTCTGGATAATTTTAAATGAAATTTGTCATTTTTATCTGATTGGTTTTTAAAATAATTATCAAAGTCAGTTTGAGGCAACCAAAAGGAAGTTTTAGATTCAGATGATGAAGGCAAAAAGGAAGATAAAAAACTTTACAGAAAAAGTGAAAATCTTCTCGAAAAAGTATGGATCTTTTCATTCATCTACATCTGCAGAAAACTGATCATTTTATGATTTAAAATTTTAAAGATTTATCTTTTAGGAATAGAGACTTGTTCAGCTTTTATCATCTTGTCGTGGTTGAAAATGGAAAAGTTTATCTTCCACCTGACTTTGATCTTCAAACTGATCTTGGATGAGATCCATCTTCTTATGAAAGCGTGTTAATACGTTTGCTTCAACTTCAGATGATGGATCAGCGCCAATAATGAACAGGTGGAAAAAGTGAAATGCAGAGGATATGCTTAAATGAATCTGCGTACAAATCTGTACTTCATACTTTTCATGTTTTCTAACTTCTTTTGATTATTTATGGAACTTTAAATCTATTTTTGTTCATTTTTGTATCTTTATCAATTCAACTTTAAAGAAAGATGTCAGCAAAAAAAAAAGCTATTTGCTGCAAGTCAACCGCAATCTAAGTTTACTGAATTGCAGCAACATTTCATTTAAAACTTTACTTGGTTTTGATTGGTTGTGTTTGCTACAACAAAACTTTTTCAATTAAAAAGTCATTATCTTTCAAGCTTTAAAAAAGTTTTTTGACACTGAATATTTTTCTACAAATTCTCTTTTATTAACAAATATTGATTTATATAAATTAATTGAAGATTAAGTTTTAACTTGATGAGAAATTTTATTGTGTTTAAATATACTCATTACATAAAGAATTTAGATAGCGCCAAGTCAAACTTACTTATTGATGATGTAGCCAAAAAAAGAAAACTGCTTTTTAGTTTTCAGTGGTTTTATAATTGACTTATTTCTATCTATCTTTTCTCTTTTCAAAATATCCTTGCTTTTACTTGTAAGCAATTTTACTTAATACTTAATTTTTAAATCATTGCTTTAATAAACTTTTAGTAATTAGTCGCTTATACTGGACTTGTTAAAAATCTTTAATAAAGTCAAACAAACAACATCAATATTTTAAAGTATTCCAAAGTAAGACAACGCCCAAAATTTCGACTAAAAAAATTTCAACTTCAAAAACGTCTTTCTATAAATAATTGAATTGTTTAGTAAATACCTAGTTAGTTTGCAAATTGCTACAGAACTTAGTTTGTTGTGTTTCATCACGATATCACTTTTCTGCTTTTAAATTTATAAAATCTTCAAAAAGTTCGAAAGAAAATTTGTTGTGGTTTCAATTTTGCAGTTTCACTTTTACAAGTAAACTAACAAAATGAAATTAATTACAACAGTAGTAGTGTTTGTTTGAAGTAGAAAGTATTTTCAATATCTGTAATAGCATACTGAAGAAACAAAATAATTTGATAATGGCTTCAGCTACCGAGAAAGATGTTTTTACTTGCATGACGTAATAGGAACGATACTTGTACAGAAAATAGTTTCAAATTTATATAAAAAACATTTTAATTAATTAAATTTACAACAAAACAGTTTTTTCTTTATAAATTATCCTACTTTAAGTAATGATTTTGAGTAAAATATAGTTTTGAAGTGATTAAATCGATAAAAGTTGAATATTTAATCCCTAAAATTAGTCCGGAACCAAAATCTTTGGAGAAAACCCTTGAAACGTTTTGAAACGTTTTGAAATTCTAATCTTTTAGAACCAGTTGTCGTAAACCGATATTTTGAAATTGTCAAATTTAATAATTTCTTGATTTGATAAATTTAGAATTTGTATCTTTAGTAACAATTACGACGAAAAGCTTTTTCTCCATTCAGTAAAATGCTGATGTCTTCGATCTGACGCGACTTATTGAAAGATTTTTTTGTATAAATCTCCAACTGATCCACAATTCAGAGTTTTTTGGAAATCGATTATCTTCATCAACAGTAATTATTTAAACTTCACATCTAAAATTTCTAATTTATTTTCTAATTATCCAAATAAATTTCAAACAAACTGAAACGAATCACTAAAAGTTCTTTCTTGAGTATCTTGTGAAGATTAACTTGTAAATTAGTGACCTTCAAATATTACATCGAAGAACTTATCTTTACATAATTTTCACATTTTTCGCTTCAATTTGTTTGTTTCTTTCGTTTTACGGCGTCAACTCGCGGTTTTTGTATAAATGTTATCATGAGCTAAGAATGTTGCTAGGTAAGAAAATAACCACAACATTCACTTTTGCATAAAGTTGAAAAATTTGTAGAAAATCAGATCGTTACCAAGTCATCATGACTTGTTCACGGATAAACAGGAAGTGTTTTGAAGATTTTTAGGAGAGATACTATTAAAAAAACGACCTGAAAAATAATTTCAATAAATTATCAGATGATTGAAAAAATCAAAATAATTTGAATAATTAATAAAATTTTGTTTTTAAACAAACTTTAAATTCAACCAAATAATTTTATCTTTACTGAATTTAATTATTATTAATTCAAAATAATAGAAGACGTCTCTGTTTGTATTCTTCTAAGATATCAACAATCTCACAGAAATATGCTGAAAGTATCAGGAAGTCAATTTGAATCAGAAAAATATTTCAATTATTACAGCAAAAAACAACAAGAAATATTTGGAAGATATTATTGAAAAACCTCGAGAAAAGCCCAAGTTCTTTCTTAAGTGATTTTGAAAGCTAGAATTCTTGTGAACTGAAGACACGTGGAGTAAACAGTGCTTTGTAACAATAAGCTAACTTACAATCAAGAATTACTTTACTTCCTTCATAATCTTCAAACTTTTATATTTTGTCACAATTATTATCTTTTGGTTTCTACTTAAAATATTTCAAAGTTTCATTTACTACTTTTGAAAATCACTTCAAATAATCCAACAAAATCTGGCTTTAAGTAGTTTTAGTACTTTTGACAAATGATAAACAACAAACAGAAGAAACATAAATATCAAACATTTATCTGCAGGTAACAAATTAGCAAAATCTTGGATTTTAAATAAAAAATAACTGAATTTTTAAGATGGTTAAACTGAATTAACCTCAAATTTTTTTATATTTTTTAGATCGCAAATTTTTACAAAGAATTTAGTTTTGAAAAGTTGCAATTTTAATTAAATATATTCAAAAATCTTTTTTTTATTGTTGGTGTTGTAAAATTTGTGTTTTTAAGATATCTGATAACTCTAAAATTGATCTAAATAAGTTTAGAACTCATTCAACTCAACTAATAATTCAATTTGAATCTATTTTGGTAAATGCTATCTACTTAATACAAGAAACAGGATGTAATTTTACTTGTAATCTTGTTAAGTTGCTTTTCTAAATACAATTTCAAAGATTCTAAAGTTTATTCGAGTTAATGTTCAAAGTATTGTCTGCTTTTCTACTTGTAGAAAATATTGAAAAACTATATTTAGAAGAAAATATAAAGTTCTAATCAAAGATTTTTAGGATTCAGTTAATAAATTTGCATAATTTCGTAGAATCAAATCATTGAGAAAGTTTAGTTTATAATTCTCCTCAAAATTATTTGAAGCTTTCTTGTTTTTATTATTGATATAAAATAATTTTATTAAAATAATTCTAAGAAAATATAAATTAGTTTAAAACATTTTATTTAAAAAAAATTTGTTTCAAATTCACGAGAGTTTCTAGAATTTGTCATTCTTAAGATAAATCATCAACCAAACACGAAACCACAAACTTATAGCTTCAATTGAAACAACTCAAACTAGCTACCAACACCTCTCAACAAATAAACCTTCAAAACTCATCATTTAATTTATAGAATTTCTCCTGTTATTAAAGACTTTTTAAAGAACATCTTCATCTCTCATGACTTTAAAAGATTTCCAGGAAATTTATTTCTTCAAATCGCCTCATCCCAAATTCTTGAATCTTTTACAGAATCATTTGAACCAGTTGCATCTGCTCCAAATTAGAGTTCAACTCCTCTGTATGGAGTCCTCATCTTAAAAAGATATTACAAAGATTGAATCCGTTGAAAGATCACCAGGAAAGCTTTCCTTGGATGTGACATTTGCATCTAAAGACCTAAAATTCAAAACTAAAATTTGTTTGAAAATTTATTGAATTTTGAAAAACTTTCAATTTACTTTTAAGGATTCAAAAAGGATTCAAAGGAAGTTTTTAAGTAAAATGAATCATTAAAAAGAAATTTAAAAAGATAAAAAACTTGAATATTTTTCAAGTGAGTTATTTGAGAAAAGTTTTTATATTTATGATGAAGGACTTTTCTAACATGTCTGATTATGTTGGTAAAAAAGTTATTTAAATATCTAATTGATTTTTAATGTAGAAATAAACATATCAGTTACATAAAGCAGATATTAGATAAAATTATTTTAAATTTAAAAGAAATTTGATCTGTTTTTTGATATTAAGTTTTGTGAACTTTTATTTATAACATGAAAGACATTAATGACAAAAGTTAAAATTTATCTAAAGTTATTTCAAATGTTATTATCAAATGATTCTAAACTTTTAAAGAAATTCTAAAAGATGAAAATAAAAGTGAAGTTTCAATTCTACAGCTAAATTTAATCTGAATAATTATTTGAAAAATTTTAATTTTATGTAATATCTTATGTAATAAATATTAATTTCGATATATTTTCTTCATTAACAAGTTGTTTGAAATTACAAAACATCAAAAAGATGTAAGTTTTGCTTCTGAATATAAAAATGTAATTATGGTTTGTTTTGCTTTTATCAAAAGATAGATTTTCTAAATTAAAAAAACAACTTAAGTAATAAAGTTCTTTTTTAAATAAATTAAATTGAACCACAAAAATGTAAAAGTAAATGATTTCATTCATAAGAAATTACTCTTTATCATTCTTAGCTACTTTGTAGAGGTAGAAATACTTTTATTATTCATTAATTTCTAATAATCTTTTATCTTGTTGTCAATAGTTATATTTACAACTTTACAAAAAAATATTTTTTCCAAATCAGTGATTTTTATGAAAAGTAAAACTTGATGAAGTATAGCGACCGCATTTACATAAAGATGAAGATGAGGATGAGGTCACAAGCTCAACTGAAGTTCATCAATCAAAAGAAGTAGGTCAAAACTATTTGTTTGCTGATGAAAAATTCAAAGTATTTCAAATGAGCTACAAACTAGTAAGTAATCAAATTGTTTTCAAAGTAAGAATTTGTAAAATATCAAATCATTTTAATAATTTTTTTTTTAATTATTTGATTCGATTTTTGTAGAATTGAAATTTGTGTTTTATATTTGGAAACACTTTTTACTGAAATCTAAAGTTGATTGATGAAAAAATCGAAACTAGAAAATCGATTTAGGGGATTTACCTAAGTTGATTTTATCAACTAAATCTTTAATAAGAAAAGATTAATTCTAAAAGCTTCGAGATGAAGCCACAAATTTGTATGACAACTCTACATCTTATAAGCTTTCTATTTCAGCTAATCACTAATCAGAAATCCTTCTTCAGACTTTTGTGGATTTCACTTAAAGAGGGATTTTCAGCTTATAAAGAAGGATTAGTTTTGTTGTCACTAAAACCCTCTCAATTTAGACTTCGAAAAACCACTGAAGCGTGACGAAGGATGTGACGTCATCAATGGTAGATGCGATTGACCTGACGTTGGTTTAGGAGAAATATTTTGAAAATGATTTAAGATTGACATTAAAAGCTAACCTTTGAGTTTAATGAAGTAATTAAAATTGTAAATAGCAGCTTCATGCTGATAACTGACCGTGACAATTCCTCTACGGGTTGCTAGAAGTGAAACGTGTCTTTCTACTTTTTATAAATTTAAATCGATAAAATCTGAATTTTTTGTTTTTGGCTACAAATAAAATTGAAAAAAAATTTGAAGAAAATAAGCGAAGATTTTTTTTGTAGAATTTTCTATTCATAGTAAAAATGATAAATCTATAGTTGATGTCTTCAGTCTATTTCAAACAACGAAACGTTTAATGTGAAAAATAGTATAATTTGACACCACAGAATATCGTAGTTAAAAGTATTCACAGATATCGTAGATGTTAGTAAGCAGTATGATGAGAAGACAAAAAGATAAATCTGAAAAGTTAAAGATTAAGATCTAGTAAAAAAGGGTGATAAAAACACTATATCTTGAAACGATAAACTGATCTTCAGATATTACTCAAAAAACAACTTTAGATTAAAAGTTAAAAAAATTTTTATTTTCAAATAAATTAAAAAATAACAATTTATTTCTAAAAATCAAAAATTTGAATTTTAATAAAACTAAAAAAAAGTATTTTTGATTTTTTACAGATTTTCAATTATTGATATTTGAAACTTGATTTGGTTGAATTATGGATCAACTTTCAGTAAATTTTTTTCAATTAACTTCTTACTATTCAATCCTAATAACTTTTTACTTCAAATAAAGTTCTTTAAAAGTTAATTTTATGCAAGAATTAATTCTTTTATTTACAATTAAATCAATTTTAAATGTAGTTAGCTCACTGACTAGTAAATTACAAGATTGCTTTAAATGTCAAAACAGAAAAATTTAATTGATAGAGAAGCCGGAAGACAGAACTGAATGTCTAATTTCGAATTTACAAAATGTATTAAAAGGAAATTTGCGTTGATAATAATTTCTATCTTCGTGTGATTAGTTGAATCTGAAAAGAAATCAATTCTAGTTTTTAATTCACAATTTTCTAATTCATTTTTTTTCAATGAAGAAATGTTGATGTAAGTCTTTAAGATTGATGAAGATTTGTATCAATTACCTTAAGTATTTACACTAATCATATAAAGCTCAAAATACCAACTAAAAAAAGCCGAATAATTTCATTAAAATCATTTTTTTATATACATGTGTATCACTGAAGTAGATTTAAAAGCTTTTAAACTGAAACTTTTCTACTTTTAGGTTTGTCAACTCAATTTGATCAACTTATCTGAGTTAGAAGTTATTTAAACTTTTGAAATTTTCGTTGTAATGAAATGTAATCTGTAATTATTTTTAGTATTAAAATGAATTGAAGAATCAGTTAGTTAAATTTCGAGAATATTTAATCAACTTACAAAGCTTTATAATCGTCAAGTTACTTTTGTTTAGAATTCGGATAATCATCAGCTTAATTAACAAGACATAATTGTGCAAAGAATAAAATTTAATGAATGAATGATTTATTGTAAAGTGAATTTTTCATCTATAAGTATTTACATGTCAAATTAATATCTTCATTATCTCAAATATGCCAGTTGCTATCTGTAAGTAATGATTAACATTTAATATCTCTCTCTAATCTTATCACGGAGCTTAATAATTTGGCCCAATATTGTTTTTGAAGCATTTAAAAACAAAATAAGTCAGAATTTTGAGCTAAAAGCGAAATTTTTTAGGTTTTTAGAGAAAGTTATTTTTCAGATATGATCTTCAAATATAAAGTTGATCATTTGAAACTTTTAATGATGTTGATGATGAATTTTTGTGATCAGTTCTTCACATAGATCTGTCAACTTCTTATCTTAAGGATTTATTTCAACTGAAATCTCTCCTGTTTCAAGTGCAATGGACTGTGACAGATGGTCAAAAATCTTTTAATTTTTTTCAGACAAATCTACAAAGTAGAAGAAGTTAAATTTAAATGATTGATTTCTGAAGATATTTTGTTGATATATAAACTTCTTTTTATATAAACAGCTAAACTTTAATTACATTATTCAGAAATTATTTCTTGGAATTATCGATGTAGGGATAAGTTAAATATTTAATAATACTGATAGATGGTTTTTTACAAGCTCATTAACCTTCGATTACTTAGAAGTGAATTTTTTATACAAAATATTTCGATTTTTGACTTTAATTATTTTAACTATTTTTTACTGTAACAAGCACTAAACCAGAAAATAAGTCACGTGTTTCAGTTGACTTAATCAAGTAACACGTGATCAAAAAAAAAGCAAATCAATTTTTCACAAAAATTTCTGACTTTTTCTTCTCGAAAATTTTTCTCTTTTTTTTCTTTAGTTGCAGAAAAAGGAAGAAATCCTTGGTTGTTTGAAGAGAGAAACGATGTCGTGCGGTTTACGAGGAATACAGACGTCATCTTGTGGGCTAACACGTTTTCAATTATAGTCATGACGTAATCTCAACAACTTGTGATTGGCCACAAGAGTAAACGCTTCAATGAGTTTCAGTGGAGCGTGAAGGCGCCTAACCCAACTACAACTTGAATCTTTGAAGGTGCTTTCTTGGCACAGGTGAAAGCCGACACAAGGCCAGTCCAGATGGCGCCTTATATGCCGGTCTCATCCGTTTGATGAAACGGGGTCTGGGTCAACTGTTCAGCTTTAATCTTGTCTGGCGCCCTGCCTCTAAACGACCGTAACCTTGCTCAAGCTTTTTATAAACTCTGAATATTTGAGTGAAGTCAGGACAACTTTGTCAGCTCAATTGACTTTCAACTTGAACTTGACTTTACCTCTTGTGTCCTTCTTGCTTCTTGGATTTGTTTATCTTCTTCTAAGACCTTCTTGTTTCGATTCAAAGAGTTTTTATTGATTCCTGTTCAAGTTTTTCAATGAAGAAAGAGTTCTAATTTGATTCTAATAAAAATTAAAAGTTTTAAATTCAATTTATCTGAAAAAATCTTTTTAACTTTTAAAGAAAACTTTTTAACATCTACCTCGTCAACAAAGACCTAAAAATAACCTTCTATAAAACTTTTCAATTTATTTTCTTCACTGACCACTTAGAGGTTTACATTTGAGTCTTTCTAGGCATCTCTTACATTTCTAATGTCATTAACATCTTTTAACAGAAGATTATCGTAATCTTTGGGTAAATAAAATTTAAAGCTTCTTGCTTCTTGTATAAAATCAATTCTAAATATTAAAGAATTTCTTATTTTCTTTTTCAGATTGCAGAAGCTTGATTTTTTAGTTACTTGTATCAATTTCGACAGTTTAAGATAACATTTTGATGTTACATTAGTTTAGTTTATGTAAAAAGGTCGTTGTAAGTTCAAAAAAACCATTTTGTTTCGATTATAAACATTTTTCAAAAACTAGAATCGCTTGTGTCTTTTCTTAAACCATTTTAAACCTTACTTCATTTAGATTAGGTTTGATTGTAAACATTAAAAGTGAAAAACGCTTTCATATATTAATGTGTTTAATAAAATGAACACAAGAAGATATTTTGATGTTATGTATAGAAACAATGGCGCTTTTACAACCGCATAAAAAGATAAATTATTATAAGTTATAGAAAGTAATTTACAACCCTAAAAAGCAAAATTAGATTTTATTAAATTTGAAACTTCAAAAGTGTTTGGAGATAATAATTTTATATTTAATAAAAAGCAGAATTTATATAAAGAAATATTTAAGAAACTTTAAAGGTTTTGAAAAACAACCTAAATATTTGATAAATTTTATTTATGAAATGGCTTCCTAAAAACAACTTAACAATTTGATCTTTAAAAATTGAATAAAAGTGAATTGCTCACGACTTGCTTTATTCAGTTATTTCATTAAATTATCAATTCTTGAAACAATAAGTACCTTTTACCAAATCAAAGTCAACGAGAATTTAAAAAGCATTCATTAGTAGTTGAAGCAATTTCAGTTTTATGTAAAGCAAAACTTTTAATCTTAAAGTTTGAATAATAAAATGATTGACAAATAAAGTCAATTGATGTAGATTTAAATCCATTGAAAAACTAAAACTTCTGTAGTTAATAAAAGCCTAATTACATTAGAGAACTAATTGAAGAGATGGTATTGTTTTCAATAATCTTCAGTTAAGTTTCAGCAAATTAAAAGCACTTAAATTATTTCATACACAAAAGTTCTTCGTCATATCTAATGATCCGTCTAAGCTATTAACTTAAACTAAAATTATGTTATGAAGTGCTTCGTTTATTTTTATCATAAAGATAATGTAACTATTTGTAAACTGCATTAAGTCAATTTGTTTTGAAGATGATGTTTAATTAACATTGTAGCCGCCATAATTAATTTCCAAATTAATCCAAGAGATATTCGTTGATTCTTCATAATCTTGTTAACTTTCTGATTTGATGAAGGTACTTTTAATCATTTACAAAAGAAAAATATTTGATGAATATTATTCGGAAATTATGAAACTATTTTCTTTTTTTTTATTCTATTTCTTAAACACCAAAATGAATAACTTTCAAGAAACAATTTCTCTTTTGATGAATTTTTCAACAATTCTTTTAATAGAAACAAATTCCAAATATAGAAATCACCTTTGTCACGTGACATCAGTTTATTAGTCACCAATTTGGTTGTAAAATTCTCATTTAATTTTCATTGAATATCTCAACATTTTTAAATTAATTATTATTTGCAGCTTTACTGAATAATATTTATCATTTTATTCTTAATTTAATTTCTATTTTTAAACATTTTACTTCTATCATATTTATAATATTTATTTAATATTTATTGAACTAGAGTTAGAAATTAAACTACAAAATTACTTTCTTCTTCAAACAAACTGAATTTCAGAGATATATTTTTTGGTTTTGTTTGCAATCATGTAATCGTGAACAACTAACTTAGAAAGAGTTTTTAATCACAATTTCGAAGGTGGATCACCGATTAACTGAATCTTGATGGTTTCCTGGTGTTGATAAGAAGTCGTCGACATATAATCTTTCTTCTGATAGAATGAATTGAAAGTAGAAAAAAAGAATTCACTGAAATTGTTGCTTTTGTAGATTTGATATCAACTAAACTGTCAACTTCTGATGGAACAAATCTAATCAAGTTTATTTCCAGTTTACTTTTCGATAAATAAATTTTTAAACGATTTTCCAAACTTCTTTCGATTTCAATATTTATTTTCCTTAAAAGTTTTTATAAACTGAAATATTCTTGTAGAAAATATTCTTACAAAAAGTCTGATGTCATTTATCTTGTGAAATTTTATCTAAAAGCTCAAATATATGAAGAAATCGTAATAAAATACCCTAATAAAAATCTGTGGCTATGAAAAGAAGAAATTTTAATCTGGTATTAGTTTAAAAAAGAAAAATACTTTCTTGTAAAAATTCAGTTTTTTTATCACAAAGATAAATTTGTAATATTTTGTAAGATAATGAAATTTATCTTGATTTAACATGAAGTAGTTGACAATAAACCGACATAAAATTAAACCAAACTGTTATGTGATAGTATTTGCATCGTTACAAGTAAAAATCTCTCAAAATGTCGAAAAGTGATTTTCAACTTTCAGTAATATTAGTTTATAAACAAGAATAAAATTAAATTGAATTTCAAAACCATTTATAAAAATAAAATTTTTTACAATTGTTTTGCTGAATAAGCAGCAAATAGTTTTTATTCAAAATATTTTCAAATCTTTACAAAGATAATCGAAAGATGAATTTTCAAAAGAATTTTAATTCCTGAAATATCAAATTGTTGATTGAAGATTATATATTTGTAAATTTAATTTTAGAGAAATCTACTTCTAGTTGTTTGAAATCAAAATTATTTCTCACAATTTCAAATTCACAAAGATTTAAGATTAAAGTTTCATCACACAAATATTTTTATCGAGATACTCGTTTAACTATTCTTTCGAATATTTCAACTATTAACTTATTAGTAGATCATTGGTAATTAGATCTGATGTCATCTGCTTGTTCCCATCTTTCGTTACTAGTACATCTATTTTTACCAGTTTTGTTGGCAAGCATTTTTTCGTTTACGATTTGCAGTATTTGAGTGACAAGCAACTATATTAAAATTCTTATGTTTCAACTTTATTCCTTTTAATTACAACTTAATTGACAACAAGTATTTCGGATTAAGTACTTTTGAAGTGATTACAAAGATATTTAATAGAAATCAAAGATAATTTTGAAATCTTTTGTAATTGAAATAGAATTCTTATGTAAGGATTAAGTCGGCATATTTCACTAATTTCTTATTGCAAAACCCGAAGATACTTTCATGTTGTTACTGCATTAAAACATTATCTTGCTTTCTTTTTATTGCATTCAAAATATCAAGCAGATGTCAACAAGTAAACTAAACAATAAGTTTAGTTATTTGTGTTTTAAACAGGTTGATGTAGTTACAGATGAAATACTCGAGAGAGATGTTTATTTATACAGTTTATGTTACTTCATATTATAAGTGTTGCCAATTGCTCTTATTGAGAGTTCAGATTGGTTTGATTCCAATAATCTTTCCTATTTTTAAATAGTTTGTGAATATAATGTTCCAGATACATAATTTAATCAAAATAGTCACTGAAGATGCAATCTACAAAACCAATTTTGTTGCAAGCATCTGAGGTACTTTACAATTGACCAGAAGTGGATAGAACTGGTTCCTTCATCGAACTTAGCTTCGAAATATATAAAGTTTTTTTCTGATAGAAAACCTTCATCAACAAGACTTCAGTTTTAGCTAATTTTCTATATTTAGATTCAAGATGCTAATTCCATATTTTTAGAAAATCTCTCTAATGATTCATTATCAATTGTTAAAAAACCACTAATGACCAACATTGACTAGCAATTAGTTAACAAATAAATTTAAAACTTTAAGTCATCTGCAGTTCATTAAAAATTATTTAAGAAATTCATAAAATTATGAAACAAAAGTTGAAACAAATTCTATTTTTACCTCTCATGACAGAATTACATTTGGGAATAAGATAAAGAATTGTCATCTTATTACTTAAACTTTCAAATCTGTTAATTACACTTGGGGGTCTTGTGCTTTAAATAGTAGCTCATGAGTTGTAAGCTAAAAATTTCTAACAATCTTATTGCTTGGTACATATTAGCTAACCACAAGTTTGTTTGATTCTAACAAACTCATAAAGCAAACAGCAATTTAATTTCGTTGTTCGTTTAAAAGTTGTGGATTGTCGAAGTAAATTTCACTAATTGAGTCATGAAGTTCAGAAAAAGTTGATTCTTTGGGATTCAATCTTCGACTTGTGAATCAAATCTTGCAAATAGTTTGCAGCTGACAGCAGAGATGTAAACCTTCACCGAACTCAAATATGTAAATACATTAGCGAAGTTTAATGTAGATGTTATGAACCCTACTTTACACCAAATATCTTTTATAGGCGATCAAATAACAATTTCAAATTTGTCGTTCCAATAAATCCCAATGTTTTTCTGAAAATGATTTAATTTGGAAGTACTTCTCGTCAGTTAGACTTCAATCAAACCTCAGTGAACAACCAACAAACCTTTCAATCATTGATATCTGAAAATGGTTAATAAATCATCAAGTGTTTCATGTTAAACTTTTTATTAATTTTTTTCAACGAACTGTCAATATAATTAGCGTTTTGAAGAGCTCTTTGATTATTCATCATTTTGAAGAAAATTAATTTTTAAGGACTAAATGAAAAGCAAAAAATCTTTTCTAAGATTTTCAATCTACTAATCATTATCTATTATATGAGGTTTATATTTATCTTACTAAAGCTGTAAAGTAACTTATCTAATTAATACTTAAGACCATAAAAAGTTCGATTTAATTATTATCTAATTCGCAAACATCAGTTATCATTAGGAGAGCTAAAAATAAGTAATTGTACTATTATTGACACGCGCCTAAACAGTTAATAGCTCATTTATTCATTTATATTTGCATAATCGCTACTATTAGTCTTTCATACCAAACATAATCTAAATTTACTTCTGTATGACATTATATACTAAAAATTTCTAGCTTATTAGCAAGCTTGAAGCAATTGTTCTATTTTAGTTTATGACTAGTTTGTTTCATACAGAAATTTATGAAGTTTAAAGTCTCATGTGATTTGATAAAGTTTCTGTTTATTCAAAACATTGATGTAATTTGTAACAACTTGAAAGATGAAACAACTTAACAGTTGAATTTGTAAAAGTAATCGAAATATTTTCCAGTTCTATTTCAGCACAAAAATAAAGTTTTTGAAAAGTTTTCAATAAAAATTTTGTGATTTTATTCATCTCAGATTTATTTACGTGAAATTTGGTGAATTTTTTATTCAATCAAATCAAAAGTATAAATCTAAAGCTTCAATAAAAACCTTCAAAACCATCTAAACTTACGAAGTTTATAGCTTCAAATTTGCAGAACTTTAACTTCTTATAAAATGTTTAAAAGGTTTTTTCGAAGATATTATTGCTAAAGATTATAGTTGTGAGCCTAAAAAGAAAAACAAGGCTGATTTGTCGGTGTTGCATATCAAATCTCGCCTTTTACTTAAGCAAAGAACTCTGTTAAAAGTATGAAATATTGGTCACGTTTAGATAACTATCATGTGAAAATATACTCGCTAGAAAGCTTTGAAAATTAAGCTGAAATCAAAATTGATAAGACAATTTTCTTCAATGTCCAATTTCTAGGTTTAAAGGTTTGAAAGAGATATAAAAGTTGAAAAAGTATTTTAAGATGATGGAAAAGCCAACCTGACACAAATTGTATTTACAGTCAACGTACTTGATGATGTAACGATCTTTCAAACGTTCAGATACAAAACATTTGAACGTGATCGTAAAAATCCAACTAAATTGATGACCACAAGAAGTGTTAAAGATTTAGAACTTTTCTTTTTGAAATAGAAGTTTCGATTGATCCAGCAAATATTTTCATGAAAAATATCAAGAAATTAAAAACTTTTATTTCAAAATCAATCTGCTAATTTGTAGAAAATTTGAAGAATTTCAAAACAGTATCAATTTTGTGACAAGTCCTTTACAGCGACATGATCACTAATCTGAGGCTTGTGATTGGTCAATTTTCAAGCAAATATTAGATGAACGCAATTTGTTAGGGATTACATGGAAGCCGCCTTTTTCAGGTATGTTTATGTTGAAGTAAATGTTCGTCAAATAGCTGGTCGCCATCACATTTTTAGAAAACGCGCGGCGCCTAAAACACAACAGAAGTCATCGCGTACTCTGTCTCTTTCAGGTCTACATCAAAAGCGGGAGGTATCATTACTGACGCTAGTACGTAGGCTTGTAGGCGCCAAGGACTCTACCCGAATATTTCCTTCGCATGATTGGATAGCGGAGGTTGTTTACGGAATTCTTCAGATCTTTCAGTCGATTTTCTGATATTTTTATCTCTCAACAAAATGTTGTTAAACTCTTAAATACTTTGACGTGAAGCTTAAATAGGATTCACTTTTTAATTGTTTCCATTTTCAAGGAGTCTAATATTTGAATAATTTTCTGCCATCCGATTAACACAGTAAGAAAATAGATGAAGTATTTAGCTGTAAACACTCTTAGACGTTTGTCAAATAGAAGCAAGGTTGTTGAAAGAATAGATTTTTCTTTAAATGGTATTTTATGTAAATAGATAATTACAATTTTAATCGTTTGAGTTTAAAATTTGTTGACAATACTTCAGTAAAATTGAAGCACTTAAAAATTTGTTTTTTAACTTTACAATTGAATTTGTTTATCTTCTGAAATAGATGCTGATGATTTTAAAAGATAAATCTGAAACAAACCAACAGTTTGGAAGAAAACCTGAAACATTTGAAAGTTGTTTTAATGATTAAAATGTTTTTAATAACTTCTAACTTTATAAAATAACTTGACTTGATATAGCTTTAGGTTATCTTTAAAAAAGAAAGAAGAAAACGTAAAAAATATTATACAATAATTGTTACTTCGTCAATAAAGTAATCCGATTAAACGGAAAACAAAAACTGAAGAATAAAAATGCTTTTTTTTTTGTAACAAATTTCTCACTTTAACTAAATTCTTTACAAAGAAGAAGTTGCTGACGAAATCTCTGTGAATGAATGATTTAATCTTCTGATTTGTAAACAAACAAAGTTTTTTGCTGAAAATAAAACTTTCAAGATGTTTTGTTGTTTGAAAATAGAAGATATCTTTAAAAGCGTTGAATTCAGATGATATCTGCAAATCTGAAAATATTTCTATAAAAAATCAGTAAAAATTTAGAATTCAAAAAAAGTAGATTTCTTTTTAACAAATCCAAACAACTTTTTCTGTTTATTTTTCGTTTCAACAGAAACTTAATTAGAACATTACAGTTTTAAAACGTTAATTTTGATGTTAAAAAATTACTTTAAATATTTTATTGTTGTTGTTGAAAGTAAAAAATGGAAACATTTATTTATACTGCTTGAATAAAAACATTGAAATTCTTGTTGGTAATTAAAAAACTTCTCAATAAAAAAACTAGATCACGAATTATAAATGCTAGAGTTGACAAAAATGGCTAAATACTTGTTTGGAGTACAAAGTTTAATAAAGTTTCAACCGATTAAATTGTTGAATAAATTTCCACAAACAGTTATTTAGGATATCTTCAAATACTTTAGAAACTGTTGATGTTTAGTACATAGAAATGATAGATTGTCTTGTGAGTTGTAAAAATAAATTTGATTTAAACAAAAACAAAAAGTTTTGAAAATATGTTCTTTCATTTCAACAAAATAAAAGAAATGAAAATGTAGAAACGTGGTACTATATCAGTTTAATCATTTTAATAAGTTCATGCTTTTTACACTAAATCTCTTGTATTTCTGTATTGTATACTTGTATCATTTAAAATCATGTAAATTTTCGTGTACATCAGTTTTACCAAACATTAAAATGTTAGAAATTTCTTACAAGTTAAAATTTGATTAAAGTTAAAAATATAAAATCAAAATTGAAATATTTGAATTTCAATTAATTTATTTAAATGTTAATTACAGTTAAAATAAATAAAAATTTAATCAATTTTTTGAAACACAAATTTGTCTGTAAGGAGAATTGAAAGTAAAAAAGCTTTTGGCAAAAAGTTTGATGTTTAAGATGATGTAATCACCAAATATAATTTTTATCGCTTAATATACTTTTGTTGGTAATCTTTTGAAAGAACAAAGTTTTTTTTAAATATTAGAAGTCATCAACTTTTTTGAGGGCTGATTAATTAATAAAATATGTTTCAAATAAAAAGATATTTTTATAATATCTAATTTCTTTTCAACAATCTAAAAGTTAATATTTGAACTTTAAAAAAATTCTGTTTTTTTACTGATTTTAATAATTGTCAAAAATATTTAAAGCGCTTTAATATCTGTAAACGTTGACAGGTCGAATTTGTAATTACAAAATTTAGTAAAACCAATAAGATTATTTACTTTTAAATGCATATGTCTAGACGTTAGCTTAATTAAATAAAATTAAGAGGCAAGTTCCGTTTTCTATCTGTAAAAAAGGCAACAATTTCAGTTTTGTTTTTTAAAGTAAATTAAATAGGAATTGATTAAGTTGTCTGCTTTTGGCTTCAGATAAAACGCTCGAGTTCGAGAAGCTTTTTAAACGCGATATTTTAAAATATTCATTGTGACATTAATAACTGATGATTATATTTGATAAAAAGTTTAAAAAAGTTGACATTTTGTAAATATGAAATCTTGCATGCCTCTAATCACATCAACATTTCTAGCTGCAAATACTTCAATTTGTAGAAACAAACAAACCTAATTTACCTTTTTATATTCTAACTAAATCAGAATTGTAAATCACATTAACTAGTTAATAGCTGACTAGGTGTCTTGAATAATTATTTCTGTTTGGCACGAGTCTTTGTTTTAAGTATAAACTTAACATAAAGTCGCACCTGGGTTATAACATCTCAAAATTATTTTTCGTCAAATATTCTATCGTTGAATAGAAAGGTGGCTTGTCAGAATTTAATATTTTGATAAAGTGATAGATAAATCTATTGATAAAAAGTGAACAAGCAAAATAAACAGATCTGCGAGATTGTAATACACTTGTAAATCGCGTTCAACTTTTACTAGACGTCAATCAAAGTGAAAGTTGTTTAATTATGTTTGCAGACATTGTTGTATGTTGTAAGCTACTTCAGTTTTCGAATAAACTACTGAACATTCTGTACCCTAAAAATTGACGATGTTTTGTAAATAATTAAGGAGTCAAAAACCGCTTTATCGTCTCATTAATCACTTCGCGTTTCTGTTTATCGTGAAAGAGCTTCCTTAGACGAATCGGCGCCTTGTTTCAATGGTTTTAGGGTTTTTGCTTCTTATGCAACAGCTTGATTAGCTAATACTGCTAACTACTTCAAAAGTCTTTAAAGTTTATAAGAAATAAAATAAATAAGATATAAGAATAAATTAAATAATTTTTCTTTGAGAAGATAATATTATCAGTAAAAGTAGAAAGATTGCAAAAGTAGGCGACTGCTGGCGGCGCGGTTGTTGCTGTACATCTGACTGCGTTCCAGTAATTAGATTTAGTCTGATAGTTCGATTATAAACACATTGGGATAAATTGTTTCAATGAAAAAGTCTTCAAAAGATGATAGATCAACTTCAATAAAACTTTAGTGTTAGAAAGAGCAGCTTTTATAAGTACTCAATGAAACATACCAGAAGAAAACAGCGAGGATTATCATGAAATTAAAACACCAAAAACTTACAGAGAAGTTCCGGTTTCAATTCAACGGATTTTGACTTTTGGATCTTTTAAAAGATTAAAAAACTTCAAATATTAATTATTAAAGTCGAAATCTTCACTAACTTGTAGAAAATTCGTATTTCTCGTCACATTTAGGATTGATTGCAGTTCAGCGTTTAATCTGAAAGAATTTTACTGAAGATTATAAAGAGAACATAATAAGTAATTTTGATGCTTGAATGTCGGCAAGCTTTCATATAAGTTGGGCGTGGCTTTTATAATAATGTTCAAACAAATAAACTCGTCTGCACGTTCTATGATTGTTCTTCTTTCACCAACTACTCAATTGTTCGTTCTAATCATCTTTCTGTGATCTTACAAATCATCTAACTTTTAGGATACTTGCAAAGTATTTACTCCTTGAAATAACAGATTTCTGTAATCCATCTCTTTGCTTTGATACAGTGGTAAGAAATTGCTGATCAGCGGCAAGTTTTTTGTTTTATGATCATCTTGAACAATTTTTAAAATAGAAAAACTTGTTTACACTTCACTAAAAGTCAAATACTCTGCAGTTGGATTCGATTTTTACAAAATAGATTCACAAACATTTCAGAATTATTTGCAAAAACTTTAGATGAAATCTATTTTAATTTTTCCAATCGCAACCTTATTTTTCAATTAAGGAACATCTTAATACTAAATTTGAAATCTTTTTAATTTCTTTAAAACAATTTTTTTATTTTTATGGAATTTCAAATATTATGTTTTTGAATGCATAAGTAAACTACAATTTCAATATGACAGCTTTTCCTGCAAACTTTTTGTCATTGCTTTTGTTTCAGCAGCTTACATTTACTTGATTCATTATTCGATTTATTTTGATGATTTTATGACATAAAAAGGTCAAGATACGAAATAATGAAAACTATTTTTAAATTGCTCAACAATATTTGCAGATGTAGGTTGTTCAGATAAATATTTTCTTTTTGAGGTTATTTTAAAAGTGGAAATAAACGCAAGTTTAAAAATTCCATATTTCTATTTGTTTTGTAATTAAGCTGACATTTGCTCATTTACAAACATTCCATTTTCCAACAAAAATTTGAACTTTTGAAATTAATTATTAAAAACTTAAATTAGAAATTCAAATCTAATCTTTTGTTATTCAATTAAAGCTCCATAAATTTCTGATTTTCTAAACGGAGAAATTCTGAGTTGAATGTGACTTTGTAGCAAGAATGAGGATTATTTATTTGCTTTCTTCGCTTAGATACAAAATATTTACATTTTACCCTCACCAATGGAATGATCTATTTAAGAATGAAGCTTAAAAATTTATCAAAAACTTATTTCTGCCAACTTCATATAAAACTTAATCAGAATATTTTTTTGTTTGAAGAAATCTATTTCCATTTCTACTGTGATTGGTGATGTTTAATTAGCAGTCTTCTTTGTGAAGCTGATAATCAAAGATTAGATTTGATGATAATCTTTAGAATTTTATGCAATCAAATATTTTTAATGCAGAAATAGTTTATTTGAAAAATCTTAAACCACTCATATCACAGCTGTGTTTTCTTAAATAACAACAAAGAAGAAATCTCTCCTTATAATTAACTTCTTGTTGCTTTGTAATGAGCAAAATGAGATGAAAAAGACGTTGCCTTGATTTTATCTGAAAAAATTCGAAATCATTTGAAGTTAAAGTCTAATTGTTCATCAAAATAAACTAAAACAGAAAAATATCAATTAGTAGGTTGCCTGGTTGCTAAGCATCATCAGATCGCGTCACTTTACAAGCATCACTAGATAATGATCTTATAAGTCATGAATCAGAGTAAATGATGAAGATTAACAAACCCCGATTTGTGGTGAAGTTCAAATCAAACTAAAAAGTTGTTTTGAGAAACGAATAAATGTTCCAATCTCAAAAATTAACTTATCTACTAATCGTCAAACTTTACAAATCACAAATTACTAATAACAGATCGAGTATTTTGTCAAAGTTTAGTGACGTCATCGTCATCTAATTACAGCTCGTCGGAGACTTGAAAGTTTTTGTTGAATTTCTAAAAATATTTTCACTTCATCATCAACAGGCTTTTTGAAATTTCGTCTTTTAAACTTCTAGCTTCGATTTCATCAAAAGTAATTGAAACAAGGTGAAGTTGAAGCGACTGAAATAAAGTTTCCGTGAAATATGGATGAAAATATTTTTTAAATTTCTCATCTAATCATTAAAAGAATATTTTTATAGATTTTAACAATTTTGTTAGATGAACTTGTTTTTGAATAAAAGTTGTTCTTCGATGGAAGTGAATGGTTTTTGAGACCTTACTGTGAGTGAAACCAATTTAAAGTTAGAAGATTAAATACTTCTTATTACAAGAATAAGATTTGAAGTTTTGTTTTTTCAGATTTTACTACCAGAATGCAAATCTATTTTTGATGTAATTTTTGTGAAAAGAATTCGTAAAATTTGTTTTTTAAATTAATAGAATTTTAAATTTGATGAAAAGAAGACTTCAGCTCAACAAATGAAGATGAATTATAAGATGAAGAACAAACTGTTGGATCTCAATCATGAAACAGTAAGACTTCAACATATAAATTTGAAACTTTTTAATTTGAACTTTTTTTATTACTTTAAAAGTGAATTTGTAAAAATTGAGGTGAAAATAAAGATTTGAAAATTAATTTGAAGATAAATGACTCAAACATCTGTCGTTGACGTCAACTTGAGTGAATCACTACTTGACTCAAGTGAAAGTTGACTCTGGCACGTTCTTAGCGTCTCAATGAATAGATTGACGCCGATTTTGTAAATATTAAATACTTGACATCACAATCAAAAATGATTTTCAAAAAACTTTTCGTTTTTCTCGACAAGCAAAGGCGGCAATATACGTTTTCTGGTTAGATATATAAATCATCAAAACCAGAAAGTCAATAATCTGTTGCAAGTAAATTTGCACCAAAATTTTATCAACTTTATACAGCTAAATGAAAACCAAAACAGGAAGAAAAAAATCTGATAAAACATGAAGAAAATTGAAATATAATTAAAATTTAACTTCGAAAAGTTATGATATTTTAATACTTTTGAAATGACTGATGAAATAGTCATCAGAAAATATTACAAAAGTATTGATGCCAAAATCAGTTTCAACAAAACAACCGCTTTTCTTACACAGGTGTTTAAATATTTCATCAGAAACAAACGTGAAGTCATCAAATTGAAAATCTAACAATTGAAGCAACAAGACGATTTTAGCTGAAGAATTGTTGATTTGCCACTAAGTCTTTAGAACTTTTAATTTTTTGTAATTTAAAATAAATCTGAAATTAGAAGTTTTTAAAGAAGAAACTTCAAACTTTTTGAGATTATTTAATAATTTGTCAAAAATTCAACATTTTTTTAAAAGAAAATTCAACAATTTTTATCTAAATATCAGGATTATAGATCTTCACAAATTTCAAATTCTTATTCAATTAAAATCCCCCCAAAAAATAAAAACGTTTTTCCCGTTTATTTTTTGTGGCGTTAGACATCAAAAATTTGAAAAAAATTTCACCAAATTGTGAAGTTTTGAAACTCAGATAAGTTTTGTTTATAAAAATATTCGAAAAAAAAACTTTCATTTAATTGTTAAATTAATCGTAGAAAAAAATTCAAACTGATCTATAAATATTTATGTTAAAAATAAAACTGTCTTTTGACTAAAATAATTCATATTGATGTTTAAGTTAAACATTCATAGAAATACTGATGTAGAAGTGATTGAAATTATAAATAAAAAAAGTTATAGACAAATTAATTTTATTTGATATTATCAAAAGACAGTTAACTGCCTTCACCTTTCCATTTTATAACAAATATAATTGAATAAAATTATTCAAATTTTTTTCTTTAATTTATTCAATACAAGCTGGTTTTGTTGTCTATCAAAACTATATTAAACTAAACAAATAATTGTTAGTTTTATTTAAAATTTAGTTCTAAAATTGTTAAGCCATCTGCATTTGTGCCAGCAGCACTAAAAACATTTCATTTCTTTACAACAGAACATTTGATTAACTTTCAAAATTTATAAAACATTTTTTTTCAACGGTTTTAATCTGAAATAAAAATAACTTTTCACTTTTCTTCAATCATTTGTAAATAAGCAAAAATACTTTTTGAAAAATTGTAGATTAAGTCATCAGCAACAGATTGCAGAAAATTTGATGAAAATTTATTCGGTTTGCAAACATTTTTTTTATATTTAATTAGGGAGCTTGTAGAATGGTGTGGTTTGAAAAAAACAAATAAATTTTGATGAAAACTCATCAAGCTTGTTGCTGGATGTTCGAACAAGGAATGAAACATGTTTTTTTGTAAGTTGGGTATTTCCACGAATTGATTATTTTAGACGGCAACAAAACGAATGTTATTGTTAATCGAACAATCAAATCGATATTTACACAAATCAGAGATCTTATGAAACCAAATCACCATCAAAAATCTTCTTCTAGTGAAGCACAACGTAACGCCGTCGGCAATTCTTCTCACTCCTTCAAGTTTTCGTCGTTTTTTGTAACCATTGAAAAAATTTGTTTCAAAATTTCACAAATAAATGTTGATGATTTGAAATAGTTGGTTTAATGAGTAGTTTTCACATGAAAAAGTAAAATAATAATCAATAAAATGATTGAACAGCTCTTGCAAGTCACAAAATTAAAAATTGAACAACTTAATGAGATTATTTTAGGAGGTATGCTTTATATAATGACAGATTAATCTTCTTGTGTTTATTCTGATAACAAATTCTTTATATCTTTTGTTAGAAATCAAAATAAAATTTCTAAAAAACAAATATTTATAGAAAACTTTGAAAAGTTTTAGAGATAAATTGATGATAAATAACAGTCGAAGTTACTTTTGCTAATATTCGAAATATAGAAAGTTATGGTTTCAAGACCTTTAAAAACAAACTGAAAACAGATTGAAAAGATTAAGATAATCTACAATTGATCTTCTAAGTTCAATTTAAGTATTTGAAAATTTTCGAAACTTTTTAAATTGTTCATCTTTTCAGATAGCAGAAGACGATTCAGAAAGATTTGAAAATATTGAAATATGATAAGTTGAAAATTCATAGCTACAAAAATAAGTTATTTTTTACTTTTGGTATGTTAATTCAGGTCACTATTTTTCGCCCGCAAACAATTGCTCCATTTAAATCTAACCTTCAACATCAACCATTCATCAATCTCCGCATTTATTTGTTGCCACATAAGAAACAAAAAAACGAACGATGACGTAATTGCTTCTCGGTGTCCCAGGGTATTGATTACAAATCAATTTGAAAGTGATGTTTGAACTTTGAGATATTTTTAGCATAAGTGACTCCGTAATAGCGGAGAGTCAAATACTTTTCTAATTAATTTCAAATTATCTCATTTTCGAAAAAAAAATTTCTTGAGTCATGAAAAAGTCAACTGAAGTCAAGGAGACTAATCCCAATCAAGATTAATTAAAGAAGTTTTGAGGTCAAGTAAGATACTGACCACTCGCTTGCTGTCAGACCAACAATCCTCATCCTCATCTTTGAATCTTTGAATCTTCACTTGTCATCAAGAAAGAAAATGTTTTTTCTCAGTTTGAAATCGATCACGAAGATGAGGATCACGAAGATGAAGATCACGAAGATGAAGATCACGAAGATGAAGATCACATTGATGAAGATCACAACAAGGAGGATCACGAAGATGAGGATCACGAAGATGAAGATCACGAAGATGAAGATCACAACAAGGAAGATCACAAAGATGAAGATCAACTCTGACGGATTCTTCTCACTTCGGAGTCTTCACTTTTCCACTTTTTAAATACCTTCCGACACAAATTACTCAATAAGAAGATAGTCTTCAACCGAATATAACCAATTACAAGTTGAGGTGCGGTCCACCCTACTCTGGTCCACCCTACTCTGGTCCACCCTACTCTGGTCCACCCTATTCTGGTCCACCCTATTCTGGTCAGGTCATATTCTGGTCCCGTCCTATTCTGGTCCCGTCCTATTCTGGTCACGTTCTATTCTGGTCCCGTCCTATTCTGGTCCCGTCCTATTCTGGTCATGTCCTATTCTGGTCATGTCCTATTCTGGTCACGTCCTATTCTGGTCCCGTCCTATTCTGGTCATGTCCTATTCTGGTCCCGTCCTATTCTGGTCATGTCCTATTCTGGTCATGTCCTATTCTGGTCACGTCCTATTCTGGTCCCGTCCTATTCTGGTCATGTCCTATTCTGGTCACGTCCTATTTCTGAGAGTTCAAGACCACTTGACCACTTTCAACTAAAGAAGCGAAACTATTGACACAAATTTGTAAACTTCAAAGCTAGTTTGATTAATTCAAAACATCAAATCGAAGCTAGAACGCGAGAAACGCGTGATTCGTTGCTAGTCAACGAACGACTCGAGACGTATTTAGTCGCCTGCGGCATTGTAACTGATTAAATAAAATCCAAAGCTTAATGCTCTTTTCTGTCACTTGTCTGAAGACTTGAAAATTTAAAGAGTTTGGAGATTTAAATGTTGAAAAATGATTGATGAAGAAACTTCACATTTGAAGCATACGAAGTAATTGGTGTTTTAAGATCAGTATAAATTGTTTAAAGTATTTTTAAGCCCTGTATATTTTCATTTGTCAATCTACAGACGTAACCACTGCAAATTACTGCAAATTAACACTTCAAACTTCATTTCTTTATTATATAGAAGGCCGATCAATTGCAACTAAAGACCATGAAAAGAACAAACATTTAAGCCGCCACAAATTTGAGGGTTTCGAAAATTAGAAAGTTGTTGTGTTTCTGTAAAACAAAAAAATAAAAATTCAAATTTTTAGAAAAGAAATCAAACATTTATAATTTTTGGATCACTAAAGTCCAAGAAAGTCTTTCTTTAAAAGATATTTTCTCATCAAAAACGATTGAATTCATGAAATAAAAGTTTGGACGTTGAAAAAGGACATTGACATTCTGAAATTATTCGAGCGTTTACCTCAGCTACGCATCATCTGCTAGAGATGACTGCGTGACATTTTTTCTTTTCTTTTTACTCTTAATTCTGAGTTTTCAAACCTGTTTATGATTAGCTTGTAAATTACGCATCTATGATGATTCATATTCGGTGTTTTGTCACAAATTCAAAAGTTAATAAATTGATGTTTCTTTGTACTTTTTGCGATTTATATTTTCATATTAAGATGAAGAACTCTACTTTAGATTTGATGTTTGATTCAATGTGACATTATCAGATTTAGAAGCTCAAAACTGATAACTTGACATTACAAATTGGCGTTTTACTTGAATGGTTAACTAAAATGTTTGCTTTTCTATGAATATCATTTTCATTAAAAATAAAATTCAAACTTTTATATTTGCAGCTTCACGATTTCGTGTTTTTTATCTTCTATCAACTCTTTCAAACTGTTTCTTCTTCATCACAAAAATCCATCCAATTTTCATTTTGAAAAATATTAATATGACCGATTAGAATGTTTTTATTTCCAAGTGAATGATTTTGAAGGGAAGGATTTGCTCCAAATTTCGAACATTTCAAATAGAAGTTGATTAATAGGTTATTCAAAATTAATTCATAAATCGATTTAATTGACGTTTTAACAAAAAAAGGCTTCACTACCAAAGAGCAAAAAAGCTTTTATTTGAAAACATTACAACATAATTGAACTTGCTTCTTTATCATTTACTAAAGTTATATAATCGAAAGAAGAATATTTAATTTGAAAAGATGTAATTGACATACCGAAATAACTGCACAACTATTATCTCCGCTACTTTACTTTCCACTGGAAAATCCTTTCAACTTCTTCAAAAATATTCTTAACTTTGTGGAAAGATGTGAATTTCCGCCAAATTTCGTCGAAGATTTCAAATAGAAAAACAAAGATACGTTTACTAATATATCTTTGATGAGCTCTTAAAAGATACAATTTCGTTTTAATACAACTGAAGCTATTATAGATGTTATTTGTTTATGGCAAGAAGCAAAAATGCCTGAGGAAGCTTAAGGGTGCATTAGAGATATTTATAAGTATGACTTCATCATTATTTCTTTTTATCTTTCTGCTTTCGTTTCTCTTTTTTTTCTTTTTTGAAGCGCTGCGTTTTTGTGAGCGTTTTTAGGGTAGAAAATCTTTGCAAAACTTTGATAGTATCATTCTTATATCAGCTGATAACTTATAAAGAGCTTGTTATGTTGAACTGAACATTTTTGAGGCTTACTCTATTTGCAAGCTTCACAGGAATTAAGGCGAAATAATTAACCAAAGTCGAACTTCTGCTAGATAATGAACATCAAAACCACTTCTGCTATTTAACTTTTACCAAACTACAAAATTTTTTGCTCAAATATTTTCTGCTAATAACTTTAAATGTTTTTCTTCAACTGATGCTTTAAATGTTGAGTTAAAAATCTGTCTTTTATGTTATAAACTGACTAATTTAAAAACGGAATCACATCATGTAAAGAATTCATGGCTAAGGCCACAGTTTCAGGTCATGTTGTTATAAAAATGAAAAATACAAGTAAAACGCTTTACCAAACAACAACATAAATATCAGCTGTTGACAATAAAACACAACAGCAAATAGAAAGTTGGTGAAAAGAATCAGATGAGGATTTCAATCAAAGATTCCAATTTCATATAAAGAGTTCGTTTGTGTTTGTCGCTCTTCACCAAATAAAAACAATATAAATAAGCGGAGAAAAACAAAACCTTCTCGCGTTGTGTTCAACATTCATCTAATTGTGTCTCAATCAACAACTAGTTTTGGCATTTTGAAAGTGTTTTTTAAAGCGTGCGGCCTGTACATGAATCGTGCTGAGTTTTATGCTACACAAAGTAAATCTTTAGATTCGAATGAGATAAGAACGAATCAAGTGAATTAGAAGCATGCAGGCATTCAAGCTAGAAAGTGTGTCTTGCTCATCAGATGAGTTGCAAATAAAGAAAAAGAATACTGGATAAGAAACTAATTAGTAATGAGATATCAGAAAGACACAAAATAAAGAAAAGTAAAGAAAATTGAAAAACGGAACATTTGAATGTTGTTTCGTTGAAGTTCTCCTTCGAATGTGTCATCCGATTGAAGAGAAACACGAGATGTAGTCCCCTTTATTCAGTTGATATTGACTTTTTCACAAATCTCAACCTGACAAGTTACGTTGAACTGTCACTGATTATGAGTTGACATTAGGCCAGGCAACATGATGATAACCAACAGTAGAGACAGGCGCCGGGCTGTAGGTAGGTTGAGAATATGGTGAGTTAACAAGAGGCAAAGTCTGAAATCGAGTTGATGGTATCGTACAGTTAGGATATCCGTGAGAATTTACTGTTGGACGTATATAAGGTTGATAACGTGTTTGATAATGACCAGCATGCACTGGTGAATATCGCCGTTCACTACCAGATGCAGGATTATGGTTTCCATCGAAGGTATTTCCTCCTTCTAGATGATAAATGCTTTGAGCTTGCACCTGACAAGCAAGGCTAGTAGACGAGCAAGACCGTGACATGCTATGTTCTGAGTTACTAGTAACTGTTGGAGTGTTTAGGTGGGTTGTTGAACTAAGGTTATGAGCTTCATATGTTTGCGGCGATTTATAATAAGTTGGATGTTTGTTAGAATTTTGAGTTGATATGTTATCTGGTAGAAAAACATTAGGAGAACGATAATTCATACTAATATCAGTTGTTGAATGTTGTTGATTAGGAGGTGAAGCACTATTCGGATACATTTGATGTTTTAATGGTGATGCTTGTTCTGTTTTCACGTTATTAAACGCTGTTGCAGTTGAACAAGTCGAAGGTGAGTACGTCTCTGTAGCTTGAGATGGACTTGCTTTACTCGTTGAACTTGACGAACTCGAACGTAGTGGTAAATGTAACTTTGAGGTTACTTGTTGTCGGTTACTTGATGGAACATTTTGTGGAACTCGATAACCTTGTTGACGTGAATAAAACATCTGATCGTCACGTTGGCAACCACCAGCTGTCATTACTACTTCATTTCCGATAGCTTGTGTTGGATGTGTAACGTTACATTGTTGTAACCAAGATGTCACATTACATGAAGCAGCTAAACTTTCATTAAATGTTCCACCACTTGAAAACTGTCGTGTTTGTGAAATGAAACGATTAATTGAGTCTCCATCTTTACCACTGTAGTTAGTAGCTGCTGTATACGCATCTATATTTTCACTTGAAGCTGCAAACGGATATGATGGTTGTATATGTCCTTCTGATAATAGATTGATACTATTTGTATCCGATCTCATTATAAATCTTTCGAATTCATCCATGTTTCCTGATGATGTAACCACAGCACAAGATTTTGAAGAATCAGATCTAACACTAGGATCGGAAATTAAACTTTCACTTGGCGAGCAATTACGCATCGTAGTCCCGCCGTAACTAGCATCAGCTGCCATTGTGTTGATCTGTTCACCTTCAGATGATAACGGAGTCTCATTTGAACAAACTCTCATTCGATCTGAAGATGTAGCATCTGAATAAACCCGATTTGATCTTGTCTTCATCTTATTATCATTGTCACGTGACATCATTTTTAAACATAAATTCGAAGGAGAATCTGAATCAAGATTTCGATGATGAATTGACTTCATCCCGTTCTCGAGGACTTCTCCATCGATAGAAATTGAAGGTTTCACTTCTAACTTTCGACTTTTATTCGAAGTGATTAAATGTCGTTTGTCGGAAATGGAATTTTCACTTTGTTCGTTTGCTTCATTCCCTGTTCCAGGTTTACTTGTCTTCCTACGTCGTGGTTGATACTTGTAATCAGGATGATCTCTTTTGTGTTTTACTCTCAATCGCTCTGCTTCATCGACGAATGGTTTCTTTTCCGCATCGCTGAGCAAACTGAAACAAAATCAATTAATTATTAAAAATTGTTTCAAAATTGTCGTCAACTCAGAAACGTTTCAATTTCTTCTGATGATGTAGATGTCAGTTTTCTCAAATATCGGTTGAAGCGAATAAATGTGGCAAAAAGAAAATTAATCCGAAAATGACTTTTACTAATTATTTTGTCAACTTTTTAAGGATCAGTTGAAGCAACCAACTTTTTAAGTGTAACTCTCAATTAAGCATCTTTAATTTGAATAGAATTAACTAAACTTGCTGTCAAATACAAATAGAAAATTAAAACGAAAATGGCCGCATAAATACTCGTTTATTTAGTTTCGTAACATACTTACAGCTCAACAAACAACTTAAAATCAACTCAGATGCATTAGCAAGTCTCATTTATTTAGACGTAATCATGACGTCGTCACGTGATCTTTTAGTGCTTAAAAAGTCTAAATGAGAAAACCAAACAGACAGATATCCCGAACTTTATATGTCTTGGAAGAAATCCTAAATTTACTTTTATAATTAAGAGACGGTTCGAAAGTTTTTAGCTCAAATCTGTTTTTGTCCATTAGGAGATATCATCTCAAGTTTTCTATGACAGAAACAGAAATGCTCGAACCGGAAGTCCGGATAATATTGTGGTTGCCTGAAGGTAAATACTAGAACTCAACAATTCTTTTCAAAACAAACTAACGATGAACGACCTTACGTCATATCAAGAGGCTGCCTCCAGCATCTTTTCTTAATAAGATCTTCAAATTGTTCTTAATTATTAGCAACTTTTTCATCAAAAACTCACCGCCAAAGTTTGCCGAGGGTTTTGCTCAGTTCAGCATTGTGTAAATGTGGGTATTGGTCGGCCAACTTTCGTCTCGCAGCCTACAAATAAATCAAATAGAATTTCTTTATCTACAAACAATATGGTTTTGCATTCAATACTAATTCGCGCTGCTTACCATTTTCGAATGACATAATGTTCAATTCAAACCCACATTGTATATATAAACTTCAATTGAGTCGCTTAGATTAAATGTCAGGACATATTTGTTGATATCTTGGCTTTTACTTAATACTTTAATAACTTTTGGAATAATTACAATTGAAGATTTAGAGAAGTTATCAGATAAAATACCCGATTATTGTATTTAGTCCCAAGCTAGAAACAAATGCTTGCTACCAAATCATTTAATGCCTTTGAGCTATTTTAGATGAAAACTCAGTAATAAGTTGATATTAACCAACAAATTTATTGCTTACAAACTCAATGTGATGAATTTGAAAAAGATTTGAAATAAATCAGAAGTTCAATTAGAAAAGTTGTTAGCGTCGGCGACGATTAAAAGCTGAACAATTAATTCGTGACAAGAAATCGATTTTTCAATTTATTTATTCGATTACAAGTTAATAAAAGAAAAATTCGTACCTGAGCCCAAACCATAAAAGCATTCATCGGGCGCTTGACATGAGGCTTCGATTTCTGTCCACTATTCATCTTCATCGGCATCGGAACTAACGTCCAATCATAACCTTTCAATACCTGACTGACGGCTTCTTTGATATCATTTGATCCTTCGTTATTAATTTCTTCATTTTCTATTCTTGATTCTTCACATTTTCTACTCAAATCTGAACTAAGCTTTTTGGCTGACTTGTAAGGAACAGTGGCGTACAACTCCACCTCTTTTGGTTTTGGTAATTCTTTTGATTGGTTCTTACCTCCTGTTAAAACTGTATCAACATCTTCAATCTTAGGGAGATGATCATTTTGAAAAGGATAGATTAGAAGATTAGTTTGACTAGCCATTGAAGATTCTGTATCTAGAACTTCAGCTGCTGCTTCTACTCCATTGCAGTTGTTTATATTACTATTGTTATTGTTGTTGTTATTCGAAAAAGGACTAGCACTGTCACTGGTCGGATTTTGCATGCAACTATCTGTCCATTGACGATGACCTATATGTTCGATATCTGATGTAATTGGCGACACAGAGGCGGGCCAACTACCAACATTGGACACTTGACTTGTAAGGCCGTACACATTCGGCAGTTTACATTCACCAATCAACATCTCTTTGTTCATTATCGGTAGAACAACTGTTGGACTAAAATACTGTCTCTTTCATCAAAAGACAACAAACTTCTCTCTAGTAGTACTTCTACCCAGCAATATTTAGCTGGTTCTGAAATTAGCTTTATCTAATTTATTAAATACAAACTTCACTTCAATAAAAACTTCTTTTTTCTTCTTTGCGATGCTTCGTAGCTCTCTAGCGCCCGACGTTTCTCGCTGATTAGTGATAAAGTTTAAGAGTAGTTTATCTATCTGTTCAACTCTAGTTAGACAAGTGCGAACAAACAGAGTCGTACTTGAAGCTTATAAATCCGTCACGCACTGTTGATGACGAGCGCGCGTCTACTGTAGTGTGTGTGTAATACTTGAAGCTATATCGAAGTCGAAAAAAGAAAAAAAGAAAAAAAGGAAAAAAAGCGATGATGACGAAGACTCAATCGAACTCACTTTCACGTCATCGCGTTTCGGCGATTGAATATTTCCTTGTAAATCTCAAATCGCTTTTTCACGATTTTCTATCAAATCTTTAGAAGTATTTGACTCTAAAACGGTCAACTTGATATCAATTCTATACTTAAAACAGCTGATTCGGATTGAGGCGACTCGAAATTCTATCTGAGGATTATTTTCAGATATTTCGGTTCAAATTCGAATCAGAAAAACAATTTTTCGGAAATTGACGAAGTTCAAAGAGACGGTTTTGTAGAAGGAGGAGGTTTGTTGATTTATTCATGACATGAACAGCTGCAGGTATCGCAATTGAATCCATCGCTAGATAAAGGAGACATTACATAAAAGTTGCAAAAAAAACTCACAAAACATCCCCACACAATGCCGACAACGGAAATGGTAATTCCTTCGTTTCTACTTCAAATATTAACATCAAAAAAACTTCTGTGTTGAATCTTACATCTCATTATCTTGTTTATTGGTTACAAATGAAAAGATTGAATTGATTTTCATTCTTTTTACTTTTCATCATGAACAGATCTTCATAATTTTCTTTGTATCTGTTTCGAACACAGCGAGAAATATATCAATTCAACCCTATAAGCAAATTGTGAGAAAATGGAGATATCGTCTTTGATATTTCTTAATTATTTTTATGTTGTTTACAAGTTTATATCTTTAAGAATAATTTCAATATTTTTAAATAATAATTCATCTTTACGTTTGAAGATAGATATTTCATGAAAGGATTTTTCTTCAAAATCATTACCATAATGTTCATTGTATCATTTTAAATGTGAATTTAATCTCATATAAGTTTATGAAAAAGTTTTTTTAAATTTTTCGAGTTCTGTTTGAGACCTATACTTAAAATTTAAGTTCTTTTTTCCGATTTTGTTTTTCTTTATGGAACAATTCATTTCAAACTGATATTTAAACTCCTAAAAAGATTTCAGCTTCTCATTTTTACGTTGATATTAAACCAGTATTTTGGTTTTTATTTTCCGGATAAAATTTTAAAGTTGAAATTAAAGAAAAATAATTAATTAAAAGTTGAGAGTGTCGACTTCAGTTCCATTCAAATCGAATTTCAATTTAACTTTATCTTCTAATCACAATTTCATGTTTGATATAAATAGCTACAAAATACCAATCAATGATTTCTTAATCTGATTATTTTCAGAATTTCACTGAAACCTTTCCTATTTGCTCAACTAATTAAAAACATTTTTTACAAATTTGTAGCTTAATAAAAGAAAAACATGAAATTTTGTGAATAATTCAAATCTACGGATCAGAAGAATTGAATTCTATAAACAGATATTCTGAAGACAAGGCGTGCATTGAAAAGATGACTCCAAGAAAAACAGAAAGTTTTTCAAAAATATTTTTTTTTGAATATTTACAAAATTCAGTGAAAATAAATTGATGAAAATAAAATCATTTTTTTTTAAATCATTTTCTGTTTAACTAAATAAAAAAATGAAATTAGTAAGTTAGATAGATCTTAAAAAATCTTTCTTGTTTCAGAAAAGTCTTCAAATATTTTCTTCTTCTCCATTTTATTAAAAACATCAGAAGATTTTTTTGGATAAAATTCCAATTTATCAAACCATCGACTTAATTCAAACATTTTTTGAAAATTATTTGATTTTATTTAAGTTTTTTTTAATTATAATTGTTACAGTAAAGAAACTGTTTTAAACTTAATCATCAGCCACCACATGAATGACAAAACCTTCAGAAAACAAAGAAGCCCTTTCAAAGATTTCATCATTCAAGGCTTTGTGGGTTAAATGTTTCTTTCTTAAACTTGTTTATCAGCTTTCTTTGCAAGAGATTTATATTTAAATGTAACCGTTTCGATTACCTAACATATCTAAAGCTTTCGTTTATATTTCTAATACCAAATTTAATCTGTAATTTGTTAAAAACAAACTGAAAATACGAATTAAAAGCAATATTGTAAATCTAACACGAAATTTCGATTGTTCAATTTATTCACGAATAAAAATTCTGAAATATAATTGATTTTTGTTAACAAGTGAAAAAGATGATTAAATAAAAGTTTATAAAATTTTCAGCAGCTGCTTGTAGGATTGAATATTTAGATTAATTGAGTTTCCAGGAAGAAATTTAGTTTATCACAAATAGAGTGATTGATGAATATTTTGAAATATAATTGAGTCTTATAGAAAAGAGTTCTTGAAAAAATATTGATGTAAAGCTTGTAGGTAATCAAATATTTGAATAAGTTTTAATTATTTCAGATATTAAGCAAAATTAGCAAAAAGAAAATGTTTAAAGAAATGAATTTATCAAAATAAAGTTTTCTTTCGATTTGGTTTTTAATTACTTTTAAAATTTTATATTTTTTATCAAAGTGTAATTTCACTACAAAGTCATGTTGGATGTTGATGAACGGTTTCCTACTTCTGATCTGATCTGACTTTTTTATTTATCTTTCAAATTAGAGCACAAAGATCAACTATTTGTTTTCAGTTATTTTTAGCAAATTAATACTTTCTTAACAGAATTAAATATCTTAAAAACTAGACAAAAAGTTGTTCAACAAATTGTAAAAGACAAATATAAAGTTGTAAAGATTTCTACAAAGTAAACCATAATCACACTAATTTGTCAATTAAATTTGAGATTTGTTAATCTTGATATCACAAATTTCATGCTTTCTTACATAATATTCGTTCTGTGGTTTTAAAAATCAACTTTCAGCCAATTCCTAGTCGTTTACGAGGTCGATGACTACCTGGGTAAAGTATGACGTCAAATAGTTAACCACAATTCTTTGATTTAAGTAAATACTTACAAAACACTGTTTCTTTGTATTTCATATCTTTGGCTTGCTACATATGCAAAAATATCTTCCAAAAATAAACTTGTAAGACAACTACAAACGTCGCACCCTTTATCAGGATAACCGAAACACTTCACTGTCATAATCTAATGTCTACGGTTTTTAGAAATCATTTTTCGTCTATTTGTGTATGGAGATTATGGTCTTTAAAATATAAGCTTTGAAAATGATAATTTCAAGCAAACTTATTTACTTTGGAAGCTGTACTTGAAGAAAGTTCAAACTTTTCTTGTTTTTAACTAAATTGTGGGACTGAAGGTCCATTAAACATTTTTTTGTAAGATACATTCAGATATTTTCTAAATTGAAATTATATTTCAGTCAAATCATCAATGGTTTTATATTTCTAAATATTTTTTTAATTTAAATAATCAATTATTAAAAGGAAATTATTGTAGATGCGATTTAGTTACAGATTTTACTTCAATTTACATCTTACAAACAATTAAATAAAGCTTATGGTTTCATAAAGAAAATTATCTATAAATTTTTTAATGAGATTTATCAGAATAGAAATAAAATTTTGATTTGGTTTCATTTATTGTGAAATTGAAAAACTTTTAAAAAATCTGCAAAAAATATTTACATCAAAAAATTGATGGAAAAAAATTTAAAAATTTTTATTGAAATTTGATTATTTAGTTTTAATTTTTATATATTTTGGTTGAAACAAGTTTTTGTACATCAACATTTAGATCAAAAATAGTAGCTTTGACCTTGAGAATTATGAATTATGTTGAGATAATGAACATCTTTGTAATTTCAAATATCATTTCTTTGAAGGTAAACAATTTTTATATTTTTCATTGCGGGCATCCTGAAAAAATTTTAAATATAAGTTAATCGTTTAGAAGTAAATTTTCGACAAGTTTATTTGTAAAGAAAATAAAAGTTTCAACTTTTTATCTATAATTGATTTAAAATTTAATCTTTGAAATTATTTACTAACTTTTATATTATTTCTATTTTTATGTAAAAAACTTAGAAATGAATTTGAAACAATTAAGTTAAAAATAAATGATCAACAGAAGCTTGTTGTTAGTTTAATTCAACAAGAAATTTGATATCCATTAAGTGACGGTAATTTATTTTAACTGAAAATTTGCCGTAAAACTTCAGAAAGATCAAACGAAGATGCAAACAGATCTTATTTATACTTTAGTTAAAAATAACTTTAGAATTTGCTGTAAAAAGCCTTGCATCCGCTTCTTGTAATAATTCTTATTATTTTATTTAAATTATTTCCTATTTATTATTATGGTTATAACTGTTATTGAATAATTTTATTTTCAAATCTATTTTAAAAATTCTTAATTTCTCAACTGAAAGATGAAATTGAAGTTATAATTAAAATATTTCGAAGAGGTGAACATTTGTTTGTTTTTCCTTTTTAATCAAAATTAAGTTTTCAAAGATTTTAAGATTAAAAAATTCTAACTTTGAGATCTTGAAATAATCAAAAGTTGTTTTCAGTTTTTGTGAAAAAGTCATTTTTTTAATTGATTTGAATTCAGTTTGGAAAGAAAATGGCGGAAATGGTAAAGAAATCTGATTTATTGGAATTTAGTGAAGATTTGATAAGATTTGATTAACTACAAAATATTCAATTTTATGTGATAAATTTCTAGATTGTTTCTTGATAAGTAAAAAATGAAATATTTTCAAAATAGTTTGCTTCAAAACCAAAATATTACAAATAGTGTGACGTTATCGTTACTAAAATAAATGCAATTAAAAAGTTCAGTTGTAGCAACAGTAGAACAATAGGGCATCTTAGGTTGACGTATCTGTAGCTTTACAGGTAAGCTAAGCCGCTGTAGCTGTTGCAAGGAAATATTTTAATGTTCAATTTAATAATAGATTTGACTAAATGCTCAAATTCTATCTTTAAACAAAAAATCTGAGATTAAAAGAAATTTGAAAACTAAAGCAAGTAAAGAAATAGAAAATTTTGATGATGATGAAAACGTAAAGATCACATATAAGATAGTTTCTTGTTGTTGATATATACACAAAAAAGTTCTTTGTAGTTCAACAATAAAATTTGCAACTAAAACTACTTTTTTATTTCATGTAGTCACGCACCAACAACAATTTTGCGTCAAATTGAATCTAATAAAGAGTTTCTTGTAGCTGAGTCAGATCTATTCAGAGATAAAAAAATATGATTTTTATTCAGAATATTCATTTGTTGTAAATTTATGATTTTCATTACCAGTTTATAAAGATCGGTTTTTGGTTGTCAGTAATAAAAGTAAATTTTGTGTCTTCAACAGTTTTAAAGAGCTTGTGAAGATTCATCGTATGCTTGCATCTTTCATAGTTTTATTTGATCATAACAACTCCTGATTAAAGATGATTCAATTATCCATGTTGTCGACCAACAAACATTTATTTAAGAATTTTTTAAAACTCAATTTTCAGGTCTTAACTCCCAAACTTTTCAATGAGTCACAATTTAATAGAATTTGAAATAGAGTTACGTTTACAACTTCAAACTTTTTCTATTCAGAAAAATGTATCTAACAATACAATTGGTTGTTTCTTTTGATATGTTGTTCAGAGTTATCGGTTTTATTAATAATTCAAACTTTTATGAAAAAAAATAGCAACTTATCCGAATTAGAAGTATTTTTTGTTGAAAAGAAAACTTCTCATTGTAGTTTAATTACATGCTATTAATTATAATCACTAAAATCCTTCAAAATTTCAGCTTGTTTGAAACAATAACCGTTTTTATCTTTCTGCAGTTTTATTTCTGTCTTGAAAAAGATGAGGCTTCAACTTTCAACTTCTTCTATTTCTAGAAAATCTCTGAAAGTTGAGAAAAATTTTAATGGAAATTTTGTAATTTAGAAATAAAAATAGAAAATGATTAATTCAATCAGTAATTATGTGATTAAAACCAACAATTTTCTATCCTAAGAGTCAAATTAAGACTTTTAAAGACAAGATATTGACAAGATTTTGTTGTTTTTCAGGGTTTCTAAATAAAAAACTTTCATTTTTTACGATTTGAACAAATTTCAATAATTACTCAAAAAAATTTCAAATTGAAATAAATAAATTATTTGAAGTAAACTAAACTTAATAATAAAAATCTTTTTTATAAGACTCCTTTATAAGGGAGATACTGACAACAAATAAGGAACAATTTTGTAAATTCAACGATGTTGTAAGTTTGAAGGATTAATATTCATCCGCCGATAAACTCAATAAAAAATCATTATAAAAACTTGATCAAGTTTTTACATTTGAAAGTTTTTAGTAAATGTTGATTTATTCACTTCAAATCTAAAAAGGATTTATTGCTGATAATTAAATAGATGTTTCCAGGTAAGAAGTGAGATAAACGAAGTTTTCAGCAAAAGTTCTTCAGATTCGTGAAGATTCTGATGAAGAACAACAAATTGTTGTGAAATTGAATCACAAAAATCATTTTCGAATTCATATTTGTGTCTTTTTCTCAAAACAAAAATCTTTTACTAATTATTCTAGATATGAAAGAAATTTTTGTTATTTTTAAAAGACTTCAGTTGTGATGATTGAGACGCGCGGTTATCGGTTAGTTTACTGCAAACGGAAATTGACTTCTAAATATCTGAAATTTACAAAATAAATAATCTCTCAGAATTTAATATTTTTATTTTTGTAGAAATTAACACCAGAAAACTTCGTGGAGAAAATATAAGATGAGATCATGGCAAAGTTCTTTTTATTTTTAGAGTAACAAACAACTATCTTTGAAATATCTTCGACGAAAGTCAGAGTTTAAAAAGCTTTGAAATTAAAACTGACTAAATTATTAGCGTTTAATTTCAATGAAATTTTTGCTTGACAGTTTCATTACTTTATTAAAAGTATTTAACAAAACTTCTTTCTAATAGTTTTTCAAGATTAAAATCTTTAAGAAAATTAATTTAGTTGATGAAGAAAATGTTTGCAAAAGTCAACGAATGATTCATTTGTAGATTGAAGATTACTTCTGATGTATTCTCAGATTATTAAGAGAAATTATTTTATGTAAATTTATGAATAATTTAAATTTATTCAAAATGTTTTTAAAACATCAAAAAAAATATTGAAAATTTAAGAAGAAAAATAAAATGAATAAATTCAATTTTGATCTAAAAGAGATTTCCATCGATGAAGTTATGTTTAGATGAAGATGTTTATAAAAATTAAACATTTATATTATGAACATAAATTGGTAGAAGAAGACCCGTTTTCAATTTGTCGTTTGATTGATTAATTGAAAATCTGTCCTCAGGGGTTGTACTCAGTCATGACTTTAGTAAAGAAACTCGCTTGATGGTTTGTATCAGTGGTTTTCAATCACTTCTCAAATAGATATTTCTCGCTCCTGTTTATCTAACTTGAAGTTGGTTTTGAGTGAATCACACACAAATATGAATCATTTTTATTTTATTCGAATCATTTTTTTTCAACAATTGAATCTTTCAGTTATTCGTTGAGTCCTAAGTTTTATATCCAATAAACAAATTTTGAAAATTAATCAAAATACTTTTCAAACTTCGAACTTAAAACCATTTGAACAATAAAAGCTTTACAAGCTGGAAGCTTAAAAGTAATAAAGGTTATTAACAGTAAACTGAAATAATCAAATAATTAAAATATCTTTTTAAGAAATGATTCATTACTTGAATATTAAGTTTTGTTTTCTTTACTTCAAATAAGTTCTTTTTCGAATTTAGACATTGAAAAAGTTAGAAATAAATCAGAAATTTTTTGAACAAGTAACTAAAACAATTAATCACAAAAAAAAATGTTAAAAAACTTTTGAATCAACAACAGAATCATTTTTCTAAAAAAGTTTTAAAGTTAAAATACTTAAGATCAAAGAACGAAGATAAAAAGTAGTTTTCAAAAAACTTCCTAAATGTTAAAATAAATTTATTAAAATTATAAATTCTGAAATTTTAAGTAAAAATACTTGATACTTATATCTTCAAAAGTAAGTTGAAAGGTTAGAAAATACATTAGCATAAAAAAACCATTACAAATTTCTCAGATAAAAAGATATATTGTGTTTAAAGATTTGTAAAACTTTTTAAACATGTAATGATGTATATTAAGATCTGTTTGAAAATAAATTGTTGCAACTCAAGGCTAAAAATATTCTTATCAAAAAATTTTGTGGATGTATAAGCAGTCTATCAAATTAGCAGCCACCTGTATTAAAAAGTTCTCTAAAAATAAGTCTTCATCAATTCATTGACGCTCACATTCTTCTGATCGATTTAAGATCGAATTTTGTAGATAAGTGTTTGATAAGAATTGCAAAAGCGTCAATATATGGACAAACCTGTTGAGATAAAGTATCTGATTAATTCAGAGGATGTTTTATTTGTGGCTGTTATACTTGTTTATCTAGATGTAAATCTTAAAACACTGCATTCATTCATTACATCCTTAGCTACCCGTAGAGAAATCGCGATCATGACGTCATTAAACATCTTTTTCAATTATTTACTGGAAAATTAGATGAAGATTATAATATTTTTACTTCTTAAATTGAAACATTTGAGCTTAAATATTCTTTAAAACAGAAATTTGACGTAATTTCCCATTTTTACAAGAATTTAAATGTAAGAAAGTTTGAAGATAATTGCGATTATTAAGCTACTATCATTTCTGCTTCAGTTATAAATATAGTTTTCTTGAAATATATTTTTGAGTAGTTTGAAAATTTCTAATTAAATTTTCTTGTAGAAATTATTTCTTTGACACATATAATTTTTACAAAAATACTAGGTTTGTTTCTATAGCATTAAACAATCAATTTTCTTATTATCAGAAAACTATAGTATGTGTTTATATAAAAATTATACATAAATATATTTTATAAGAAATTCTCTGGTCAATTTTTTAATTTTTTATTTATCAAAATCGATTACTGACTTCAGTTGAAACACGTCAACAGCGACATCTTGCGGAAATTTACAATTTCAACTGATTTTCTATAAATACGAAATTTTCATCGTCATTTTTTATGTTAATAAATACTTTCACTTCTTATTTATCAGATTGAAACTAATTTATTTACAAAATTAAAACTGAAACAATTAAACTAAAAACATCTTACAACCAAATTAGAGATTTGATATTTAAATTTTTATTAATTATCTTTAGATGTTATAAATTTTATAAAATTGAAATTTTTAATTTCAGTTTCTTTCTGTCTAAAAGTAAATTTGATAAAAAATATTTTTTCAATTTAATATCAGAAAATTTTTTTATAAAATTTTTACAATTTCTAATTTATTCTGAATTCAACAAATTCAAGATAAAAACTTTTATAAAAAGTATTATAAGTATTAAAAAATAAATTTATTAAAACATCTAAAGTTGTAAAAGTAACTTTTTATATCTTTTAATCAAATAAATGATTTAAAATTGGTTTTAAAAAAACTTTGATAAAAACAAAAGAAAATTTTGTTAAAAACTTTAAATAAATTCTTTATTTTTTGAATTTATATTTTATTTGCTACAAAATAAAATTTAGATAAATAAGTTGACAGATTTGAAAAAAAAACTTAGAAAATAAGATTTTCAAAATCAATTGTTATTTTAATCAGATATATAAATATAATTTGAATAAAAATTATCTTCATAATTACAAATTTGATTTAATTACAAAATTATAAATATCCAATTTATGTGAAATTCAAAATATTAATTTTATTATTAAAACAAATAACTTTACTGCAGTTACTAGTAAATTATTATTACTCAGTAATATTTATATTTATAATGAATTGCTTAAATAATGTAAAAAGTAACAACATTGTAATAATCGTTCTATAAGCTTGAATTATCAACATTTTTATTAGTTTTTGAACGCTTATATATATTACAAATTATAATATTGATGTTTTAGATAAAACAATTTATGATTTACACAGATATTTTGTTGTTTAATTGAAGCAATTATTTAGCTTTTTAGAGTTATTTGCATTTAACAGAAATTTTCAAAACATTTTTTGTACTTGTTTGATTTCAAATAATCAAATATTTCCAAAAAATTTCTAAATTATTCGATTCCAACCAAGTTACTTGTAACTAAAGCTACTTAAAGGTTTTAAAGAACTAATCAAACTTAAAACCTTGAAAAATAATTGATATAAAAGCCTCTAAATACATTTATTAAAAATCTTTTTTGTAAAATCTTCGTTTTTGCTTCTTGTAAAAATTAATATAAATAAATTTTATAAATTTTGTTTATTTCTATATTCAGTAAAAACATATTTTTGTCAGAATCAGAAATTATTTTTCTATTTGATAATTTTGTGACATTTAAAAATAAAATTTGATTTTGACATAATTTATCTATTAGCTAAAAGTAAAAAGTTATTTGGATTTGAAATTATATTTTCAACTTTCAACAATTTTCTGAATTACTTTTGAAATAAAACATCCGCTAGACGGCAGCCTTGAGACGAACTTTTCTTAAAAACATTTTTTATTTTTTTAAAGTTGAGAAGAAAACTTCTGAACTTTTAAAACTTTTTTTTATATTTTGATTTAATTACTGAAAATTGTGGAAAAGTTTTCATGAATAAAAAAAACAAGAAAAAATATTATTCGCTTGAAATAATTTTTATAAATCAAAACTTTTTAACTTTTTAATTAACTTCTTTTTTCCACACAATTAAATGAAGAAAGTTTTTTTATTCAAATATTTGAGTCTCTAAGAAAATTGATTTCAAATAATTTCTTCTGTAAACTAAAATTGAAAATTTTTGGAATCATTTTTGATCAAATTTTTTAATTTTAAACTTTAAAATTACAAACAAAAAAGTTTTGTAAGTTTAGATATTTTTATTAAAAAAAAACTTTTATCAATTTCTAAAATTATCAATTTTTTTGTTTCTGAAAACTTTTTCTAAAATTATTTATAAATCTTATTCTACTTTAACTTGAAAAATTTACAAATTTTAAATTATTTTTGAATAAAAATTTTCTCTTATTCTATTTTCTGAGATAAAATTTATAATTAAAAACTACAAAATGTGCCAACAACTACATCAACAACAACATCAACAACTACATCAACAACTACATCAACAACTACATCAACAACTACATCAACAACTACATCAACAACTACTTCAACATCTACATCAACAACTACATCAACAACTACATCAACAACTACATCATCAACTACTTCAACAACTGCATCAACAACTACATCAACAACTACATCAACAACTACATCAACAACTACATCAACAACTACTTCAACAACTACATCAACAACTACATCAACAACTACATCATCAACAACTACATCAACAACTACATCAACAACTACATCAACAACTACTTCATCAACTACTTCAACAACTACATCATCAACTACATCAACAACTACATCAACAACTACATCAACAACTACATCAACAACTACATCAACAACTACATCAACAACTACATCAACAACTACATCAACAACTACATCAACAACTACATCAACAACTACATCAACAACTACATCAACAACTACATCATCAACTACATCAACAACTACATCAACAACTACATCAACAACTACATCAACAACTACATCAACAACTACATCAACAACTACATCAACAACTACATCAACAACTACATCAACAACTACATCATCAACTACATCATCAACTACATCGTCAACAACATCAACAACTACATCAACAACTACATCAACAACTACATCATCAAGTACATCAACAACAACATCATCAACTACTTCAACAACTACATCAACAACTACATCATCAACTACATCAACAACTACATCAACAACTACATCAACAACTACATCAACAACTACTTCAACAACTACAGCATCAACTACATCAACAACTACATCAACAACTACATCATCAACTACATCAACAACTACATCAACAACTACATCAACAACTACATCAACAACTACATCAACAACTACATCAACAACTACATCAACAACTACATCAACAACTACATCAACAACTACATCAACAACTACATCAACAATCAACAACTACATCATCAACTACATCATCAACTACATCAACAACTACATCATCAACAACTACATCATCAACAACTACATCATCAACAACTACATCAACAACTACATCAACAACAACATCAACAACTACATCAACAACTACATCAACAACAACATCAACAACTACATCAACAACTACATCAACAACTACATCATCAACTACATCATCAACTACATCAACAACTACATCAACAACTACATCAACAAGTACATCATCAACTACATCATCAACTACATCAACAAATACATCAAAAACTACATCAACAACTACATCATCAACTACATCAACAACTACATCAACAACTACTTCAACAACAACATCATCAACTACATCAACAACTACATCAACAACTACATCAACAACTACATCAACAACTACATCAACAACTACATCAACAAATACATCAACAACTACATCAACAACTACATCAACAACTACATCAACAACTACATCAACAACTACATCAACAAATACATCAACAACTACATCAACAACTACATCAACAACTACATCAACAACTACATCAACAACAACATCATCAACTACATCACCAATTACATCATCAACTACATCAACAACAACATCAACAACTACATCAACAACTACATCAACAACTACATCAACAACTACATCAACAACTACATCAACAACTACATCAACAACTACATCAACAACTACATCAACAACTACATCAACAACTACATCAACAACTACATCAACAACTACATCAACAACTACATCAACAACTACATCAACAAATACATCAACAACTACATCAACAACTACATCAACAACTACATCAACAACTACATCAACAACTACATCAACAATTATATCAACAACTACATCATCAACTACATCATCAACTACATCAACAACTACATCATCAACAACTACATCAACAACTACATCAACAACAACATCATCAACTACATCATCAACTACATCAACAACTACATCAACAACTACATCAACAAGTACATCATCAACTACATCATCAACTACATCAACAAATACATCAACAACTACATCAACAACTACATCATCAACTACATCAACAACTACATCAACAAGTACATCATCAACTACATCATCAACTACATCAACAAATACATCAACAACTACATCAACAACTACATCATCAACTACATCAACAACTACATCAACAACCACATCATCAACTACATCAACAACTACATCAACAACTACATCAACAACTACATCAACAACTACATCAACAACTACATCAACAACTACATCAACAACTACATCAACAACTACATCATCAACTACATCAACAATTACACCAACAACTACATCAACAACTACATCAACAACTACATCATCAACTACTTCAACAACTACTTACATCAACTACATCAACAACTACATCAACAACTACATCATCAACTACATCAACAATCAACAACTACACAACAACTACATCAACATACAACAACTACATCAACAACTACATCAACAACTACATCATCAACTACATCAACAACTACATCAACAACCACATACATCAACTACATCAACAACTACATCAACAACATCACAACTACATCACAACTACATCAACAACTACATCAACAACTCACATACATCAACAACTACATCAACAACTACATCAACAACTACAACTACATCAACAACTACATCAACAACTACATCAACAACTACATCAACAACTACATCAACAACTACATCATCAACTACATCATCAACTACATCAACAAATACATCAACAACTACATCAACAACTACATCATCAACTACATCATCAACTACATCAACAACTACATCATCAACTACATCAACAACTACATCAACAACATACAACTACATCAACAACTACATCAACAACTACATCATCAACTACTTCAACAACTACTTCATCAACTACATCATCAACTACATCAACAACTACATCATCAACTACATCAACAATTACACCAACAACAACATCAACAACTACATCAACAACTACATCATCAACCTAAACTTTCAAGTCCACTAAAGTCAATTAAATTTTGGAAGATTTAAATATATAATTATTCTAAAATTCAATAGTTTATTGTTATCTGTAAGAAGTTTTCTGTATTTTTCACAATTTGTTTTTCACTATTGTTTTTTTCTCACAATTATTTTGGTTATTTCTGTGAAATTATCAAAAGCCCTTAGTTTGATTTTGTAGATTTATTATGAAAAATGACTTCAAAAAAGATTTTACTAAAAAAACAAATTGACATTTTTATAAAGCAAAAAACAAAAAAAAGGAAATAGAGGAAGTTGTTTTTCGGTAATTCAATTTCTGCCAAAAAAATGTTTTGTTGCAAAACCACAAGAAGTGAAACTTCAACAAGAAGATAAAATGAATGATTTTCTGATTTGTAGAAACTCTAATTTTTAATAATCAACTTTTTGAAATTGTAAGAATTTATCAATTTATAAAAAATTGAGTTAAAAAACTATAATTTTATTTCCTGCTGTAAATGAAGATTTTTAAATTTCTTTTAGTAAATAAAATGAAAAAAATTTGAACCTAAAAAGATAAAAATAAACTTTTGATGAATATTTAGATAACTTCTGATTATTTGATGAATATTTAGATTAACTTACAAATCACTTAAACGTTTTTAAACCATGTTAATTTTCATGTTTTATCAATTCTTTTACTAAATATCGCTTTTCTAACTTCTTTTTAGCCTTTCTTGCATCAAATCTGATAATTTTAAACAAATCTTTTTGTTACTTCTCTAAATTTCTGATAATTTCAATTTTTTTCCAATCTTTAATCTTATATTTATTTCCGGAGACAAAAAATAATATAAATTTTTCGAATGTTTCATAAAAAGTAAAATCAGAAATCAGAAAGTTAAAAATATTTCCAGTAACTTTTGAAACTAACAAATTATTACAAATATTAATTAGTTAACATCTTTATCAAACTTAAGATACAAAAACGAAAGTTAAAAAGCCACAAATATTCACTGAACTTTCAAAGAAATGGAAGTTGATATTTTTAGTGACTTCATCATCAAAAGTTAATTTGAAAAAGATTTGAGATTTTCAATTAAATTTTATTAAATTGAAGAATATTTTTAATAAAAGAAGAAAATTATTTAAAAGGCAAAAAAATTAAAATAGAAATTAATTAAAAGATAAATTTTAAAGATTGAAACATAAAAGTCGAAAATTTATCAAAATGTATTTTCAGTGATTTACGAAAACTTATTAAATTCTGTTTCAGTAGATTGTTCTGTAAATTAGAAAATGTTTCATGCAGAAAATTTGATAAATAGTTTTAAGTTTTTCAGTAATTCACTCTTTTTCGACAAATAAAGAAATTCTGAAAAATTTTCAAAATCAAATTTTCATTGAAAATCGTCCAAAACGGTTTTTGAATTAAAAACAGTTTCTTGTTCCATTTCTGAAAAAAGACATTTTGTTCGAAATCTTTTTCACGCTTCAGATTCTTCTACAAGTCCATCTTCACTGATTCGTAAGATCCCATCTGTGTACTGCATCTTAGAAACCTCTGAAATAGTCTCTAACTCATCAACATTTGAAGATGAAGATGACTTCAGATCAATCTCAGCTTGATGATTCACTGGAAACTCAAATTTGCAATTTTGAATGATAATAGTCGGTGTCCGAAGAACAAGAGGGTCTTGAAAACGAAGAAAGATCTTATAAGCTTGAGTGATGTAGTTCGAATCAATCTTATTCTTCAGATCCATGCCGTTGTCATGACAACTGAATGAAGGTCCGTTGTGATGGAAACTTGGATCAAATTTACTGGATGTTGCAAGAGCAATTGTATCAGATCTTTGATCTTCTCTTCCGTTTTCCATCCGAATGATCTGATGACGTTTCTCGTTGACGTTATGAAAATAGAGAAATAGTTGAAAGGAACCAACAAAAGTAACGATCAGACCAATTACAACAAAGGATAAAGAAGCCCAGTTAGGATGAATCGCTCCTAATAAAGTGAGGACAAGTCCAAATGTGAATAAGGTCAGTCCGACCAGTATCGTACAAATTCCTGGTCTTGCTTGTGGTTGATTTTCTAGGAATCTTTGAAAGGTTTTGATTCTAGCCATAAGACATCCTCCTTCTCCAGGATCTATCAGAGTCGATTTATTTATCGGAGTTTTCGGTACAAATTTGATTCCAGGTTTTCTAGAAAACAATTAAAAGTTTTGAAAAGATTCGAAACGAATCCAACTTCTTACTGTTTTATCTTTTGTCCTAAAGACCTTAAAGCAAGATTTGTGGATGGAGTCGGAGCCAAAGATTGCTCTCCAGAAACCTTCAAAAGATGAAAAAATTTCATTTGAAGAAAAAAGTCATCAGAAGCTGTTTTCAGGACTTCAAGATTTACTCTTTAAAAATCATCTATTTCATTGAGTATCTTTTGAAAGATTTCGTAAATTATATATTTAAAGATGAGCAGAAAAGAAGTCATGCAGAGATTGAAGAAAGCAGAAGAAGGTAATTGTTTGTCAGAAGAAAGAAAATAGAAATTATTGAGAGATCTTCCCGAGGATTCAAGGATCTCTCGTTTAAGATCAGTTTAAGATCAGTTTAAGATCAATTTCTTTTAATTCGTTGTTTTAAACTTCACAGTTTTTGATTCGAATTATTTTTTGTGAATTTCAAAATTTCATTTTCAAACTGAGACTCTAAAATTGAAAATCTTGAAAATCTGAATCTGAGATACTAGCTGAAGAAAATCATTTATTTATCTACAATTTAAACTGTCTCACAAGACATCAAATTTCATAAAAAAGATAAAAAACTTAGAAAGTTGCTTCTATTTAATCTTTGTACTCGTGGTAGAGACAACATCAATTATTAATAAGATCTCTCGTGATATTTCATATCAAAACTCTCATACTATCAAAAAATTTCATACTTTTTCATTCGTTCAAAATTCTTTCAAATTTCAAACTGATATTTAAATTTGTTAAATTTCAAAAAATTTGATTTTAGTAAAAAACGAGAAAACGTAGTTTCAAATTCATCAAAATTAAAGCTGTTTACCTTAAAAGATTAAATCAGATTTGAATTTATCAAATTAATTTGGATTAATGAGGAAAAACTCCTGTAGATAATAAAAGTGAAAATTCAGTTGATATTTCACATAAATCAAAAACTATAAAAATTTCTTCTTTTCGAGAAAGTTTTGAATATTTCAGAAAAAATTTGATTTTTAAAAGAATTTTGATATAAAATTTTGTCGTTAGTAAATGTAAGAAGACATTTATTTGTACTTAACTTCTGTTTGTGAATAAATCATTGTTTTATTGATAGAAAACAGATAAAAACAAACTGATATTTACTCTTATTGATTTAAGCTTTTAAAAGAAACTATAAAACAACAAATTTTTACATTTCAAATAAAATCAATGAATTTTCAACAAAATACAAATTTTCATCTTAAATTATTTTCAGTCAATCTCTATAAAGAGTCATCAGTAAAAGCATCTTGCTAAACTGAAAAGTTTCTGCAGCAAGTGTTTGTTGACAACAACTACACTAAACAAACTTCTTAACATTTTAATTCATTGTAGAGTTTGAAATCAATCCATAAAATCTGACAAAAACAACTTCTTAGATTAAAATAGTTTTTAAATCTGTGTAGATTGTCAGCTTGACTTTATATAAGCTAATTCCTTCTACAGCTTATTCTATTATTTTGCTTTTGTTGTTGATCTTATAGTGATGAGTTAAGTTTTCTGATTAGGATTAACTGAAACTCAGCTAACATTTCAACTCACTGTTGGTTTATTTTTGAGTTTGTTTATTTATAGAAGTTGTAAATAGTTTAATACGCTCGCAAAAAAACGATGTTTCTGTTGATAATGTCATCTTTATAATATCTTTTTCAATTGAATTGGTTTCAAATCTTTTAATTTTTATAACAATCAAAAAGCGAGCTGAAAAAATTATTAATTTAATGAAATAAAAGAATTTTATAAAAAAATGATTTTCAATTAGAGAAAGACTTTTTCAACTTCGTCATTCGACAATTAGAAGATATTTGAATATTACAAGAGCAGCTAGCTTGGCAAGCTCGTGAGAACTCAAAGTTTATCTAATATTTAATTACTTCAATAATTGAATTAAATTTATTCTCAAATTTCAATTTAATAAATTCTCAATTCGATATTTCAAATGAAGCAGTATTTGATAATTATTATTATTAATATTTGATAATTATTTACAAAATATCTGATAATAAAATTTAACGATAGAATATTTGATCTTCAAAAAAACCCCAAAAACATTTTCAAGTTTTGAGAGTATCTCTCAGAATGTCTTTCAAATCTTCACTTTCATCATTAAATATTCTAAACTAAATAATTTCACTTTTAAATAATTTTTACGAGAAATTCCAGAATATTAAATTACCTTTAAACTGAAAATTGATTTCTTCAAATATTTTCAAAAACTTCAAAAAAATTCTTTTCAAAAAACTTCAAAAAACTTCTGTTTCTACGATCAAAAAAATTTGTTCGTTTTCCTCATCCAACTAATCCATAACTTTCTCCTTTTCGGTCAGCAGATCTTACTTGCAAACCCTGATGTACAGCGACAAAAGTGGTCGTAAAAATAAATGGCCTGACTCATCTGAACTGCCTTGTTTGTTGAAACTTCAAGAAGACCTTCTTACCGTTCTTCCCATTAAGTTTCTTAGATCAATTGTTGACATGATGATCGAATATTCTTACTTCTTAATCAAGTTTCAAATGTATAAATCGAATCTGGTTAAAAAAGCAACCTTACAAGGACTTCGACTTTTTTCTTTCTCTCGCTTATTGCGGTTACTTGAAGCTTCAAATAATTTCGGATAAAAAGAATTATTTGAAAAGAAATAAGAATGCTTGATTTGGTGACAAAAACCTTCTAGAAATATCATCAACATCTTCTAATTTTTATTTTATGATTTTATTTTTCAGTTTTTTAATATTTTCTGATTTTATTTTCTGATTTTCTTGACAAATGAAAAAATTAATTTTAATTTTTAAGTTGTTTGTTTACATCTCACCACTTTTCGAATAAATTCACAAATCTATAAACAAAATCACTTTTATCAAAATTAGAAGATTAAAACAAAACACTAAAAGATGAATAAACAAAAATTCAAAAATATAATTTCATTTTTAACAAATTTATTTTCTTAATGTAGATTAATAAATTTCAAATTTAAGCTTTTTGGTTTCAAGTAATTTTTCTTCAATAATTTCTGTAACTTTTGCCGACGATTTACTTTCATAAAAGGTCTTTTGTCTTTTGTACTTCAAAAAAGCTTTTTGAAATTATGAAAGAATTTTGAGAATATCAAAACCAACAACAAATTCTGTTTCCAAATCATCAATTGTAGCTAATTGGAAAATGAATAACAAAAATTTAATTTTTAGAATGAATTGTTGTTCTGCTGATTATTTGAAAGTAAATTTGATATATTTTACTGAAAAAGCAACTTTTGTGGTTAAACTCATAATATAAAAGATTTTAGAAACAAAGTCAATAAGAACAAGTTTGAAAAAATTGTCTGAAAAACTGAACAGCATTTTTCTAAATGTCTTGAAATAAATCAAACTTTATTCTGAAATAAATAAAATTCTGTGGATTTCAATTTAATTTTAATATTTAAAAATCATTTTACAATTAATATTTTGTCCAACAAACTGAGTATTTCGTAATCCGGCCCCTAAAAGTGGAGGTTTTTGTGGGAGATTCTGTCTTCTAATTACATTTCTCAGATCAAAAAAGCTCTCACTCAAACAGCTTGAAGTATTTTAGGGTAATATGCAACGAGATGGTTGTCGAAATGTCAATGTTAATGTCATAATCATATATTTAGTGTCATTTCTACAACAGACTTCACCTTAATATAAAAAAAATCGAAGTAAAAACGATATCCACCAGGAAAAAAGGGAAATATTTTCCCAATCGAAGTTTAGCTGCAGTAAATTCACCAACAAGCATTTTCATGCAGATTAAATGCTTGTGAAGAAAATGCAAAAAAGACTGTTAATCAGTAATTCATGCTGTGATTAAAACAATTTCGAATCCTAATCATAAAGCAAATTGAATCATATCGTGCTGGAACCATGCTGATTGCTGCATTTTGATTTGTCTGTTTGTGTTTACCATTCCGTTTCCAGCCTGTTGCTTCCGTGCAAGAAACATCTTGAATTTGTTGTTGATTCTTCAGAAAAATTCCAACATCAAATGCTACTTGCATCAAGAAACAGAACTCAGCCAAACGTTGAAATAAATATCAAAAAATTTTAAAAACTTTTGAAGATTTTTGTTATCAAGAAATGCTGTTGTTTCACAATCGGTTTTTATAAATTATTTTTAGCTTATTTTGAATTTATAAAAATTTCTTGAAAAGTTTTTAGATCAAATTAAAAAGAAGTTCTTTTATAAGATGGTCTGATAATTTTATTTTGAAAAACTTTTCATCTTAACAACATTTTTGATTTTCAAAAAGAACATTTTTAGCTTTTTATAAATCTACTCATTTCAACAATTTCAGAAATTTTCACTGAAAGTTTGTTAAAATATAATAAATGAAAAATTAGAACTATTTACCATAATAGTTCGTCTCCCTGGATTCGAGGTCTTCAGTTGGATATGAAAGATTAGCAACTTTCAACAAACTTAAAAAGTTAAAAAATAATTTCCTGAAAATGTAAATTGAAATTTTAAAACTGAATAAAAGATTAAAAAATAGAAGATTTCAGAAAAGAAACCTTATTTAGTAATTTGTTGTCGTGTTAGGAAGTTTTAAATTATTCATAAAACAACTTCTGTCTTCATTTAGATTTTTAATAATTGCTCAAATTTTAAAGAAGCAGCAACATAAAGAAACTTTCAATTTGGTGTTGTTGAGTTTCAACTAAAAAATTTCAGTTTATTCGAAGTGAACTTAGTTTAGTTGAATAAAATAAGTGATGATTAATTGAAGTAAATATATTTATTTGGAAACAGTTTTATCGTTCAATTATTTTTTGCAAACTTATCTCTTTCAAATCAGTAAATTTTGAAAATCGCCAAAATTTTGTATTTCTTTTAAACTTTTTGTTTGAAGAGATTTGAAACAAAAGTTGATAGAAAAAGTTCTTGTTGTCACATGACATGTTATGAAAGATGACATGTTATGAAAAATGACATGTTATGAAAGATGACATGTTATGAAAGAATTGAAATATATGGAAAGCTGGAAAGATCTATTTACAAATCTTAATCAGCTTTCTACTTAATAAAAGTTTTCTGCAAATAATAATTTAGATGATTTTTAAAAATAGGAATTTTGAGAATTATCTTGAAAAGTGTTTAGAATTCCTATTTGTAGAATAAACAAATTTAGTTTTTGTCGTTTTAAATATGAATTATTTTATGAAATATTCATTTAAATATTCACTATCGATAAATTTAAAGGTTTATTTTTTGTTTCAAACCATTTTTTACTAGGAATAAACGTTTCAAGAACAAATGATTTAGAAAAACATCTCTTATTACACTTGGTGTGAAATATCTGATGATCAAATATTTTCACTTTTTCATCTACAGCAAGAGATAAAACAGTTTCTTTTAGTTTTATTTTAATGACAAAAAATTAAGAAGATGAAAAGATAAATTAATTAAGATTCAAATAAATAATTCAGTTTTTTCGTTTGTACCATAAATTCTGAGTTACGTCTTTAAATAATTAAATATTTAAGTTTTTAAATTTTCTTTCTGTATTTCCGCTTGATGGTGCTACTGAGCGTTTGTCAAAAAAAAAGTTCATATACTCAAAATAAGATTTCACTGAAAAGGTTTTTTGAAAAGTAATTTGTTGAACTGAACAACTACATCTTCAACAACTTACTAAATTTTATTAATACTTTTTTATAATTACCGAAAAATGTATCAAAAATTTGATTATTAACTTATTTAAATTCTATCTAAATTTTAAAACACAATTTTGATTATTTTGAAATCATAAAGTTTGAAAGTATACTAAAAGGTATAAAACAAAAAAAACGATATTTTAATAAAGATTTTCTAAACATAATTGATTTATTTCTAATAAAATAGAAAAACTCATCTGTTTTCAAACTTCAAAGTTATCTTATAAGTTTCTAAAGTTTTTCAATTAATCTTAAGATAGATCAGAAACTCATATTTCATTTTAATATTTCCATTTATTCTCTTTTAAAAAAATATGTCAAAAAAAAACAGTTTTGAAAATAAAAGAAAATTTATTTGTAGAAAATTTAACCAAAAACTTCGACTGAAATTTGACTTTTTAGAAGTAAGTTTTGAAGATGTTGGCATCTTTTACAAGAATCTTCAAGTTTAAAGATATATCTGAGGTTTTAAAAGGTTTCAAACAAATTTTATGAGAAAAATTAAATTAAAAAAAGTTTTGAAGAAATTAAATTGAAATAAATTGTTGAGATTCCAAAGATTTGGAGATTCAAATTTCAAGATTGAATCTTTTAAAGAATCGATGATAATTTTGTGATCTGATGTCTTTTACACTGATGATAGCAACTAATAAATTTTCATTTGAAGAATTATTAATTAAATTTCAACTTAAAAACAAAAATCTTCCTCAAGTTTTATCATCAAGTTTTTCAACATATTCCGCAAACTAAACAACTTTCTCTATTTATCGATCTTTCTCACTGACAAACGTATCTTCTGCCAAACGCTAACAGCCTTTAGTTTCATGTCTTACATAATAAACTGAACATTAATATTTCAATGTGAAAAATCTACTTCTAAAATTAAACCAAAATTCAACAAAAAAAATTATTTAAGTCAAAAAGAAGATATGAGATTTTTATAAAGTAGAAAAAGTTCAACAAACTATCTGTGGTGGTTTCTGATGTTTTATACAAATTATATTGCAACAATGCATCTGTTTCTGGCTTTCTAAAAACATTTTATATTTAAAAAGGAAAAATGTTGAAAGAAAAAAAAATGATTTTCTATGTAATAAAAACTTCTGTTTAGACATTAAATCAATTCTTTTGTCAATTCAGTCAACATGTTTCATATAATTGATTATTTGATACAACAAAGTTATTACTTCTTGTTGACCTGTGTAAGAAAATGATTTTAAAACATCAAAAAAAACTTTTTCAAATTCACAAAAATATTTTATTAATTCAAACCAAGCTCACAATTTTGAAAAATATAAAAAATTAAACTGAAATTTTATCGGAATTAAAAACAAGCTGCTAGATCAAATAAAAAAAAAACACTTCAAAAAGTTAATTAATTTCAAAAAAGAAACTAATTTATTTTCTTAAATTTTATTTTTTCAAAAATTGTTAAAATGTTGAAACTGATCTCTTAAAAATGTCTCTGTGAAGATTTTTGCAAAAATTTCATTCTAGAGATTTAGAAAAATAGAAAAGTTAGAAATAAAAGTTCAAATTCTTCTTCTTCATCTGAACTGAATTTTGATGAAATTTTTTCAACATGAATTTTTTCTGATGCAAAAAACAAAAAAACTTGAAATTTTAATAAATTTATTATTTTAAAACTGAAATATTTAAATTGATTGAAATTTCTGCGAAATTTTTATTACAAATTTAGTTTTTAATTTAAGAAATTTCTATTTAAAAGCTTTGAAAGTAAAATATCTGATTTTTAAAATTCTATTTCTTTGATTTTCTAAAAATGAAAACGAAGTTAAAGAAAGTTCAAAAAATTAATAAAAAATTCATTATCATTAAAAATTGCATTTTTTTAAAATTACTAATTTTCAAATTTTATCATTTAGAAGAAATTTGAAAACTTTAAAAAAGTTTTATTGATTTTTTAACAGATATCTAAAAGTAATTATTTAATGTTGATAAAAAATTAGTTGTTTCCAAATTTAAAAAATTTCAAATAAAATATTTTTGATTTGAAACAAATTTTTAGGAATTTTTTTGAAATTCTAAAAAAGTTTGAAAAATTCAAAGAAAAAAAATTGACAAAAAAATTTATTCAATTTTTAAAAAGTCTAATTTACAGTGAAGCTAATCTTACAAAATATTAAAAACTTTTTGAGTCTTTCTCCTCAAAGTTAAATTTCCAGATGAATTCAATCTTTTGAAGAAATCTTAAATAACTAAAACATTTTTAAAAATTGATTTGTTTAGTAAAGGTATCCTTCGGGAAACTAAATAAGGAAACAGCTGAAGGAAGAGACATTTGCTTCTCACAATATTTTCAAAACATATCTACCATTACTTCTGATTTTAACAAAAGTTTTAGAAATTTTATAAAACGAAGAAATTTCTCTTCTGTTGACATTTAAACTGATTTTTCATCAGTAAAAATCGTCCAATAGGAAACCTTCAAATTATTGATACAAATAATTTCTTGAAAATTTGTTTATTTTGTAAATAAATCAGTTTCTTGTCCAATTATTCTTATTTTAAAAATTCTTAGTTAAAAAATTTATTTTTTTTCAATCTTAAAAAGAAATTTTCAAAAATCAAATTTGTTCAACGATAAATTTTAAGTATTGAAAAGTTAGTGAAACGTGACAACAATTTTGTAATTTGATACAATCAAATAAATCAGAAAAAGCTTTCAAAGATGATTTTTATAGCTCAAAAACGATCTTAAATTTATAAATTGTAAAAAATTCTACATTTTCAACTCAATTAAAAAGTTATCAAAAGAAAATTGATTTCAAGAAATTAGGAAATATTTTGAGAAATTGCTTAGAAATTCACTGAAAAAATTCTTTGCAGAAAAACATAAATTTCACTTTTTAAACATTCAAGACACAAATAATATTTATCAATTTATACTTTAAAAATTTTTATTAAAAAGTCCTGAAAAGTTATTTCATTTCTAATATATAAACCAGAAAATAAAAAGTTGAATTGATATAAAACAATAAGAAAGAATAATTTATTCATATTGTGATTGATAATAATATTTAAACTGAATTTAGTTTAAGGAATATTTCTACTTTACAAAAGACATCTTTTCAAAACTCCAAATAAAAAATTTTTCTAAAATTTGTCAAATATTTTCTTTTTAGTGTTACCAGATAAGACTTTGACAGATTCAACTTCAATTTATTAATTAAGTTTTAATTTGCTGCTTCTTCAGATGAAGAAATTTATTGAAAATTTATGAAATAATTTGGTTCAAATTTTCATCTAAATTGAGTTTCAACAAACTTCTTATGCAAGAACATCTTTTCATTTAGCAAAAATGATTTACATAACACCTCTCTAAGGTAAAACTAATTTCTTTGTTTAAAGGTTAATTTAATATGAGTGTTTTTGTAAGTCCTTTATAAAATGAATTAAAACAAATGAAGTTTTCCATGAAGTAATGGATACAGTCAATCTTAACTTTCTTAAGTTTAAACAATTTGTTAGATAATCTGTCAGTTTAAATTTAGAAATATCTTAAATAAATTCAATTGAAAAAAATAAACTTTTACTTGTAGCTATTTACATGCTATTAAATTAGTTTAATTATTTCCATTCATTATTCATGATGATATGGTCACTGTAACCAGCTAATTCAGCTTAGCATGGTTAATTTAGAAATTATATTAAAACCCTCAAAACTAGTAGCGAAATGAATTACATAATTTTGTTCAAATTATTAGCAAGCATCTATTTCTATGAAATGATTTTAATTAAAAGTTTATCTTCAATATTTACTGAATTAATCTATTTGTGTAGAAATTGCTTTTTCCAACTATATTGGCAGAACAGATTAAACGTCAATCAATTTATTGATTATACGACAATCAATTTTGAATTGACAATTTTGACAATTAATTTTCCTTGATGTTTTCAAAACCAACATTCATTTAAATTTGAACAGAAAAATTGAATTATGTTAGCAAGAAAGCAAAAGTATTTTTAAAGCAAAGATAATTTTATAAACTTTACAAAATCTTATTACAGCTAATTAACCATTTTGAAATTTAAAAACAAAATAATCGATAATGATAAAGAAAGTTTATTAAAATTTAGAATAAGTTCAAACATATGATGGGTTTTTTACTAAAAATAAATAATCTGGTGAACTTTCTGATCTTCAACTTTTAATAACATCTCAAAAAACAACTTCTTTTGCCAAAGATTTTCATTCACTTCTAAAACTTTAAAAGATTTGAAAGATTTGTTCATTGATCGAATTATATAAAAAGTCTTCAAATTTATGAATGAAATTCTGAATAAATATCTTTCGAAATTACTTTCTAACAACTTTATCTAAACAAACAAATTAAAATTTTCTATTTTTTTCCAAATATTAAAAATTGATTTCTTTTCGAAACTAAAAAATAATTTTGAAAGAAAATTGAAAAAAACTTTTTTATGTTTCAAGTTATTCAAATTTTGTATATTTTGTTAAATTCAATAAATTTCTAAGATTGAAACAAAACCAAAAGACTCAAAATGATTTCGTAGCAATTTTCCTTAAGTTTAAAAGCTTTTTTTCTGATGCAAAAAAAAACATCTAATGTTTTATATAAGAAAATATTAAATAAACTGAAAACCATTTCGTGAATTCTACAATTTGATGAAATTAAATTCTTAAAAAGAAATGATAGATTATTTTATAAAAAAATCTTTTAATTTAAATGAAAAAGTTACTTTATCAGATCCTGAAGTAGATTAATACTAGAAGCAAGTTGTCACAAACTTTTACTTCAAACTGTAAACTTGCTTTAATTACAAGTTAAAATATTGATGATAAACAAAACTGAACATTTCATTAATTAATTTCAAGACTTGTTGTTTCCAGCAGATGTTTTTTGTCGTCTGATAAAATCAACTAAAAATTTATTTTCAAATTTTCAAGAATTTTATGAAATTGTTTCAAAAAGTTTTCAATTTTCTCAAAACTTTTAATTTAAACAATTTTTCTTATAAAATCAAACAAACTGCTAAAAATGGTTTTAATTAATTATTTCTATTCTTATTTTTTGTGAAAATGATAAAAAATCTCTTTTTAAAGATTATTCTCCACAAAATTTATCGCTTAAAGCTTTTTAAGTAAATTAAAATTGAACTAAACTAAAGTAACAAGTGTGTTATAACCTCTATAAAAGTTACAAGTAGGAAAGTACGCCAACAATTTAGTAATAAGATTAAACTAGCTTACATAAGATGTTTAATTATTGCAATTTACTTTACAAACAATTTTGTTGACTTTTAAGCAGAAACTGAAATAGTTTTTTTTTAATCAGAATTGAATTTTAATTTATTTCAAACCAAACTTAAAAACAAATGTCTTCATAAATTTGTAATTGGATTACAAAAAGGTCTTAGACTTTCAACATTATTTATTCATCTAGTAAACAAGTAAATAAAAGTTAAGTAAGACAAGCTTTTTGTAGCTGAGTTCCATGCAGAAACTAATTTTGTGACTAGTCGAATAAATTGAATGAAATATCCATTTGTAGAAAGCTTGTCTCGGTGAAAATCGGTTCAACGGATTATGTAAACATTCAGATATTTACATTTGATATTTCCATTTGAGATTTCAAAGAATTATAATTACTTTATGGGATTTTATGTTTTAAAATTCATGTTTACATACAAGTTGATGAAAATTAAAGTTTAAAAAAACTGAACAATTATTTCTACAAATTTTTACAAATTAAGTTGAATTTTAAGGAATCTGGAAATTTCAATATTTAACTTCTTAACTTTGAAACTTTCACAAATTTTTTAATAAATATTTTTTAATAGAAACTTTTATAGAAAATTGAAAGTTGAACATCAAAAAGAACAAAACTTCAAAAAAATTTATTTTTAAATAAAAAATTTCATAAATTCTAAAAACTTAAAATAAATGAAAAAATCTTTAAAAACTTCAAATGTTTTTATGAGGAAATCTACTTTTCAAATATCACTACGTTTATTCCTCTATTTTCTGAAAACTCTTCTTGCTTTAAATCGATCAGTACTAAACCTTCAACAAATCTATAATGATATAAAATTCTTAGAAACAGCAATCATTCATCGTTCGAATTCATCGTCGAGCATATTTTCTTCAAAAGCTTCTTACACAACAATTTGGCTTTTTTCTTAACAGGCCAAATCATTTTAGATGACGTCACAAACTAATTTCTAGATTTTATCTAAATAAATTTGCTTCTAACAACTTAAATTTAATTAATAATACATTAAAAAAACTTTTTCTTATTTTAGGTAAATATTAATGAATAAAATCAATAGATTTAGATTTAAAGAACTCAATAAAAAAGCAATTTGTTAATTTCAGAAAATTATTAAAAATTTGATGTTTCCATAAAGTTCTTAAAAACGGATTTTCAGCAAAAATACTTTTAAAATAAACTTAAAAAAATTGCAAAAAAATAGAAAACAGTTGAACAAAAGCAATATGAACAAAAAAGTTGCTACTTTTAAGATTGTATCTGCTGATATAAAAAAGCCCTGAAAGTTTTCTAATAAAAACAAGTATTTCTTGACCTTACAGTTTACCTACAAGTCACGTGACAAACAACAGGTGCTTTCCCTGCTAACATTTTCTGTGAAGTCTAACCTAAAAACAAGATTTGATTCAATTATAGACCATTTTGTAGGTTGAAAATCACTAGTTAAGTTTGAAATATATTCTAGTTTGTTTACACTGCTTCTGCGCAAGTAGTATTGCTTTAAATTTTCAAAAAAGCACTTTCTACTGCTGGAAAATATAGAAAGAAAACAGAAAGCAATTTACTTATCTCACAAACATCTCATTTGAAGCTAAACAAAACTGAAGTAGGTTTTTTTCTCTGAAATAATCTTAATTGTCACTGAATTTATCAACTTTTAGTTTTAAACAAAATACTTTGAAATTGAAAACTTTTGACGATTAGTTTGTTGTTATGTATTTGCCTAGCAACGAACCACTTCGATCTTAAACTATTAGTCTGTGATGTACGTCATCAAAGACGTCACTAATTTCTATCAAATAAATGATTTTTAAATCTTTTTTTTCAGCTTCATCTAGTTCTAGCTTCATTAATGAATTTTAAAATCCAACTTTTTGTTAGAAGATTTGAAGAAAACGAATTATTAGCAAAAAATAAAATCTTTTTTTTTCTGAATATTTATTTCGTGTAATTTCAGATGAAAATATTTTAATTATTAATTTTTAGCAAAAAAATTTACAACTTTTTTCCAAATTATAATTTTTTAATAATAAATTCTTGAAATTTAAAAACTTTATTTTTAAGTTTTTCAAATTAAATCGATTCAAATTTTTTTTATAATTTTCTAAAAATTTAAAAGTTTTATTTTTTCAAACTATTTCTCAAAACTTCAATTTTCTAAAAACTGAAAATCTGATTCCAAATGAAAATGTGAAAATTTATTCATTTAAATGACACAAAAAACTCTTCAAACCAAAAAAAACACCTTCAAAAAAAGCAAAAAGTTTTCACAAAACATGAATATCTCGGCGATTACATAAACACAACACTAGATGAAGTCCCAAGAGGCGGAAGTTTTACATAAAAGGTGTCAGAAGAAAGAAGATGTAAGATAAGGAAGAATTTTTGTGTTAAATATTCGACTAGAGATTTTCATTAATCGATTTTTAGTGTTTCATTTTTTACTTTTTGTAAATTCAGAGTTAATATCAGAAGGAGTCATCATGTGATCTGGAAGTAGTTTAAAGATGTGGAAAAGGTCTTTGAGATGAGAGTCAGTGGAAAAAGTCTTTGAAAACATCAATAGAATTAAACGAGAAGTTTTCTTATTTCAAATTGAAAAATGGAATAAATAGATAAGCAAAAAATGAAACAAGCCCAGATCTTTGTGTAAAGTCCTTCAGATCCTGAGGAAGTCCTTCAGATCCGGATGAAGTCCTGTGAATCCTGGTTAATCAAACAACTCCTAAATCTTCTTAAAGATCAGCTGAAACTTTAGATTTGCGTTTTTGCAAAATCATTTCAGATAAGTAACGATAACGAGCAATACACTCTTCCTATAAAAAATCATTTTTAAGAAAAGCGATGAAAAGACTTCATCTTCACCTTGCTCTTCCCAGGAACACAATCCGAGATCTTCTGCCATCTATCTTCTTCAACCTTCGGATATGTGATCAAAGCTTGTTCCAGTATCTTCTGTAACTTGTTGTCCCAACAATCAGCTGAAAGAAGAAGAGATAAAGATGAAGTTTCAGTTGAAATGATCACCATTAGTTGGTTTTGGATCAGAATCATTCGGATTTGATGAAGTTGTAAATGAAGTGGTGAGATTCCTTCGTTGCTTCACAAGACCTAAAAAAGATCAACAGATGATGAAGATCAACAGATGATGAAGATCAACAGATGATGAAGATCAACAGATGATGAAGATCAACAGAAGATCAACAGAAGATGAAGATCAACAGATGATGAAGATCAACAGATGATGAAGATCAACAGAAGATGAAGATCAACAGATGATGAAGATCAACAGATGATGAAGATCAACAGAAGATGAAGATCAACAGATGATGAAGATCAACAGATGATGAAGATCAACAGAAGATGAAGATCAACAGATGATGAAGATCAACAGATGATGAAGATCAACAGATGATGAAGATCAACAGATGATGAAGATCAACAGATGATGAATATCAACAGATGATGAAGATCAACAGATGATGAAGATCAACAGAAGATGAAGATCAACAAAAGATGAAGATCAACAAATGATGAAGATCAACAGATGATGAAGATCAACAGAAGATGAAGATCAACAAAAGACTACTCACCAGTTTCATGTGAAGAAGAAGATTTAGTTTTCTGAATTTTTCCTGAAAATTATTTTCATTAGAAATGAAGAAATGGAATTTTTGGACTTCTACCTAGCCCTTGCTTGGCCAATTTCGCTTTTGTGGTAATAGTTGCTATCGGGTGGTCCATTTCTCTTCCTATAACTGCCCAACGGTCCAATGTACCTCCTGGATATTTGACCATCAACTCACAAAGTTGTTGTTGATCTTCATCAGTCCAAGGACGTTGACTTGACTTCTACAATCATGATGTCGTCAGCGAGAAGACGTTGATGACGTCATCACCTTTTTACGCCGCCTAGTGTTGTATTCTTCTTCTTCTTCATCTTCATCATACATTGCTTCTAGTTCCTCGATGGATTGTGTCTTTACATCATTTTGAGATTGCCAATTGAGCATCACTTCGACTGGAGCTTCCGTCTTCGCGACTCGATTCGTCAACGACTACAAAAACATTGTCATTTATTGACAACAAAATCGCCTCTCTAGCTCCACCACGTGGTTGAAACCACCAACAGCGAGCTTCGAGACTTCTTCGAGTCTTCAGATGAAGATCAAACTGACTTCTTCATGACGTTTTCGGACGTTATCTTTTCGCGCCTGCTTCGTTTTTTCGCGTTTTTCTTTCAGCGCTTTTTGATATTCTTCTAACTCTTCTTTTTCTCTGCATCACAAAAGATGTCATCTTCATCTTTTAAAGACTTCTTCAACTACTTCTGTTTCTTCTCTTCTTTTTCGCGTTTTCGTTTTGCGATCAGTTTGGCATCTTTGTAAATCCGAGGGATCATCATACAGAGATGGAAGATGCCTCTGGGAAGAGCGATTAGAAGAAGATCACTCCATCTGGGCCACGGAGCGATTTGATTACTAGAAAGATGTAGAAATTAGAAGACTTCGGATGTAAAAGTAGAAGACTTCGGATGTAAAAGTAGAAGATTTCGGATGTAAAAGTAGAAGACTTCAGATGTAAAAGTAGAAGATTTCGGATGTAAAAGTAGAGGACTTCGGATGTAAAAGTAGAAGACTTCGGATGTAAAAGTAGAAGACTTCGGATGTAAAAGTAGAAGATTTCGGATGTAAAAGTAGAAGACTTCGGATGTAAAAGTAGAAGATTTCGGATGTAAAAGTAGAAGACTTCGGATGTAAAAGTAGAAGACTTCGGATGTAAAAGTAGAAGACTTCGGATGTAAAAGTAGAAGACTTCGGATGTAAAAGTAGAAGACTTCGGATGTAAAAGTAGAAGATTTCGGATGTAAAAGTAGAAGATTTCGGATGTAAAAGTAGAAGACTTCGGATGTAAAAGTAGAAGATTTCGGATGTAAAAGTAGAAGACTTCGGATGTAAAAGTAGAAGATTTCGGATGTAAAAGTAGAAGATTTCGGATGTAAAAGTAGAAGACTTCGGATGTAAAAGTAGAAGACTTCGGATGTAAAAGTAGAAGACTTCGGATGTAAAAGTAGAAGACTTCGGATGTAAAAGTAGAAGATTTCGGATGTAAAAGTAGAAGACTTCGGATGTAAAAGTAGAAGACTTCGGATGTAAAAGTAGAAGATTTCGGATGTAAAAGTAGAAGATTTCGGATGTAAAAGTAGAAGACTTCGGATGTAAAAGTAGAAGATTTCGGATGTAAAAGTAGAAGACTTCGGATGTAAAAGTAGAAGATTTCGGATGTAAAAGTAGAAGACTTCGGATGTAAAAGTAGAAGACTTCGGATGTAAAAGTAGAAGACTTCGGATGTAAAAGTAGAAGATTTCGGATGTAAAAGTAGAAGACGGATGTAAAAGTAGAAGATTTCGGATGTAAAAGTAGAAGACTTCGGATGTAAAAGTAGAAGACTTCGGATGTAAAAGTAGAAGATTTCGGATGTAAAAGTAGAAGATTTCGGATGTAAAAGTAGAAGATTTCGGATGTAAAAGTAGAAGATTTCGGATGTAAAAGTAGAAGATTTCGGATGTAAAAGTAGAAGACTTCGGATGTAAAAGTAGAAGATTTCGGATGTAAAAGTAGAAGATTTCGGATGTAAAAGTAGAAGACTTCGGATGTAAAAGTAGAAGATTTCGGATGTAAAAGTAGAAGACTTCGGATGTAAAAGTAGAAGATTTCGGATGTAAAAGTAGAAGATTTCGGATGTAAAAGTAGAAGATTTCGGATGTAAAAGTAGAAGATTTCGGATGTAAAAGTAGAAGATTTCGGATGTAAAAGTAGAAGATTTCGGATGTAAAAGTAGAAGATTTCGGATGTAAAAGTAGAAGATTTCGGATGTAAAAGTAGAAGACTTCGGATGTAAAAGTAGAAGACTTCGGATGTAAAAGTAGAAGACTTCGGATGTAAAAGTAGAAGATTTCGGATGTAAAAGTAGAAGACTTCGGATGTAAAAGTAGAAGACTTCAGATGTAAAAGTAGAAGACTTCGGATGTAAAAGTAGAAGATTTCGGATGTAAAAGTAGAAGATTTCGGATGTAAAAGTAGAAGATTTCGGATGTAAAAGTAGAAGATTTCGGATGTAAAAGTAGAAGACTTCGGATGTAAAATTAGAAGACTTCGGATGTAAAAGTAGAAGATTTCGGATGTAAAAGTAGAAGACTTCGGATGTAAAAGTAGAAGATTTCGGATGTAAAAGTAGAAGATTTCGGATGTAAAAGTAGAAGACTTCGGATGTAAAAGTAGAAGACTTCGGATGTAAAAGTAGAAGATTTCGGATGTAAAAGTAGAAGACTTCGGATGTAAAAGTAGAAGATTTCGGATGTAAAAGTAGAAGATTTCGGATGTAAAAGTAGAAGATTTCGGATGTAAAAGTAGAAGACTTCGGATGTAAAAGTAGAAGACTTCGGATGTAAAAGTAGAAGATTTCGGATGTAAAAGTAGAAGATTTCGGATGTAAAAGTAGAAGATTTCGGATGTAAAAGTAGAAGATTTCGGATGTAAAAGTAGAAGACTTCGGATGTAAAAGTAGAAGATTTCGGATGTAAAAGTAGAAGACTTCGGATGTAAAAGTAGAAGATTTCGGATGTAAAAGTAGAAGATTTCGGATGTAAAAGTAGAAGACTTCGGATGTAAAAGTAGAAGACTTTCGGATGTAAAAGTAGAAGACTTCGGATGTAAAAGTAGAAGACTTCGGATGTAAAAGTAGAAGACTTCGGATGTAAAAGTAGAAGACTTCGGATGTAAAAGTAGAAGATTTCGGATGTAAAAGTAGAAGATTTCGGATGTAAAAGTAGAAGATTTCGGATGTAAAAGTAGAAGATTTCGGATGTAAAAGTAGAAGACTTCGGATGTAAAAGTAGAAGATTTCGGATGTAAAAGTAGAAGACTTCGGATGTAAAAGTAGAAGACTTCAGATGTAAAAGTAGAAGATTTCGGATGTAAAAGTAGAAGACTTTGGATGTAAAAGTAGAAGATTTCGGATGTAAAAGTAGAAGATTTCGGATGTAAAAGTAGAAGATTTCGGATGTAAAAGTAGAAGATTTCGGATGTAAAAGTAGAAGATTTCGGATGTAAAAGTAGAAGACTTCGGATGTAAAAGTAGAAGACTTCGGATGTAAAAGTAGAAGATTTCGGATGTAAAAGTAGAAGATTTCGGATGTAAAAGTAGAAGACTTCGGATGTAAAAGTAGAGATTTCGGATGTAAAAGTAGAAGATTTCGGATGTAAAAGTAGAAGACTTCGGATGTAAAAGTAGAAGACTTCGGATGTAAAAGTAGAAGACTTCGGATGTAAAAGTAGAAGATTTCGGATGTAAAAGTAGAAGATTTCGGATGTAAAAGTAGAAGATTTCGGATGTAAAAGTAGAAGACTTCGGATGTAAAAGTAGAAGACTTTCGGATGTAAAAGTAGAAGACTTCGGATGTAAAAGTAGAAGACTTCGGATGTAAAAGTAGAAGACTTCGGATGTAAAAGTAGAAGATTTCGGATGTAAAAGTAGAAGATTTCGGATGTAAAAGTAGAAGACTTCGAATGTAAAAGTAGAAGACTTCGGATGTAAAAGTAGAAGACTTCGGATGTAAAAGTAGAAGACTTCGGATGTAAAAGTAGAAGACTTCGGATGTAAAAGTAGAAGACTTCGGATGTAAAAGTAGAAGACTTCGGATGTAAAAGTAGAAGATTTCGGATGTAAAAGTAGAAGACTTCGGATGTAAAAGTAGAAGACTTCGGATGTAAAAGTAGAAGATTTCGGATGTAAAAGTAGAAGACTTCGGATGTAAAAGTAGAAGATTTCGGATGTAAAAGTAGAAGACTTCGGATGTAAAAGTAGAAAATTTCGGATGTAAAAGTAGAAGATTTCGGATGTAAAAGTAGAAGACCTGAAAAGGCGGATCTCTTCATCAACTTCTTCTTCACTTTTGTTCATTTTTTTCTGTTTTTTTCGGAACTGAGGGATCCTCTCTTCCTACAATAGAAGTTTCAGATGAAGATTTGAAAGATTGAAGATACTAACCAGAGCAAGACGTCGTTCAAAATAAGAAGCAATCATCCAAAGGTAGTGGGCGATTGTTGCTACAAGTGAAGTGAATGAAACAAATTCAAAGACACTCATCTTCCTCATCCGTCTGAAAACAGGATCATATGAAGATGTTGATCTTTTGAAATCCCATCTTACTTTGGAATATATCGAAATGATTTCGGTAATCCATTCACTAAAACTTCATCATATATATCACGTTTTTCTTTCACTTTCAAAATCTTGAAAAATAGAAACTTTAGAATTGAAAAACAAGAAGAACCTTTCGATGATTACCTCATAAATAGCGACTAACAATCTGAAGTTCTCTTCAGCACCTTCTGTCTGGTTTTTATCAGGATGCATTGTAAGAGAGAGTTTTCTGTAACTCCGTCTGATATCAGATGTACTTGCATCCTAAAAAAACTCTCTAATCTTCTGTGCTGAACAAACCAATCTCACCTGAGATATCCCTAAAAACTCATAAAAATTGCCTTTAAAATCATCAACAATTTCATAAACTTCGCCCTGCTCCTTCGTATAAGACCAATGACAAGACACAGATGTGATTAACACAGATATGATCACTAAGATGAAGATTCTGTGCATGATATCAGTTGTGCTGAAATTTAAACAAATTTTTTGGGTTTTTTGAAAAATTTAAACAAAATTTTTGATAAATTGAAAATTATTTAAATGATAAAAACAAGAATAAGATCATATTTGGATTGAAATTTGTTTAATTAGATAATATAAAAATGATTTTGGAAACATTTGAGACTAAAGTAATAACAAGTTAACAATTTGTAGATATTTTAAAACAATAAAAAAAACTTTTTAAAAATGTTCACAAAAGTAAAAGGCTAAAAAGTAAATGAAAAAGACTTCATTGTCTGATATTTCAAATAAATTATTTTGAATAAATCAGAACAAAAAGTGCATAGAAAAAAAATAATAATAAATATAAAAGTTATAAAATCAAATTTATCAGAAAATTTGTTAAAATATTAAAAGTTAGAAATTCATTCTCTTCAATAAAATCAGCAACTATTTTGGGAAATAATAAACTCGATGAGTTAATCTCAGATAAACAGAAGTGAAAGAATAAAAATCTTTTTCATTTATCTTTTTTCTTCTCATCACTTTGATGATTTAATTCGATTATTTTACCAACTCGTTTACCACATTTCCTTGGAAACCAACCCTTAAATGGTTTTGTTTCTGTTTCATCAACTTGTTTTTCACCATATAACCAATAAGTTGAAGCTCTTGTCACATGGAGACAGTCTCCTTTTTTGATAGGAATTCTTGGGTCATCAGAACATGGAATACAACAAGCAGTTTTCAAACCTTTTGAGCAAGGAAGTAATCTTCCACTATAATCTTCTGCTCCATGATACAACACAACTCTTTTCTTCTTCTTTTCCTTCTGTTTTAATTGTTCTATACTAAGTGAATACTTATGACAACCATCAACAACAACCCAATCATATCCATCTGATTTTGGTTTACAATTCCAATTAATCACTTGCTTCATATTTTCTTTCCAACCATAATCATATGGATACTGAAAGATGTCTTCATCTTCATCTTCAGACCTATCTTCAGCTTTTTCAGCAATCCATTGTTCAATTCCAGTTTGGTTGATGATAACACTTTTAACTTGATAATAAAACAACAAACCAACAGCAACTGTGGTACCAAATGCTAATCCAATTACCATAATATTCATCAAAAGTGCATTTGCAGAAAAAGGGATGTGATTTAGAGGGTGGTAGAACGTAAATGAGGCTTCTATGATGTACTTGTAGATGGTGACACAATAAATTATCATTGCATGTAAACAACCAATTGGTACAAAGAATAAAAAACTTAAGAAATATCCATGGTTTAAATGTCCACAGCAATTATTTATCCAAGGGCAATGATGGTCCATTTTTAAAACACATCTTTCACATTTACGACAGTGATGAGCTCTTAAAGGTTTGAAACCATCACAAATGTTACAAAATTGCATAAATTTTTCATCTTCAATATTATCAGGTCTCCATCTAAAAGGAACAAGACCAGGACCAACAAATACAGCAAGAAAAAAGTTTCTTAAAATCAATGAGACCCATAAAATAAACAAAGCTAATTGAAGTTTTCCAAACCAACTTTCATCTGGTCTCCAAGTCCATAAAATACAATCAATGATTGCTACAATTGAACAAGAAAAAATCACCATGAGTGCCAATATTGGACCAAAATGGAGAAGCCTTTTTAACATAAATAATGTCCTTAAAAGTTTTTCAAACATTTTTTTATAAATTTATTTAACTTGCCTGAAAAAGAAGTAACTTTTATCAACAGATTAATTATCATTTATAAAAATAAAGTTGATTTGATAAATATTTGAATTTATAATGATTAATTATGAAGTTTAAATTTAATTTAAGGTTCCAATCGTTGATAAAACCAACCATCTTCACCAGAAATCCAACCATCTTGTTGTTTCTTTGAAAACACAATCCGATCATGCATTCTTGTACTCTGTCCTTGCCAAAATTCAATTCTTTCTGGTCTAACTAAATAACCATTCCAAAACTCAGGTCTTGGTATACTTTCAATATCTTTAAACTTCTCCTCCAAACTTTTAAACCGATCAATCAAAACATCTCTACCAGTGATAGGTGAACTTTGATGCTCGCTGACATGAGCTGCAATTTGACTTGCTCTAGGTCTTTGAGCGTAATATGCATCTACATCACTTGAAGATAACTTTTCAGCAACTCCTTCAACTCTAACAGATCTATTTAATTTATTCCAATAAAACACTAAAGCAACATTTGGGTTATTTTCAATATTTGTTCCTTTCGAACTTCTGGAATTAGTAAAGAATCTGAAACCGTCTTTACCATAACCTTTAAGTAAAATCATTCTAGCAGTTGGGTTGCCTTTTTCATTAACAGTAGCAATTGTCATTGCATTAGGTTCTTCAATACCAGATGTAGCACATGCTACATTAATCCATTCATCAAAAATTACATGAGGTTCTTTTCGAGGTATTTTTTCTTCTAATAGAACATCTGTATCACTATTATATGGTTTCCTCAAGTTAGCAATATCCATTTCTTCTACTTGAAATTAGTTTTGTTGTCTCAGTTTTAAAAATCTAAACCAAAAAAATGTTAAATTTATGAATTATAAAATAATAATTAGTTAAATTTGTAAAAAGTAATATTTTGATAATATCAAATAATTTAAATTCAGGAAAGTTAAAATTGATTAAAAATAATTGAAAATAATTTAGTTAAAATTTACAAAAAAAAAAAAGTTAAAATTAACAAATTTTAAAAATAAAAAAAGAAACAGAAAAGAAATAAAAAAGTTAAAAAAAATTAAATTTTAGTAAAATTTAAAAAGAAAAATATTTTAGATCGATATGAATGAAAAATTATTTTATTTATTAATAAATTTAAAAAACGAAATTAAACTTCAAAATATTCATCTACGTCAACAAATTTCATGAATTTTATTTAGAACTGAAATAATGTCATAAATGCGATGTTAACTTAACTATTCTGGTAGAATTATAAATTATCATATATAATTTTAGGTGAAACTTCATAAATAAAGTAATCTTGTTAAAATATAAATAAATAAATGTTTTAAAAATATAAAAAGGCTTTATAAATTTATTCAAATAATTGAGTTAGATGAGTTAACTCATCCAAATTGATATTTTCTTCAATTTTAGCAAAACTATTTTCTACAAAACGTTCAGTTTATTCTATTAGTAAACGTAAATTTATAAGTTTTTCTAGATTTAGTTATAATAAGAAGAACTTTAATAATTTTCAACTTAGTATTTCATGTTGGTTATTATCTGTCTTTGTCGCGGTTATTACGCCCGCCTGACACGTGGAACTTTTCGGTTTCCAACGAATACATATTTGCGACCAAAAAAATCTATCAAACCCTAGATACAAGTACCTTGTTAGTCTGGTTAATGACAAAACTTCTAGAAAACTCCAAATTTAAAGCCGGAGTTGGAGCCTCGTAGACAGCTTGTCACTGTACTCAGTGTCGTTCTGACAACTCCTGCGACGCCAGCTGGGTGCAGCTGCATCAGTCCTTCTGTTCCGCTGCATACTTTGTTGGCGTGGAATCCTGCTGTATGGGCAACAACTGGATCTTCATAACTTCTGCCCTGACTTATATAATGGCCGTTCTCGGAAGGAGCAGGCCATTTCTTTTCTATTATCTGTCCTTAGAAACACGGCTTAAAAATAAAATATAGTTGTTATATAAGTTGTTATAATAAAGTAGAATTTATTTTGTTAGTTGAGGTAGCCTTTAGATATTTATTTTTAAATATAATGTCATGTAAGTTTATTATATCATCTTATAATGAAAATCATCAAAATAAGTAAATTATGAATGCTTTTAGCAAAAAACAATAAACTTTACTACTCGTAAAATGCTTTTTGTAGATTTTTAGTTTATCTTATTTGTACAAAAAAGGTTTCGTAAACTTCAAACTAGTTTTTCGAGGTATCAATAATAATATTACTAAATAATAACAAAAATAATATTTTGGTTGTTTAGTAATACAACGTGAGCTTTTAACTACAAAAAAAATCACACTATATAAAAAAAGGAATTAAAATTAGTTAAGTTGATATACTACAACTAATTTTAACGTTGATTTTCTAAGTTATATAATTAACTTAAAAACTTGAATCTTTTTTAAGCACTGAAAAGGCAAAAATTGCACATTTTGAAATTTTGTCATTTTTGGTGGTTTTTTGAATTCACGAAATTTAAAATAGTAACTTAGATGTTTTATGAAAGTTTCTTAAATAAATAAAGTTATATAGTTTATTTTGCAATAAAGAATAAGTGAAAATTTTAATTTTATTTTAAAAATGAATAAATAATATATAAAACAGAAATGATTGAGTACAGAAAAGTCAAATTGTGTAACACAACTAAGAAAGTTTTTAAGTTTAAATGAAATTGTTTCTTATTAATCAAATTTATTATAAAATATATTTTTAACTTTTTAAGATCTAATAATTTTCAAGAAACTCACTTGTAAACATTTCCTGGTAAATAAACTTTTTTATATTCTTAATATTTTCATCTAAATATTTAATAAGTTTAATTTTTTTTATCAAAATGCTTTTTTAGTCTTTTATTAGAAAAATTCAACTTTATTCTCAGAATTATTCTCGAAAAATTTATTTCTATTATTTTTTTGGCTTAATGTTATTTTTCCAAATAATCTTTAATTTATTTTCATATTTAAATTATAAGAAAATTTATATTTTTAAAACTTTGATATTTCCATTTAAATCTAATTTTGTTTATTTTTATACAAAGATTTTTTTATATTCAATTAATTTTCAAAATGCCGAAAAAACAATATAGAAGAAGAAAAGATGATTCAGATGAAGAAGACACAGAAGAATCTTCCATTAGGTTTTTGATGCTAATTTTTTATGAAAAATATTTTTTAATTTAATTAAAATTTGTCAGAATTTTGTTTTTTATTTATTTGATTCATAAAAAGAATTATTTGATGATTTGAGTAACAAATTAACATTTTTTTCCAAGAAATTTATAAAATAATTTCATTAAAATAAAATTTTATAAATTTTCAATAAAACTTTTTTATTCTTTTTTGTGAAATAAACTTTTTTTTTTATGATTTACTATTTTCAGTGAAACCTTATCATCTTCTAAAGAATTGATTAACATTCGTAAAAGACCGAATGGTATCAACGCCGCATCGCTTGCACTTGGTGCAAAAGTTTCAAAAGTTGATGAACTCACATTAGAGGTTTTCTTCAATTCTTTCAACAATTTTCAACAATGATTTTTCATCAAAATTTTACAGAAAGATCCTTTTAAATTAAAAACTGGAGGACTTTTGAATCTTCAAGGAGTTAAAGATCGAAACAGAGATCGTTCTTATGAAGATGTTGATAGAGATGTCACAAATCTGGGGTCAACTTTCTCACAAGAGACTAATAGAAGAGATGAAGACACACAATTGTATGTTTGATTCTATTTCAACTTTTCATGTTTCCAAATAAATTTTTTAGAAAAGCTTATATCGAAAAGGAGATGAAGAAATTGGTTCAAAATAATGATGATCTGAATGATTCGGCATCTTCACAAAGATTTGTTTCTGCTGAGGACAAGCTGTATCAACTTCCAGATCATCTTAAAGTGATCTCTGATCTTCTAAATCTTCTTTTATTCAAAATATTTTTTATAGATTGAAACAGCGAATGGTTCTGAAGAAATGTTATCGAATCAAATGCTGAGTGGAATTCCAGAAGTGGATCTTGGCATCGAGTAAACTGCTTCAAAATATTTGTAAAAACGAAAAAATTTTGTTTTATTTGATTTAAGAACAAAGATAAAGAATATTGAAAGAACTGAAGAGGCAAAATTCAAACTGATTACTGAAATGAGGAAAAAGAAAGAGAAGAAGACTTCATTTGTTGCTGTGAATATGGCAGTGGATTATGTTCAACATAAAAGATGTAAATAAAGATTTTTGTGAAATTATTCTAATCTTTTGATCTTATAGATTTCCATCATAGTGGAACAAATCACAAGAAGTCAAAACCTGAAGATGAAGACATTCCACCATTAGTTGTTGGAGATAACAGTTAGTTTCAACAAATTCAAAATACTTTCATGAAATTAACCTCAAATCTTCTGTTTTTAGAACAAAGGTCACCAGAAACTAACTTGAAACCGAAAAGTAATAAATCTACGGACAACTATCACTATGAAAAATTTCGTAAAAACGCCAGACACAGATGAAGATAATCTTCCAATTTTTTGTGTCTCAATTTGATTTTACATCAAAATTTTTTACCATCTTTTAGATAAATGAGTTTTTCTGGTTGTCTTTGAATTTGGAAATATTTGCATTTAGCAAATTTGTTGACTCTTTAGTTAGTTTGAAGTCAAAATTTCACTTTTTACGAAAACTGAAAAATTTATAAGTTTTGATTCAATTGAATTTGAAAAAAATCTTCTCAAAATAGCAGATCTTTATATAAAGTCTTTATAAGTAAACAACAATTTCTTTTATGATACTAACAAAATTAAAATTAAAAAAAGAAATTACTTTTTCCCTAAATATGAAAATCACTGAAATTAGAAGTTGAGCTGTTAGTTGAATCCTACAACAGATCACAAGTTCTAATTCTACAATCTTGTCGATTTTATAAACTTCAAAATGAGTTTAATAGAGACCTTCTATAGTGACATATATGATGTGATGTTAAAGTGAAATTAAAAAGCTAAAAGTCTTTAATAAAACCTCTCATGTGTTCCACAGAGATTTTTGAGAAGTTTGTAGTGCTTATCAACAGTTATTTGAGATTTGATAATAGCAATAAATGATTTAATAAATAAATGATATTTGTAGTTAGTTGTTGACAAGCAAAATTCTGTTTTGTTAATTTAAATAAAATCGCATGATTTCAACGTACAAAGTTCATTTAATGTTTGTGTTTGACAAAAAACATAAGTTCAAGTAATGTTTGTAAAAAATAAATCAAATTTAAACTAATCTCTTTATTTTTAGCTCATTTTTCATTTGTTTGGTCAGCAACAAAATATTTGTTGTTTTGATTTTCCGACTTTTGGACCCTTTTACACCAGTATAAATACTTGAGAATTTCAGAAAACCTTTAGTATACGAGAGGATGAATAACAAGTTCGCTGGAAGAGGTAGTTCTCTTCAAAGAGATTAAAGTTTAGAGATTAAACAGCTTGATTGAAAAACTGGTATCTGAGCTACAAAGACATCAGATATTTTATCTTTAAATTTTTTAATTTCATGAATAAAAGTAAACTTACTTTTTGTTAGATTTAAAATAATCAATTACTTTTACAAGCAAAAGATTCGTTGAGAGATTTTTATTTAATAATTTAAAAGTCAAAACTTTAATTTCTATGATTTAGATTTTAATCAAAATGAAAGTTGAAATTTTCTGTCTTTTGTTGGTGGTGGTCGCAGTTTGTATTGAAGCAGTTCCGGTTGAATGTAAGTCACAAAGATTTCCTATTTCTAAACTAATTTGACTCAAAATAAAAGTTTTAAAAATTTCATGAATTTGAAATAAATTAAAGAAATTTCAAATTTAGCCGCAGAAGCTTCTCAAGAAGTGGAATCGAACTTTTGGCAAAGCTTTAGCTTCAATAATATCCTAGAAAAGTCCCAAGATATTGTGTAAGTGAAAAAATACAAAATATTTTGTAACAATGATTTGAAATATGAACTTTTTTAAGAGCGAAAGTTCGTGACGTTGCTGACAAGTATGGACCTGGATTGAAAGATAAGGCTGCAGACGCCTTTCTTTATTTAAAAGATATTTACAACGAATTTAGATCTGATTAATTAAATAAAATATCAATAATTTCACCTTCTGTGTATTGTTTGCAGTTGATGATAAAGTTATCAACTATTTTTAATGATAAATTTAGAAACTTTGGTCTCCATCAAGATAATCAAATAATATTTCAAAATAATTTATTTGTTTTTATCCTAAATCAAATTATTAGTTGCTTTTGCCATTTTTACAAAATGTTTTTTGACAAGTTGCATTTGTTAGAGGCAGTTCTACAACAATATTTATTTATTTATTTATTACAATAAATGTGAAGGAGGGTGCCTAAAAAGAGCACCTCTCGCTAACACACACTCTCACAAATTAGATCTATTTGACGTGTAAACGAAAAAGCATATGACAATGAAGAATTGCACAGAATCATAGTATTGTAAAAGAGAAAAATTCACAGTCTAGAAATGGCAATGTTGGCGATATTATAGCAATTCAGCTTTTTCTTGAACAGCATAAGTGATTTTGACATGACAATCTCTGATGGCAGATTGTTCCATGTACTGATTGTGCGGTATGAGAAAAAACTTAATCTGGTTAACGTAGCTGGTGGAGTGGGCTTATTAAGATGTAATTTATGTCTTCTAAGTTGATATAACTTGAGGGAGGGACTAATGGAGAAAAAGTCATCAAACTGAAGATCAATTAGGTTGTGAATAATTTTAAAAATCAGAATAAGGTCGTATTTAATTCTTCGGATTTCCAAAGTATCTAGATTGAAGAAGCTGAGACGATGCTTATAACTCTCGTATTTGATATTACGTTTCCTGCAAACCAATCTCGTAAATGTTGCCTGAACAGATTCGATTTTTCTGATATCACCAACTTGATATGGCATCCATGCACTGATATTGTATTCAAGAATAGGGCGTATGTACAGTTTGAAAAGGTTGACGAAAAACCATGGATCTTTAGAATTAAAAGTCTTTATGATGAGGTGGACAAGCTTGATAGATTTTCCAAAGATTCTGGAAACATAACTGTGCCATTTGAAGTCAGATGTCAGAGTAATGCCGAGGTCTATGACTGAGGATACTCGTTCAAGAATAGATCCATTGATGTAGTATTGGTTGCTGAAGTTGGCAGCTGGCTTACGGGAGAATATTATAACTTCAGACTTTGTTGGCTGGATTTTAAGTTGCCAATTCGCAGACCAGTTTTCTACAATGTTTAGTGCAGTTTGGAGTTTTGAGTGAGAACCAGATAATAGCTTGATGTCATCTGCATACACAAACACACTGACATTGTCTACTGTTATTAGTCTTCTGATGAGGTCTTCAATGAAAATCAAAAAGAGAAGTGGACCCAGAACGGAACCCTGAGGAACACCGCTGGTGACTTTACTAGGAGTAGATAAAGATCTTTCTACACGGGTTCGTTGGGTTCTACCTGATAAGAAATCTTCAATCCATTTTAAGATAGAGTTGCTGATTTTTATGTTTTTCAATACAGTAATGAGCTTGTTGTGTGGAACAGAATCAAACGCTTTAGCAAAATCAAGGCATATGATGTCACATGGAGTATTACTTTCGTAATGAGCTGTAAGCTCATTGAAAAAAGTGAGATGTTGAGTCAAAGAAGATCTTTGCTTAACAAAGCCATGCTGGACATCAGATATTAGATGATGCTCCGTCAAATGGCTAGTTATATGGTTGTGAATGATATGTTCTTGAGTTCTGCAAATAACCGAAGTCAGCGAAACTGGTCTGTAGTTAAGTGCAGTGTTTCTGGGACCCTTCTTATAAATTGGAGTAATAATAGCATTCTTCCAAATTTTTGGAAGTCTTCCCCGCTTAAGAGTCATGTTAAAGAGTAGCGATAAGGGTAGCGCTAAAGAAGAAGTACTTTTTCTTAAAAACAAAGCTGGGATTTGATCTGGGGTGTTGGAAACTGTTGATTTTAGAGAAGAAATAGCCTTAGATACTATATCAACTGTTATGTCTAGATCTACCATCTCAGAGATATTTGAAAGGATATTGGAGTAGGAAATAGTAGGAGTATTGCCATCATCGGTTATAAAAACCTTTTCAAATTGTTTGTTTAGCAATTCAGCTTTATTCTTTGGTTCCATCACCAGCTGATTGGCGTTATCAAGCAAGGGAGGTAGATGAGATCTCGCCTTAAGCTTGTGATTAATGAAGCCAAAAAACGTTTTCTTGCTAGGTGAAGATAAGATTGCACTTTCTTTTCCTAAATAGAGGCTATAAACTGATTTCTTGTAGACTAGACAAAGATCTTTGTATAGAGGTTTGATGGAAGGATCTGCTTTAGTTTGTTTGTATAAGAGGTTTTTCAAATGCTGTAAATTCCTTAAATATCTTGGCAAGTGTGGTTTTTTGTTGACTCTATATAAAGGTATGAACTTTTTAATTGACTCATTAACAATGTTAGTAAACCTTGAGTAGATATCATTGATGTCTTCGGAAGAGTTGAAAACAGAAGTCCAGTCAACACCTGATAAAAACTTGTTTATACTATTATAATTTCCACGATAAAAGTTCCGTATGCTTGGAGTTTTAACGTTCATAGAAAAAGTTTGTTGGAGCTTGAATTCAATCATGTTGTGATCGCATGTCAGAGCAAAAGGTTCATTTTGACCAACGTAGATAACGTTATCAGGTTTTGATGTGATGAGAAGATCCAAAGTATTACCACTAACTTGGGTTGGAAAAGTAACCATCTGAGATAGATTATTGGCATCAAGGAAGTTTACAAAGACATGACTCAGATTAGCTAAATTAGTTTTGTCTCTATTCAAATTAAACATTTTTCCATTGAATGCTAAATTTGGGTTATTCCAATCAATTCTACTAAAATTAAAATCCCCGAGAATATACATCTCAGGACAAACAAGGCTTTTCAGAACCTTCAATAAGGCCTTAATAGTAACCTCATCGTTAACTTTAGACGGTGGTAGGTAGGTACATATAAAGCGGGAAAACTTAGACTTTGAGTAATGAAAATTGAAAGCAATAATCTCAAATCCTGGGCAATCAATGGTATTTATCTTAATTCTTGAAATCATGGGTGCCAGTGATGTTTTATAGATTACACAAACACCGCCGCCTCTATCAAACAGTCTATCACAGCGCAAAGCACGAAAAAGATCACTGTCATCCAGAAAGGAGTCAGGATAAAAGGGTTTCAACCAAGTTTCGGTAATGAAAACAAATGTAAAATCTTGAGAAAGCAAAAGAGCTTTCAATTCGAAAATTTTGTTGACAATTGACCGTGCGTTGAAAAACATACCTAATATAAAAGAAAAATTGTCTTTTTGACACTTGTAAGATTTGGTGGTAGGTTTCTGTGTACTGTTATCTTGGGCTGGAAGCATAGTATTAATAATTTTGTGCGAAGAGAGGTTGAATAAGGGTGATGTGGGTCCAGTGGTTATTTTGCACTTCCATTTTTTGAAATATAAACACTTTAATAACAAGTAAGTAAATTTAAAACGTTATTAGACGAACTACAAACTCTATAATAAAACTAATAATTTGCTAGAAGTCAAATTCAAAGTGAAGTTTATTAACAGTTTAAGCGACATTTTGAATTTATTACAAACGTTTTTAGATAGTTTGATTTTGTAGTTTATATGAATACAAATTTGGCTTTTAAGTCTACTAAATAACTTAAAAAATTTCAATATTTTCACAAAAAGTTAGAATAACAATTTTCAAATGATTGACAAGATTGGGTTGTATTTAAACTATTCAAGCTAAAAAAAAACATTTCTGTTTCAAGAGCGTTTCCTGTATTGCTTGAAAATTTTCTAAACCACATGATAAATTTAATAGAGCAATTCAACTAGCTTGAAAACTTGACAAATATCTGCAGAAAGCAGTTTTTCTAACAACATAATGTCTTATCTTATCTAGAATATCTTTGTTTTACGACAAACTATGTTTATGATCGATTAAACTATCAACTAGTATTCTGCACTCCTATTTTAGATAATACTTTTTCACAGAAGCAACGATTTCTTTTGTCAATTGTAAACTTCTGATAAATAGATGTTAAAATAACAAACCATATTTTCATTACAATTACTGCTGGTTTATTATACAATGTAAGCTACTGCCTCAGTGGTTTAAAAATATGAAAAAAAACTTTTTTATTAAAAGTATTTTAAAGAATGTACAAAACTGAAATGGTTTGAAATATGCTATTTAAGTAATTACATTAAAATGGTAATTTGATGAATCATTAGCAGCAAGTATTTGAAGGATATCCGAGATTATCCATCTCACGTGACATCTGACAAATAGTACACCAGAAGCAACAGGTCAAGTCACAACAATCTCCCATAATAGAACCCTACAGACACAAATCATTTACTAATTACCAGATTTATGATAAAAGCTTCCTAAGAAAGATTAATTTTAATAAGAAGCAACTTACTAGGCACAGCTGAATTTCAAAGACCTTATACTATTACAATTACAAAAGTTTTGTTTTTTTCTATAAAAAACCTTTATAAGCCGGATAATAATTACCTATTTCAGCTGGTTGTGGTCAAGAGGTATTGTAAAAAAGACAAATAGAAAATAATTAAACGCTTTTATCGGTCTATTTGTCTGAACCTTGGTCTTATGTTTAAAAATCTTAAATATTTAAGTTGAAAGTATTTTAATTATAAACTTTAGTATCAAAAATATAGAAATTCAAAAATAAATAATTAGAATATTTGATTGATTTTTACCTGGATATTGTGTCTTTCTCTAAATGCAGACCTCATAGCAATAGGACCACCAAGCACACAGTGAGGTACACAACAACTTTCTCCCATTCTCTGTGACAATTGTCCAACAAATATACTCGAACAAAAAAAAGTACAAAGACCTGAGAAAATACTTTTCTAATTCTTGATAGAATCACTTCTAAAATTAAAAATTTTTTTACACATTCTTGAATAATATATGATAAATTTTACAAACTTATTTAGTAAATAAAAGTATTTCAATTTACTTACAACTTTTCATATCATTAAAACAATCACATTTTCGCGAGCTCCATGCTTTCTTAGCACTTTGAACAGGAAGCATAAAAGACGGTTGCACTACCACTGTTACAGGGTTAGAAGTGGGTTGACTAACTACAGGTTGACTATAGGCTGGTGGAGAAGCTGGTAGAGTAGAAAGTGGAGTTTCATTTTCAAGTCTATTATATTTCATCTGAAGAAATAAAAATTTTAAGAACTTGAAAGGTTAATGATTAACTAATTTAGATAAATATCGTCTATAGTATTATTTTGTCCTTTTATTTATGGTTGAAACATATTTAAAAAAAACATAAATGAAAAAGTTTAAAGACCTGTTTATCAGAATTCATGATATTTGTAACAAAATTAACTCAAATTTCCTGTAAAAAATGGAAAAAGTTCAATATTTAGGATATTGCAAAAATCTGCTGTGTATAAAAACAGATTACAAATAAATTCTCATCTTATTCAGCAATAAATAAAATCAAAATATATTTTAATTAAAATAATTTTTCTAATTAATAAAGCTAAGAAATAATAAACTAATAAAAGTGTTGAAACGAAAAATAAGTCAAGAATGAAGTTCCTAGAATGGCTGAGTTGGTATTTTCATTTTCTCTGAGGACCTCTAGTGGTCCTTTTGCTTATACAGAATTTGATTGAAGCCAAAATTGTTTAAAGCCACATTTGGGTTATTTTCAATATTTGTTCCTTTCGAAGTTCTGGAATTAGTAAAGAATCTGAATTTAACTAAATTGGATGTATTAAGTTAGAAGTTTTCTCACCCACGTACACTAATTACAAATTTAAATCGGTTACTTTGTCTGCAACAATTTCTGTTCTTAGTTAGTTTTTTTAGTAGTTCATCTAACTTCTATCTCCTATATAGAAAAATAATGTTTGCAAATAAGTTTTTTTAGTAAATATTTTGGAAATTTATAAAATGTTATAAGATAGATGATATCTTTCCTTGCTTCTGTTCAAACTCTCATCACAACTCAATCAGCATTTTGTCTTCTTTTATTCAAACTTTTCTAACAAAATTTCTTTGCCAATCAAGCTTGTCCTCGTCATCTTGTAAACTAGCTGTTATCTTAAACCAACTTTATTCTTTCCATCATCTTAACTATGTTTTGTCCTTTCCTATTTTCTGCTATCTTTTGTTAATACCTCATTTTCTGTTGTTGAATTTATCCACGATTATCATCACCTGGTGAAGAAAACCACCAACCATTATTCAACTATTTTCCTATTTTCTCTGCTGCTTCAAAAAAACACAGAATCGCTATAAGAGAAATAAAAATTATAAAATACTTCATTTTATTCTATTCTTTAGTGGTATCGCCTTTTATAAAAGTCAAAAGATTATTTCTAAATTTCAGCAAATCTTCTTGAAAATAGAAAGTTTTGAAAGTTTTGCCTGTTCAGCAAGTAACTTTTTGGAATGTTTTTGAGTATTTTTAAATAAATTTTTTTGAATAATTTTTCCATATTTTCAATTAAAAAAAAAACAAATCGAATGAAACAAACTTTTATTAAAACAACAAAATAAACAATTTTTAACGAAAAAAAAAATCGAGCAAAAGTTTGATAAAGTTAAATATAAGCTTCAAAATGAGATTTTAAAGAAGAAGAAGAAGCCATAAACACTTTCTTACAAATACTACAGTTATGAGAGAAATTTTATTTATGTTTACGAGCTTCGAACATGAATTGTAAGGTTAGTTGACTTTCCAAATGACTTTCCACACTGAATACACGCAAAACCTTTTTGCTTTTGGTGGACAGTTCGAATATTACTTTTATAATTAAAAGATTGTTTGCAAACATCACATTCATGGGTCTCTTTCAAGTGAACTGACTTATTATGTCGACTGAGACCACCTTTTTGTCCAAAACTTTTCCCACATAAGCGACAAATAAATTCTTTTTTTTACTGTGGGTTACGTTGTGTCGAGTGAAATTTCCTTTTTGATCAGTGGAATATTCACAGAGATTGCATGAAAACTTCTTTTTTACAATTTGATGTTTTCTTTTCACATGCATCTCATGAATTTTCTTATTTCCAAATATCTTTTCACAAAAGTCAGTGATAAAAATCAGCTGTCAACAAAATATTTCATTCAACAATTTGTTGAAATCAAATAAAAGATCAAATTATCTAAACTTACTTCTTTTAAGCAACTCAGGATTTCTAGTCAATTTTTTTATTGGTTTCTAAGAGGTTCCAGCTGGAAAAAGTTATTTATAAGTTTTTATTTGTGACTTTTATTGTGACATGATTTTTATTTACTAAAGTCTTACTTTCATCAATTACTTCTTTATCATTAATTGCAGAATCATTTCCAGCTTTGAGATCTAAATCTTTTTTACTCATCATCATCTTCTCTTGCATCGTCATCATGCGAAATAATTTGATCTTAAATTTCGTTTAAAAAATGACTTTTTTTAAATTTAATCGAAAATTATTTCAATGATTTTATTTTTATCAAAATTTAACATTAAAATAATCTGTAGTGAAACTAGACATTAAACATTTAATCAAAAAATATTATCACTAAATTTAAAATCAAACTTTACCTTGTCCAACTAATAATCTAGATTAAGTGAACTCTTGTTGCTGTTTGCATTGAAAATAAGTTTCATTTTCTGCTGGTTATTTGTTTTACAGAATGCTGAAAAGCAAATAACAATTATAATAAAATGTTACAAATAAGATATTTTAATTGTTCTAATAAATTATTACTTTTATATGTAGAAACAACTAACATTTTGACACTAAACATAAATTAACAAAATAAAGATACTTACAAAGGTTTCAGATGAAGATACAGTGTTTATATTTCCCCCTTGACTAGTAGAAGCACCAGATTCTTCAGATAGCAAGAGATGTTAATATAATCACTTTCCTAAAACTCATCTTACAAAACATTAAAATAAAATTTATTGCAATAAAAAGTTATCAAGAAAAGTATTGTTTTTTGATAAACAACATTTTTCTTTAATCATTTAGCCACTTGAACATATAAAAATTTAATTTTTTCAAATTTTCATTTATTATTATTTGAATTTATTTATCTTTTTAACTTTGTGACTAATTATTTTTACAAAGTAAAATAAATTGACCTTTTACAATTCACAAAGTTTAAAAAATTGTTTAGTGTAAATCAAAAAGAGCTTGCAGAATATATGTTATATAAAATCAATAAAATGAGAATTCCATACGGCGCCATGGCTTAGTTGGTTAAAGCGCCTGTCTAGTAAACAGGAGATCCCGAGTTCGACTCTCGGTGGTGCCTCATTTTTTAGAATTTTTTTAGTCTTTATTTTGAACATTTATTTAATTATTTATTTTGACTGCAATTAATGCAGTGGGTTTTTATGGTGGCGCCTTTTTTTGGCATAATTTTTGTATTTACAAATTTTTTGATAAAAATTTATCTTCATTTGAATTTTAGGCGGCATTTTCTATCACAAAAATTTCATATATTTATTTACCAATTTTGCATTTTATTACTCCACCTAATTATCATTATAATCAAGATTTCCAAAATTTAAAATTATTTAATTAAATTTTATAATCAAGATAAGGTAAACTT
>JAQGEQ010000159.1:0-91652 GCA_034620365.1 Pegea sp. RAD2-039
TTGAAACATTGAATTACGAACAATTATGATTTTTATTTTCTAATTTAAACTAATATTTTTGGAGTAAAAAATTTTTATTGAATAAAAAAAAAAGTAAATAAATAAAATGAAAATTAATATTAAAAAGCAGAATTGTAAATTATCAAACAATCTCAAGAAAAGCAAAATCTTATTATTTCTTATTTTGAAAAATACCTTTTTGATAAACAGATGGAAAATATAAAGTAAAATTAGCAAAACAACTGATTTGTTCAATCATAAAAATTAAAATTACTGAAGTTATTTCTTTTAGTGTTACTTTTAGATTTTTATTATAATATATTATTCATTAATATAAGTTTTTATTTAAAGTACTTACAAATTAAAAATAATTCTAAGATTTAAAGTTAATTTTTTTAATAATAAGAAATGAAATTTCAAATAAAACTCAATATGAAGCAGATATTAGTGATGCCATAAATAATTTTCTTTGATTAACTGAAAGTTAACTTTTTGAACGTCTTGTCAGATTATCAGATATATCTTTACAAAAATAAATGAAATTATTTTTATGTCGCTTTTTCTACATAATAGAAACTGAAGTTCTTCAACTTCTTTAGTAAGAGAATTTTTGTTGAACAATATTTCAACAATTAGGTTTTAAAAATTCATTTATTTTTAGTTTAAAGTCTTTTTTTATATCCTTATTTATCACTTTGTCGTAATCCTAAGTTTGTGGGGTCAAGCTTAAACGAATTTGTTTTTACAATTTTAGAATTAATTTGTTGTCGATCAACTTTTTTGTAAAGATTTAAATAAACGTTTTAATAACTTTGAAATTAGTGAAATAAAAATAATTAAGGTATAATAATATAATATAGAAATACTATAGTAACTTAATAAATTAATTTTAGTTCAGGATTACTGAAAACTGTTTCTTCTCTTGTTTCATCTGCAGTTTGATTGCAGATAAATACAGAGAAAATCGTAGTTAGATAATTTGATAAAATACAAATTAAAAACGGCTAAATCAGGCTTTTCAGTATCCAAATTTGTCGATCTTCGGACAAAAAGTCGATTTTTGATTATTCCAATTATTTTTTATTAAAACTAGAATCCTTAAGAGAACAGAACATGAAAAGTCTTACAAATAAAATACTTTACAAACAATTAATTTAAATACTTTGTTGCAAAATTTTTTTCTGCTCTGTTATATAAACAAGTTTCTTCAAAATATTTTTGCTTTACTACAAGATTTCAACATTTAAAAGGTTGTATCAAACAAGTGTGTTAATTGAAGAGTTTAAAGCTATTTTAAAATATTTAAACATACAAAAAAGTTACTACAAAAAACTTGCCTTTTAAGACTAATGTAAATAAACTGTTTATAAATGTTTAACAAATAAATAATACTTTAGTAGCAGCTGATTAAATTACTTTAAAGGTTTGTATGATTTTTAAGTTAATTTGAAGATCAAACGAAAATAATCTGTGAGTCTTATAAAAGTCTCATTTTTAAAAACAAAAAGTCACATGGCTTTTGATTTAATTTTTGATCGTCAGTACGACTGATTATTTTTAATTTTAATCATCGAAGTAGGATAAATTTAAATCTGAATTAAATAAAACTTGATCAACAAAATTAAACTAATTTTATTTGTATAATAGTAAACTTATAAAAAAATTTCTTATCAACTTTAAAATCAAATTTTCAATTTGAACAATATTTTTCAACCAATTGCTTATCAAGAAAATTATAAAATTAATTTCATTTGAACTTGATCCCATACACTTCAGATTGCAAAAACGTTTATAAGAAATGAAAAGTAAAATTAAGCTCAATCTTTCGTAAAGGATTGCAAAGTTTTCAAGTTTTGAGCTAAAGTACTTTACAACAAAGCTGTAAATAGCAAATAAGTTTAATAACTTGAGTTATTAATCATCACAAAATATGTTTGTAAACATGTTATTGGTAAAATGACAGATTTCTTAGTAATTGAAAACTTTTCATTCAAAAGAAATTAGTATTTTGCTTTTTATTATCATTTAATCGAAATCATTAAATATCAGCTCAGCAATTCTGTTTTTAATCCAGAAGATAGTTTATTGCATTTGACAAATATCAAAAAGTTTACAAATTTTCTATCATTAGTTAAAATATCAAAGAATATTATTTTGCTTCTAAAATTTTAAATTTTTGCAGTTGATATATCAAATTACAAAAAGTAAACATAACTTTTATGAATGGAATTATGTGAATTATGAACCTTTTTAAATTATTATAAAACAATATCTAAAATTGTTAGATAATATTTTTTATAAGCTGAAAGTACTATCAAAAAATTATTAAGATTATAATACAATCGTGTAATTTTCACATGTTTTATTTTTATAAGTAACCGTCTAGCGCACAAGTAGCAGAAAAGGAAATAGTTGAATTTTTTTGTAGATTTATCTTTTAGTCTTGATTTGTTTACATTTTCTAAAATAATAAAGTTTTTAAAATAGTCACACTTACCAACGTACTCTTAATTTCCATTTTATAAAATACTATTTATACTATAAATTTTTGTAAACATGCAGTGTTAATTAAAATCTAGTATTATTTAACAATAAGTAAAAACAAGAAACTAAATTATTGAGAGATATAAAGAAACAAAATAAATGTTTTGACTGAAGATTAGTTTAATGATAATTAGTTATAAATTAAACTAATAATATCATTATAACAACAATATCATCAATAACATTATGGATTGATTAAAGCAATCAAAAATTTACCGACACCAAAAACATAAGATTGAATAAAGATAATATATAACCGTATAGATTACGAGAAAACAGTGTTTTAGTATCAAATAATTGATGCGCAATATCTAAATTTGGACGATGTAATTTTGCATCTTGATATCAAATAAATTTTTCCCTGGAAAAAATAAGGTTTCGTGATGTTTTGAGAATTCGTGACATTTATAAGCTCCTTGTACAAGCGTATTTTGATTTTTCTTAATCTTTATTTTATTCATTTAACACAACACTTTTTTAAAAAAAGAGTTTTTTTTGTACAAAATTCATCAATACCTTAAACGAAAGTTGTTTTTCAATTCTTGAAGAAACATAAAGATTTTGCATTTTCAGAAAAAAAAATCGTATTAATACGAAGTGATGAACATGTTTTAACAATTTGGATAATTTTCTAAATTTACAATTATCACTTGACAACTTTACACATTAAAACTAACGATAACTAAGATATTGTAATAATATTTATACACATCATAATAAAAGTATACAGTTATAAATGAGCTGTACCAACTCCTATGTTTGTAGTTTCATCAAAGATTACTCATGCTTTATTCAATTGAAAATAAAAGTTCAATGATTATAATTTTTGCTTTAATTGAATATCTAACTGTTCACAAAATAATTATCTTTATTTCTTTATTTTGAAAAAAAACAGATTTTTTCATTAAAATAAGAGGATTCAATTAAATTAACAAGATATTAATTAACAGTTATAAGATGAAATAGCTTTATTACATCAAATTCTGAAGTTGTTAAAGTTTATCTGAAGAAAAAAGAAATTTCTAACTTTTGTTTAATGATATACATTTTAACTAATAAACCATTCTTTTTTAGAATTAAAAGTAAAAGTAATTTAAAAAACATAGATAATGTATACAGTTTAGAATAAATTGAATTTTCAATGGTTGATTCATTAAGAAAATCTAAAAATTGTAATTTTTGTTTTGCTTTTTTTTTTGTTTTTCTAATTTCGACTATTTGCGCCATCTAGCGGATAGAACAATTTTGCTAAAATAACTGAAGCTGAAACTTAAATAATCTATTTAGTCAATTGCTTTAAACTAACTTGAGCATTAAAACTAGACCTGCTTTTAAGTAAATAATCTTTAAAAAGTGGGTTGATCACCAGAATGTTTCATAATCTGAAGTTAGGAAAAAGTATTTGAGTAAATATTTTTCTTACGACTTGTTTACAGTAGATTTAAAAGATATTTCGCAAGGCGAACAATTAGGGTTAATCTAATATAAAAAACTTACTTTTAGGACTGGTGTAATTTTAATTACGTAATTTTTTTTTAACTTTTTTTTATAATTTATAAATTCTGTATAAAAATGGATATTTATAATTTTAGTCAATTGTCTCAAATGCATAATAGTATGAAAATAATGTCTCATAAAAGGTTTTCTAAGCTTTTATTTAGATAAAACCAGATAAAAAAAATACAAAATTTAATACATAATATTTAAAAACCAAAATAAACTTTCTGCATGGTTTTCTTTTTTTTCAATTCTAAAATATAAATAGAAATATTAACTTTTATAAAAATTTAATTGTATCTTTTCAACATATAACTATTTGAAAAAAAAAACTTAATCGAAATTGTTTATTGTTGATATAGATGTATATTGAAATAAATATTTTTCTAGAAATTTTAGTTTTTATATCTTATATTTGTTTCAAGAAATTTTTGTTTTAAAATATTATTCGATATTTGTAGTTAGGGATTATGATCACTTTAAAATTTTTTTTTCTAGTTACTATTTAAATTATGATAAGAGAATCACAATCTAATAGATCTCTTTTTGCTGCTGCACCTGAAATCTCCATAAGAAGTTTTTTTACTTTTATGTATCTCCTATATCTACTTCAAAGTGCTGTATGAACTTCAAAAAGAATTCTAGTCTTAAAGTTTGGTTTATATATTGAAAATAATTTGTTTAAATATATTTCGGTTTTAATGTTTAAATCAACTTAAATAAAATACTTATTTAACAGATTGATTTTTAAAACATTTAATTGAGAATAAATAATGTTTTAATCAAATTTTTAAAAATAATTTTATTAGTATGTCTTGATTACTTAAAATAGTTTTGTAATTCATATTACTTCGTATATTCATTAGTATATTTCATATTACATTAATTTTAACTTTTTGCAAATTGAATTGTCAACTTTAAAAAGTTAGAATTTTTACAATCGAGAAACGAAACAATATTTTTGATTTTTTATCTGATGAAAGAATATTTGTAACTTTCTTGAAATTAGTCAGCTGTGTTTAGCTTTCCAGAGGATTAAAAATAGAATTGTCGAAATGATATTTAATGATTTCATGATATAAAAAATACGGATATTTGTTAATGTTTTTTGTTTTCCTAATTTGAATTCTAAATAGAAATACAAAACATTTAATTTCTAGGAAACTTAAAATTTTTAAATAAAACCGAGATTTTTCTACTTTTCATTTCTCATATGTTTAATGCAATTTAGTGTTTGTAGGATTAAATTTAAAAGCATTATTTTTTTGTTATTTTAAGTAAAAACCTTTTGTTGACAAATAATTCACTTTTTATCAAGTGTTAAAAAATTTTCATTTTGTAAGCATTCTGTAACAATATTTACAATATGTTTATAACATCGGAATAAATTTTTCACCTAATTTATTTTTATCTTATCATTTGCATAAACCGGAAGCTTAAATTACTGAACTTATTTACTAATCGATTATTTTCGTTGAAAAGTATTTCAACTCAAAAATAGTTCATCCAGATGGAGCTATGCAAACACTAATTTTTTTTTCATATTTCCTTATTTATTTCTTTGTCGTAATCTACAGTTTGTGGCATCAGTTTAAAACGAAAAATTTATTTTAGCTTTAATTATAACTTATTGTTGATAAAAATACATTTAAAGTAAATTTTTAAAAGTTATAAGAAATTGTAAAGTTACTTTTAATTTAATTCAAAAGAATATTAAATGATTGTAACTGGATAATATGAAAAGTTTATAAAAATTTGTATTACGTTAATTTTAAAATTACTTTTAATTTGTGTTAAACACGAAATAGGATTTTTTGGCTTTGGATAAAGATGTTGATAAATTAAATATTGGAGAGATGTGAGTTTTTGGTTCAAAAATTATGAAAAATAAAAGACTAAAAAATAAAATCTAATGCTCAATTGTTTATTCAGAAAACCTCTGTATTTTGACACACAGATTTTTCAATCTTCTAAATATTTCTGTGTTTTGAACTTTATATACTATGTTCTTATGATTTTACTTAAGTTGTTTACGTTGTTTTACAATAAAACACAACTATATCAGTTTGTTGAAGTTTTCTTTAATATCTTTTATTTTGTAAAGTTAGACTTTATAGTTTACAGTTAAGCAATGTTCTACATTTTTCTCAAAAGTGTACAATAAAAATCTCAACTTTTGGATAACTTTGTAGGATATTAAAAAATAATTCAGATCTGTTCTGCATTAATTTATTCTTCAATTTTTAATAATTATTTTTGTATTAAAAATACTAATTATATATAATAATCAGATATGCACTAGTAAAATTTAAGGTAAAATTTTACATATTGATTAACTCAACAAATTTGGTTAAATAAATATTTTTTTATAATGATTTCAAATGAAACAAAATTGAAAGTATATAAACATTCTAAGAATAAATAAAGCCTTGTAAGAACTTTGTTTCAACATGTTTTTAACCTCATATTTTATATACAATATGAAATATATATATTTTTTCCTTCAAATTTTCTCTGTCATACTTTTCAAATAAATAAAACTAAATTTTTTACTTAAGATAAAAAATTACTAATATATTATTAAGTTTTCGTTTTGCTAATTTTCAGATTATACAAAAATACAGTTTGGCCTTTGATGTGGCTCATAATTGTTTGTACAGTTTTATAACATCAATTATTTTAAGGGATAGTTATTAAACATTTTTATTAAACCTTTTATGTTCATAATTTTGTAAAAATTTATAAAAAAATTAATTTACAAAATAATTGTCTTAAATTACATTTTACTAAACAATTTTACAAAAGTAGATGAATTAAAATTTCAACTTTTGAAAGAAGATATTTTGGAATCGACTAAATGTCGATGGCACCAGTTACTAATTTTAAATATCTAAATATTAATGCTGTTCAAGTTTCCAAGACAACAGCTTTGATAAGTTTTCTGAAATAAATAATTTGTTTTATACTTTGATGTGGTATGTTGTTTAATACAAATATTTATTTTATTGCATGTACAAAACTGTTTTCACTTTTTGGTGACATTTTTGAGTTCATATCTACAAATTCGAAGTTGCTCGTGAATAAGTAACTTGATTATTGTGAATAGTTTAGATATTTACTAAAACATGTATATTTTCTATTTTCTAATCAAAAAATTATAATTTTATCTTTTTACTCTTTGCGCCACCTAGCGGTTATCGTATTTTAGTTACAACAACAAATCTTTGCAAATTAATAATTATTTATTGAACCACTTTAACAAAATGTACAGTTTGTAGATTGGTGGATGTTTTTTCCAACAAAGCAAATTAATAGTCTTTTCATTTTTATAGTTAAAGAATAATTGAATAAACTTTTTTTGTAAAATTTTTTAAAACAGAGTTAAATCGTTAAAAATGAAATTTCAAATTAGCTTATTATTTCAAATAACATCAGTATCAATCTAAAATTTAATTTCCATAATAAACATAATTTCTAATGTTAGCTGAGAATTTGCTTTATTAAAAGTAAAAGAATTTACCATGTTTTAGTATTACATGCAGTAATTTTGTGCACCGATTACATTGTACTTTCTTAACAAATATTAAACTCGTTTAGATTTCTAGCACCACAAACAACAGACTTAAAGTATTGTATTATATTCCGATTTTATTCTCTTAGAAATATCCTGTATCCATAAGCGGGAGTGTATATTACTTATAATTTAGAAACTGCAAATAGCAGTTGACAAATTTCAAAATAAACTTGATGATTAGTTGAACAATTGCTGTTAATCGAATTGTTATTTCATTTAGAAAATATAATTTCAAAGTTATATAAAAGGAGCTTATTAATAACCAAATTGTAAAGCTAATTATTAAAACATTTTTGTTATCTAAACATTTTATTTTAGGGCCCTTACTTATTTTTTTATGAGTTAAAATTATTATTGAAATTGTATATGAAACTAAGAAAATTTACTCAACATAAAAAACATATACCAAGCTTACTTTGTTTTTAATGAAAAACAACAACACATATATTTAAAATAAGTTATATTGTCTTTTTTTGAATTCACAAAATCTTAATTTGAGTATAGAGGCCTCATAATTGACATCATTATGATTTGAATAAGTTATACAACTGTTGAAACAAATTTTAAGAAAAAAACGTGTTCATAGTTATTTTAAAAATATCTTCATATTTTTTTATTTTTACAGTAGGTTTTTTTCAGTAGATCACAAGCAATTTGTTTATACCAGAAGAAGTAGTAAAAATTAAATCAAACTTTTTTTATTTGAAAGTTTAATATCATTGAGCAAATTTGTAATTAACTTTTACAGCAACCTTCATTGGCTAAATAACATAATTCTATTTGTTGATTATAAGATTGCTTCAACTTTATTTCGTTTAATAATTACAGAAACAAATTATATAGTATTATATACTTGTAATTAGTAGTTTATTATTTATAAATATTTTATTTGCTGCTTAGTTTTCTACTTTAACTAGAATTCTGATTAGCAATACTTATTTTACTCAAAGAAAAGTAGTTATTCGTAATTATCAAATGCAATTATATTAATAGGTTTACAACAATACAGATTTTGTATGTCAATATTTGTGTAGAATGAAAACTCAAGATATTCAATTTACTTAATAAATGAAGTTTTGTTTATAGGTAACTTAACTTTAAATTTATAATCAGCTAAAAACCTTAAATGCTGATTGAAATATTCTTTACTTTTAATTTCTTTTCAGTTTGTTGCAATCTAGAGTTTTTGAATCAAGTTTAGGAGAATATTTTCTTATAATTTTTTTGAAAAAACTTTTGTTGACAAAAAAATTTCATTTTTTTTAAAAAAATTTTGTCTACAAAAATAACTAATAAAAAAGAAATAAAAAATAAAAAATTTGCTTTAAAATTTAATTGTTTTTTCTGTCAGAAATCTAAGTAAAAACAAAAAAATTTTAAAACAAAAAGTTTTTCTTTGCCAAAGAGTTTCTTAATGGTTCTCAATAGTTGAACACCTTTTCGACGTCAACAATATTTATCAACTTTTGTTTGATAAAGTTAATAAGATATTCTTTACAAGTTTCAGAAGATTTAAAGTTATGTCCTTTTGTTGAAAATTGAAATATTTTACTTGTAGTAATCTGTTTGTCTTGTTTTCATTAAGTTGTATATGCTTTAGTTAGAAAAGGCGTTTTCATACAAATATCTCCTTTTTTAAAAAGACTAAAAATGGAACTTAATTCACAAAAAAAAAACTTTTTGTTGCTAAATTACTCTTGAAAGCAATCCTCGAAAATTGCAATAAATAACAGAATTATAATATAACAGAATGTTTTCAAATATAAAAACTTTTATTTTACAAAATTAGTATTTCTACGTATATTTCAGATGAAATAATTTAAGCAGCACTATTTCTATTTCTTTATTACTTTTTAATATCATTCAATCGAAATCATTAAACATCGGGTCAATAAAACTATTTTAAGATTAAATAAAGATTTTTTTTGACATGAAACTATTATAGATAGATATAAAAATTATAACAAATGAATCAACCATTTAATCATTTGGTTAACTGTTTAATAAAAGATCTCATATAGCGCCCACTAGCGGGAAATGAAAGTTTTGAATTATTGTTTTGTAAAGTTATTTGTTAAAACTTATTCCTACTAAACTATCCAAAGAAGAAAGTTTCTAATTATCCGGATTGAACAACATATTTAAAACTTCTATATTAAAAATACTAATTTCGCTAAAACTTTTTTACTATTTGTAAACATTCTTTCAAATTATCAGTTTCACGATTCCGCCAAAATAATAAATATTCAACTTAAATCATTTTTATGTTGCTACTTGCAGAGAATTGAAATCCAAAGTAGTCTTGTTATTTACTTAATCGATTTCTGTTGAAAGTATTTCAACTTCAAATTATGTCATAGATTCGATCTGCACAATGATCTAAGAACTCCAAGAAATTTTCGGTTATATCAACTTGGTTACAATCTAGAGTTTGTGGGCTCAAGTTTAAACGAATTGGTTAATTTTTATTCCGTATTTTTTATGTTAAACTCTTTTTTGACAAAAAAAAAGTAAAAGATAATATTTATTATTTGGTAATATCTATTAGTCTATTTAGTTTAAATATTTAATTCTGAAGTTGGGTTGACTATAAAGGTACTATTTTAGAACTATGATTCAATGTCTTTCTGATCTTGATATTATTAAGTACTTCCATGAAAAAGTTTTAGTTATGTCAAATCTACAAAAATCAAAGTATTTATGTTACTGATACTTCATTTTAAACTGAGTCAAGATTATTAGAACAATAATATTTTCAATAACATTATCAATTGATTAAATTACACCAAAAACTTAGCGATACCACAAACATAAGATTGTACGCAAATAATATATAACACTTTAGAATATCGATGCTTTTTTTCCCGAGCCCAATTTTTCTTAATATATTTTGAAAAGTGCACTTTTGCATCTAATTATCAAATATTGTTTTTTCATAAAAAATCAAACGCAAAACTCAACAATTTTGAACAAAGGTAGAAAAACTTGATATAGTTATTTAAATAAAATGTTATTATTAATTTGGTTTAATATTTGCTTCTTATGTTTGCACTTAGAAAACAGGAAACTAGTTTAGAACCAAGTTTGATTATGATGAAGTTCATTTGAGGTAGCGACTTTTCTCTCTAATTAAATTCAAAGACTAGGTGATGATGTGAAAAGCACAACAATTGTAAACAAATTTAAGTAGAAAAATATACCCAAAAGGTTATAAACTTACTCAGCATCAACAAAACAAAATACGACTTGAATTTTTACAAAATATTTGAAAAAATGATTAAATGGTTTAACTATAATAAAACAACCTTTTACCAAGACACTTAGAAAAACTTTCAGTAAAAGTTTAAAAATCTCAAATTTATTTAACATATTTTACAATATTAAACAACTTGCTTAATTTTATTGTTATACAGATAGAATGCTAGGAGTTTTTAAAATATATCTTGACTAGTTAAATGTAGATAAAAATAAAGGTTATTATTTTCGATAATCACAATAATAAGTAAAATAAATTAAAGACGATGTTTTATTCACAGATACATTTAATTGATTAAATCAAATAATTTTGCTGTGTATAATAATGAGGTTTTGGCTTGATAGAATTACACTTTCATATCACTAAAGTAAACGATTATTAAAAAACGAAACAGAATCTAGTAAAAGTTAATTTACGAATTACAGACTACCATGATTACAAATACTTTAATATTAGTGAAGGTTATATCGACACTTAGTCGACTTAATGAAATAACTCAAGTTATTAATCTTATTTATTATTTAAAGTTTTGTTGTAAAGTACTTTAGCTCCTAATTTTAAAACTTTGCAATCCTTTACGAAAAATTGAGTTTTATTTAACTTTTCATTTCTTATAAACGTTGTTGCAATCTGAAGTGTATAGGATCAAGCTCCAATGAAAATAATTTTATAATTTAATTGATAAACATTTTCTTGACAAATATTTTTCAGATAGAAAATTTGATTTTAAAGTTGATAAGAAAGTTTTTTACAAGTTTACTATTATACACACAAAATTAGTTTAATTTTTCTTATGAAGTTTTATTTAATTTAGATTTAAAGTTATTTCCACTTCAATGATTAATTTTAAAAATTATCCATTGTTTTGACAAATTTAAATTAAGTCAAAAGCCATGTGACCCTTTGTTTTTAAAATAGTTAATTGAGAGTACTATAAGACTCAGATTTTTTTGTTTGATCTTCAAAATAAATTTCAAAAAGGTTAAACAACATTTTAATCTATATTCTATGAGTTAAATCCTCATTTTTTATTAAATAAATATTTCTTGAAAATTCTTTTTTTATTAAAGGATAACAAATATTATGAACCAGGTTACATTAAGATTAATAGTTCCTGCTATATGTTGGGTAAAATTTATTAGTAAGTCATGTATTTTACATGTTTTCATTATTAATTATAATCATTTGATAAATTTATGGATATGTAGAAACGTTTATACAGTTTGCAAAAAAACACATTGTGGTCTCTAATAAATAAAAATGAACTGCTTTCTTGATTTTTATTTCTCTAACAAAACAATTAAAAAAACAAATCTACTAACAATAAAGGATATACAAAACAAAATTTAATCCAAAATTTAATTTGAATATTTTATTAGTATTAAGAGTTTATTTAATATCAGGAAATTAAAATGAATTTTAAAATTTTTGTCTTTAATAATCACGACGAATTATAAATTATTAATTTCATATTTACAAGATTAAATATACGATTAAATTTGTATTACTAATAAGAAAGGAAAAGTTTTCAAAACCAAAATAAAAAAATTGATTATTTTTAAAGTGTATTTCCGAAATTAAAGAATTACAAAACATAGGATACACAATTTTTGAAAATTATTCATTTTGTCTGTTTTCCATATATAACAAAACTCTTTTGAATACATAAATAGAAAACGCATCTTTGAAATTATTGATTATAACTTGAAGAAAAGTTTCCAAAGTTATAAAAATATCTGTGAATATACAAAAGCTGTAAAAACTTGTATATTGAGATTTGATCAATATATCATGCGTGCTTTAATCAATAGATACCGTTACTGGAATCATTATTATAAAATGCTTTACTTGGTATGATTTTAAATTGGATTATTAGTATTATAATTAATTTCATTTTTTGTTTTAAAAAGAACATTAACCTTTTTTATTGGAATTAAAAAAACAAACATTGAACTATTTTGTTTGAATTATAAGAAAGTGTTTCATTCTAAAAAAAAAGTATAAAATTTTTAAACCTTTACATTTAACTGTATTAATGATACTCGAGATGATATTTACTCCTATAAAGGTTAACTATTACCGCATTTATTTTTTGATATTTAAAAGTAAAAGTTATTTTAGAATTTAATAAGTGTATAAGGCTTAAAGGAAATTAAATTTTAATAAATTGTTTAATAAGTTTAAATTTATGACATTTTTTACTGCTTGCGTCACCAAACGGATAAAATAATTCGGCTACAAAAACAAATAAATAAACTTTCAACATTCATGGGATAGATTAGTTTAATAATTTATATATTTGTAGAATAATATTTAATTTTTTTTAACGTTAATTTTCTTGAATTAATTTTTTACCATAATTGATTAACTTATGTATTTGGTGAGGTGAAACATCTGTGTTGAAATCATAAAGAAAAATATCTTGTATACATTGTGTTTATTTATTAATTATGTAAATATTAAACAATATTGTTTAAATTTTGAAAAAACAAGAAATTTTTATTTATAAATATAAATAAGCTTTCCAGTCTGTTAGTACTCACAATTTAAAAACAAAACATTCAAATGGCTTTTGACTTAATTTCTAAAAGTCTTCATTTATCAGCGCCACCAAATTGTGTATGGGATCAAACTCAAATGAAATTAATGTTATAATTTTCTTGATAAGCAATTTGTTGACAAATATTGTTCAAATTGAAAATTTGATTTTAAAGTTGATAAGAAATTTTTTATAAGTTTACTATTATACAAATCAAATTAGTTTAATTTTTTTGATCAATTTTTATTTAATTCAGATTAAAATTTATTCTACTTCGATGATTAAAATTAAAAATGATCAATCGTACTGATGATCAAAAATTAAATCAAAACCATGTGACTTTTTGTTTTTAAAAATGAGACTTTTATAAGACTCACGGATTTTATTCGTTTGATCTTCAAAATAATTTAAAAATCATACAAACCATTAAAGCAATTTAATCAGCAGTATTAGATATTTGTTATTAGCCAAAATATTCTATTTCTAGAGAACGCAAACGATAAAAGCAAAAAGTTATAATAAATGGGTTTTTAATTAATTTAAAATATTTAATTTAATCTGAGTACAATATTCATATTATCAAAGTTACATTTGCTTTTAACTATAGAAAAATATATTCTGCAATAGTTAAAATTAATATTAGTAAACATTTGCTCGAATATTATAAATACAATTTATATTTGTTGAATTTGTGTTTATAGTTGCTGTATTACGATTTATTATATTACGATTAATCGTTTACACTGAACTAGAAACTTTTGTATTCCTCAGAATTAATTTACAACTTTAACAAACTTCATGATATTTAATGGTGAAATTAAATGTAGATTATTTGATGATGAGATTTAACTAAATTTTATTTTAAATAAAATACAATCTCTGTATTTCTTACTTATGAAAAACACTTAGTTAATAAACAGATGCAAAAGTGCATCTTCCAAATATTGCATTTATAAATACTGGATTTGGTATTTCAGTGAAAAAAGGATTTGTAAATGTCAATATAAGCTGCATAAGACCTTATGTTTGTGGCTTCATCAAAAATTAGGTATACTTTAATCATTTAAAATGATATTCAAAAGATGATTACGTTGTTTACTAAAGTAATTTTGTATAATTTACTAAATTAATTATATAAAGCTTTTTAAGTTTTTTTGAAGATTACATTATATATAAAAATTATAAATGGTTGAAAGATGCAACAAATATTAAAAATTTTTTTGAAATTTTAGGATACTTTATTAGAGAGTAAAAGGAATAGAATTATTATCTAATGAAAAAAATTTTGAAAATGGTTACTTATTTTTCTATTTTTTTTAAATAGATTATTGTCTAGCTTGGTGACTATGCAAGAAAAATTTAAACTTTGTTTTAACTAAATATAAATACTTAAGTCTCAGAAAGTTTTTTACGAAAATTATATATATAGAAGCATATATAAATCAGTATATTTCTCCTATTAATAGAATTGTATAAAAACCTATTATGACTAAGTACTTTGCAAGATGCCCTCTTTCATCTATCTATTAAACACTTATTCATAATAGTAAGAAATATAAAATTTTTACAGTTCTTTTAAATTTTAGCTCGAATTTTAAACTTCTTTTTTTTAAAACAACTTATTTTGGTTCAATTTATTTTGTTTATGTTTTACAAATAATATAAGAAAAGTCAATATATTTGAAAAACAATTATAAACAGTTTATTTACATTAGTCTAAAAAAGTAATTTTTTTACTCATTACACCAATATAATAATATTTAAAATTACTTTTATGTTTCTATCTGTAGAGAACTGAAACTCAGGTTGCTAATTGAATTTTCAATGGAAATTATTTTCAACTCTAAATTTAACCCTTTAATTATTTTCTAACGCTTTGTTATTGTCTAGAGCATAAAAGATCAAGTTCTAACGAAATAATTTTCGTAGTTTTTATATTGAGCTCTATGTCAACAAAAAATAAATAAAAGATAATATTTATTACTTTTATTGCTTATTAGCATATTTACTTTTAACTATCAATGTTGAAATTGTGTTGACTATAAATCTATTGCTTTATAACCATGATTAAATATATTAAACATTATTATTTTATTAAGTAAATAGACGAAATTTTTTAATTTATTTTCAGAACTAAGAAAACCAAAGTAATTATTTTACTGTTACTTGATATACAGTTGAACCGATAATATTATTATAACAATAATATTTTCAATAACATTATTAGTCGATAAAGGCGCATGAAAAATTTAACGATACCACAAACGTAAGATTGAATATAGTTAATATATAACCGTAAAGATTTCGAATAAACAAGATCCGTACGATTTGGTACGCACTTAATCTAATAATTTTAGAAGATTCACCTTTGCATCTAACTAAAAAAGGTTTATATTATAGTAAAAATAACAAGTTTCTTCGTTTTGGCGAGATTGCTTGATATTTACAAATTTCTTCTACAAATTCAAAATTAAATTTTCTTTTAAATGTTGACTAACGTTTTCAGTAATTTAATAAAATAATTTTGGAGCATATAGCAGTTTTTCATAATTATTAATGATTTTTAAGAAACAAAGAGACTCAATACTGTTTATTTAATTTGATTGGAAATTCAAAGTATTTTGACTTGTGCTTCTTATAAAGTTCATTTTAGTTAAGAATGCATAATTGTTTGTGTTTTAAAATATTTTCAAAATGTATAAACTACTTATCTATTATTTTGTCTTTTTTTCTATGAAAATTTAAAACATTACTTAAATCCCAACAATTTACTTTTAAATTTCCACACATAAAAATTTAAACTAATTAATATTAAATCAAATAAGTATGCAAAGTACTTTATATCCGATGGTTGAATGAAATCAAGGTAATAATCGTAGTTTAATAACTTAGTGGTTCTTTTTCATTTGCTCAAAAAAAATAATTTTCTGGAATAAATAGAGAATTGCGAAGTACCAACTAAAAAATACTAAAAGAAGATTGGATAAAATATGACGTAAACATTCCAAATGATGACTACTGACATAAATTTTCAACAAAAGATTTGTTATTAAAAATACATAAATTGATTTATTTAAATTTGGTACCACAAACGCTAAACTGCAACAAACTTATAAACAATGAAACTTTGAACAACGAAATTCGATTTTGAAATCTGGTTCCATCTGTTGAATTACAAATTTGAAGTTGAATGAATTTTCAACAAATTTTGAATTTTTTAATAACATGAATTGCTTGAATTTCCTTTATATGCAAATGATGAGATACAAATAAATAGTGAAGTAAAAATAATAAAATAAAATTTTATTAATTGGTCAAAAGTTCATTTCATTATTGTAAATATGTTTCTGATAATATGACAGAATGTCTACAAAAAAACACTTTTCTTTCAAAAACATTTTTACTTTTAATTCAGTTTAAAAGAAATTAAGCAACAAAATTCGTACTTTATAAACTTTTTTTGATATTTTTTAGTCACATGCATTTAATATTATTTGGATAATTATATTTTAGTCTTCTAACTAGTTTAGTGCAGTTAAAAGCTTTTTAGAGATTTAAGAAATAGTCTTTTATTAGAAAATAATTTGATTTAAATTGATTGAAAATTAGGTAGTTTGGCGGATGTATGAATATTTTGCTGATGATGAAGAAATTATATCAAGGCTTTAAACTTCAAATATTTTAGTAAGAATTAATTGACGATTAATTTTTAAATTTAATTTTAAACTTGAAATGAAGAATAAAATTCTTTTTAAATTCATCAATAATTAGCAACTAATGTTTTAAAAAATAATAGAAAATTAAAAATTAACTTTTCTTATTTTGATGAAAACTTTCGAACCTTGATGAAAGTGTGCTTTTGATTGACAAGAAAATTTATCGTTGAATATATATTATTAAATTGCAAATTTTTCACACCAAAAATGTTTAATGATAAACTATTGTCTGTTTGAATCTGTATATGACATTCATAATTGCAAATATTTATAACAAGTCATCACCAAAAAATTAAATTATTTGCTTTTTATAACAAAAAAGACTTTTAAACATCTTATCAAAGAAATCCCTAGTATAATCTGGTAAATATAAAGTTTATAAAAAAAAATATATTTCAGTTTTTACAGATGTAATATAGATTAATTAAATAAATATTCAGTTGATTTAAATCAAATAACAAAATCAAGCAAAAATATTATTTATAAATTTTAGATTTTATGTTATTGAGAAGTTTTGATAATTTGAGAAAAACTTATTCCATCGTAATAAACATTTAAATTAAACATAAAAATATAAATACAAATATAAATTGTGGTTTTTAAAATTACAATGTAATAGTTTTTTATATTACTTCTTTTTTAATTCCATTGAAAAATTTCAATTTTTGTTGAAATGAAAAAACCAGAATTTCCAATTAACTTATACTGTGAAGTAAATTGAACCAATAATAACATTAGAAAAATAGTATTTTCAACAACAATAACAATAAAGTGAAGCATAGTTAATATTTGAAGAAATTGCGACTTTAGGTAATTTATTGCTTTTTTATAACCATAGATAGTTATGACCTGGAAAATATTTCACCAATTTCTGGTCCATAATATGAAAGATGTACTTTTATATATAATTTATATCAAGTTTTTTATATTACAAAAAGACAAAAATTTTCAGATTTCCTAAAAATACTTGCATCTTTGAGATTTTAAAATATATATTATTAAAATTAATCTTTAAAAATTTATCAACTTTTTATTATTATTATTATTTTTTTTTTATTATCTTTGAAATAGTTTTGTTTATTATTTTCTTTTTTTGTTTATGTTTATATTTTTATAATTTTTCTTATCAACTTAAAAATCGATTTTTTATATTTCAGCATTATTAGTCAACAAGAAGTTTATTATTGAAACTAGAAAAATTTAATCGTTTGAACTTGATCCCACAAACACTAGTTTTCAGAAAATTTATAAATAATGAAAAGTACACTAAAACTAGACACTATAAACGTGTTAATAAAATTTTGGTATTTGGAGTTGAATTACTTTTCAATGAAATTATAATTAAGTAGAATAACTTGAGCTCTACAACAAAGAACAAAAACAAAAATACTTCAAAGCTCTTGTAAACATGGTTACTGACAACGTGCTAGAATGTTTAGAAATACAAAACTTTTTTTTCAACAAAATTAGTATTTCTACTTCTACTTTAGATTAAAAAATAAAATTATTCAGCAAAATATATATATTTTTTGTTTTATATTATTTAACGGAAATCAATCAGTATCAGTTTGACAAATCTCTTTTTAATTTTTTGAAAAGTTCAAATCAATCGACAAATATCAAGAAATTGAAAATTTTTGTTCATTAGATGAAATATCAAATAGTATTATCCGTTTATAAAATTGTAAACGTTTTAATTATTTAATTTTAACCAACTAATTTACAAATAGTAAATTTTGTACTAATATCAACTATCAATTTCTTTTAAATTATTAATATTGACAGTTATCTTATAGTTCATAATTTAATGAAAAATATTTTTATTTCGAAATAAGAACTTTGAGGAAAAACTAAAACTTTAAATTAGATTATCATTTTTAATTGCTGATCTTACAAGGAATCATTTAGCGTTCTATAGCCCTTATTCTAATGCTTTGAAGAATTTAGATAAAAGTATTTCAAGTTTTTGGTGAAAAGTAACCTGAAAAAGTAAACATGAACCATTCTACAAATTATAATAATCTGTAAAATATTTTAACAGAAGACTATTGAAGGATTAAATATTTGTTGTTGTGCTTACCTTACAAAATAAATTATGAGCCATTTTTATTTCATATCTGAAAAACTAAAAATATTTGAATATTTAAATTACACTTCTACAAGGAAGATGTAAATATCAAGCAATCAAAAAAATAATTAAAAGAAAATTACAATATTTGACAATCAGATGCAAACGTGCATCTTCCAAATAAATTGGTAGACGGAGAACAAGTGAATAAACGTCTCAACTTCCCCGTGAGCTTTACAGTATAATATTATCTTCATTCAATCTTATATTTGTGGTATCAGTAAATTTTTCGATTGATTTATTCAGTCGATAATGTTATTGATATTATCATTTTTAGCTGAACTTCTATCTAAACGGTTTTTTGTTATTTCTTTATTCCTCTCAATGAATAATTTTGTTAGTTGTAATTATCGTTAAATAATATTAAATTTTAATTTAAACCTAATGTGTTATTGTGTAAATAGTATTTAAAAAATTTAAAATAAGTAGTACATTGGTCAGTGTGGTTATTTAAAAACTGTATTGTTTTAGAAAATGTAAACAAGTAAGAACTACAAGATAAATCTACAAAAAACAAATCAACTGTTTCTTTTTCCGCTACTTGGCGCTAGACGTTTTTTTTTTTGTCAAAAAACACTTTAAAAAATTTTTTTAATCATTTTTTTATAATTTTAAAATTTTTGTGGTATTACTTTCAGTTTACAGAAAATATGTTCTGACAATTTTAAATATTTACGTATTATTAAGAATTTAGAAAAGGTTAGTAATTCATATAGTTTCCATTCTTAAAAATTAATTTCACTTTTTGTAAATTGATATATCAAGAGCAAAAAATTACAACTTTTAAAACTCAAGAAAGATAGAATCTAAAGATAGAAAAAAAATAATTGCCGAGCTGATATTTAATGATTTCGATTAAATGATAATAAAAAGCAAAATACTAGCTTTGTTGAATAAAAAGTTTTCAAATAATAAAACATCTGTTATAATACCAACAACATTTTTACAAAAATATTTTGTATTAAATAAAAACAAAAGTTATTAAACTTATTTATTATTTAAAGTTTCGTTGTAAAGTACTTTAACTCCAAATGTAAAAACTTTGCAATCCTTTACGAAAGATTGAGTTTTATTTTACTTTTCACTTATAATAAACGTTGTTGCCATCTGAAGTGTATTGGATCAAGTTCGAATGAAATTAATTTTATAATTTTATTGATAAGCTCTTTTCTGACAAATATTGTTCAAATTGAAAATTTAATTTTAAGATTTTCAATCTTTTTGCATTTAACCAATTTAATTAAAAAAAAAGACTTCATAACTGACGTCATAATTGTTTGTACAGATTCATAACATCAAATATTTTAAAGGAAAGTTTGGTAGTACTTTTAAAAAGAATGTTGCTATAACTGTTATGTTCGTACTTTTTACGAATTTAAATTTATAATATTTTGAAAAATAAATTGTTTTAAAATATATTTTATTAAACAAATTTTTACAAAGTAATAAAACAAAATTTTAACGTTTGAAAAAAGGTAATTTCGAATCGACTGAATGTCGATGACACCTTTTAGTATTTTTTAAATATTTAAATATTAATGCATTTCACGTCTCCGAGACAACAACTTTGATATGTTTTCTGAAATGAATAATTTGTTTCTTAATTTGATAAAGTATGTTATTTAATATAATTATTTATTTTGTTGCATGTACAAAACTGTTTTCAGTTTTTAGTGACATTTTTGAATTCATATCAACAAAATTAAAATTGCTTCAAAATAAATAAGCTTAGATAGTTACCAAAAAATTTTTATCATTTATTTCCTAATCAAAAAATTAAATTTTGTTCTTTTTACTCCTTGCGTTACCTAGCGGTTATCGTATTTTGGTTACAACAACAAATATTCTGAAACTTAATTAGTATTTTATCAAACCACTTTAATGTAGTACAATTTGTAGGTTGGTTTATGTTTTTTGCAACGAAGCAAATTAATATTTTTTCATTCTTGAATGTTAAAAAAGAATTGATTAAACTTTTTTTGTAAAAATTTTTCTACATTTAAAAAAAAATTTTTGTAAATGTTTTGTTGAATTTCATTTTAAAAGAATAAAGTATACTTAATTTTCGCTGAAGCCACAAATATAAGGTTATGCAGCTTATATTTAATATTTAAAAAATTCCTTTTTCACTGAAATACCAAATCCAGTATTTATAAATGCAATATTTGGAAGATGTACTTTTGCATCTGTTTATCAACTAAGTATTTTTCATAAGTAAGAAATACAGAGATTGCATTTTCTTTAAAATAAAATTTAGTTAAATCTCATCATCAAATAATCTACATTTAATTTCACCATTAAATATCATGAAGTTTGTTAAAGTTGTAAAATAGCTCTGAGGAATAGAAAAGTTCCTAGTTCAGTGTAAACGAATAATCGTAATTAATTAAATCGTAATATAGCAACTATAAACACAAATCTAACAAATAAAAATTGTATATATAATATTCGAGCTAATAATTACTAAGATCAATTTTAACAGTTAAAGAATATATTTTTCAATAGTTAAAACCAAATGTAATTTTGATAAAATGAATATTGTACGCAGGTTAAATTAATTCTTTCAATATAGTTAAAAACCCATTAATTTTAACTTTTTGCTTCTATCGTTTGCGTTCTCTCGAAAATAGAATATCGTGGCTAATAATAAATATCTAATACTTTGATATTCTCTGTATAAATTACTTTAATGATTTGTATGATTTTTAAATTTGTAATTCATTTTGAAGATCAAACGAATATAATCTCTGAGTCTTATAGTACTCTCAATTAAAAAAAAAGTCACATGACTTTTGATTTTATTTTTCATCATCAGCACGACTGATGGTTTTAAATTTTAATCATCGAAGTAGGAATAACTTTAAATCTTAATTAAATACAACTTGATAAGAAAAATATTAAACTAATTTGGTTTGTATAATAGTAAACTTATAATAAATTTTCTGATCAACTTTAAATCAAATTTTCTATTATAACAATTTTTGTGAACAAAATGCTTATCAATAAAATTATAAAATTAGTTTCATTTGAACTTGATCCCATACACTTCAGATTGCAACAACGTTTATAAGAAATGAAAAGTAAATTAAAACTCAATCTTTCGTAAAGGATTGCAAAGTGTTTTAATTTGGAGCTAAAGTACTTTACAACTAAACTTTAAATAATAAACAAGTTAATTATAGTTAATATTAGTTAAAAATACGATAGTAATGTTATATATAACAGTATCTTTATAACATTAATATCAACAATAACTTTATCGATTGAATAAAGCCATCGAAAAATTTACCGATACCACAAACATAAGATTGAATGAAGATAATGTATAACCGTAAAGCTTACGAAGAAGTTATATCATTATATTACTTATCGGGATAACAATACTAATTTGGAAGATGCAGTTTTGAATTTGATTATCTTAATTAAATACAACTGGATAAGAAAAATTAGACTAATTTGGTTTGTAAAATAGTAAACTTGTAATCAATTTTCTTATCAACTTTAAAATCAAATTTACTATTATAACAATTTTTGTCAACAAAATGCTTATCAATAAAATTATATAATTAGTTTCATTTGAACTTTATCCCATACACTTCAGATTGCAACAACGTTTATAAGAAAATAAGATTAAAATAAAACTCAATCTTTCGTAAAGGATTGCAAAGTTTGTAAATTTGGAGTTAAATTCAAAGTTTTACTTTACAAGGAAACTTTAAATAATCAATAAATTTATTAACTTGAGTTATTATTCATCACAAAATATTTTTGTAAACATGTTATTAGTAATATGACAGATTTTTTACTAATTGAAAACTTTTCATTCAAAAAAACTAGTATCTTGCTTTTTATTATTATTTAATCGAACTCATAAAATATCAGCTCGGCAATTTCTCTTTTTCTATCTTATGGATAGTAGAAATAAGTTAAAAAAAAAAACTTTACAAAAAAATATTTCAAAATTTTCCATACAAAAATTGTATTGAATTGCTGAAAATAAAAAATGATTAAAGTTTAAAATAGAATTTGTCCTACCAAACGGAATTGTAAAATATCGAGTAATCTTAAGAAAGATGAAAATCGTGTCAATTCTTCCGATGAATAAAACTTGTTTGATAAACAGACGCAAATATGCATCTTCAAAAATTGGGAGCCTGATATTTTCTTGTTGCTTCAATTTTCATTTATACACTTATATAATATCGGCATAAAATCTGATGTTTGTGGCGTCGTTAAATGTTGCTCATTTTATAAATACATTTTTAATTTTATCGAAAATATTTACAACAAGATAAACAACATGTTTACAAAAAAATTTTGTATTAAATAATAACTCAAGTTATTAAACATATTTATTATTTAAAGTTTTGTTGTAAAGTACTTTAACTACAAATTAAAAAACTTCGCAATCCTTTACGAAAGATTGAGTTTTATTTTACTTTTCACTTATAATAAACGTTGTTGCAATCTGAAGTGTATGGGATCAAGCTCAAATGAAAATAATTTTATTGATAAGCATTTTGTTGACAAATATTGTTCAAATAAAAAATTAAATTTAAAGTTGATAAGAAAGTTTATTTTAACTTTACTAATATACAAACCAAATTAGTTTAATTTTTCTTATGAAGTTTTATTTATTTCAGATTTAAATTTACTTCTACTTAGAAGACTAAAATTAAAAATGATCAATCGTACTGACGATGAAAGAATATATCACAGGCCATGTGACTATTTGTTTTAAAAAATGAGAGTACTATAGGACTAAGATATCATTTCGTTCTATCTTCAAAATAATTTGCAAATCATTCAAACCATTAAAGTAATTTATCCAGACACTATCAATGTTCAAAATATTCTATTTGCTAGAGAACGCAAACCATAAAAGCAAAAGTAAAAATTAATGTTTTTATGTATTAATGTCATAATTTTATGAAAGAATAAAGAAATTAATTAATTGTGAAAAGTTTTTAAAAATCTTTTGACAAATTTAAGAAAGAATTTGTCTGAAGTTGATACCAACTGAACTTTAGATTGCAACAAAGTAATAAATAATCAAAAACTAAAGAATGCCTTATTTAAAAATAATCAGTGGCTACTTAAAATTTAACTTGGAGTCCAAGTACTTTTAAACGAAAATTCAATTAGTAAATAAGTTGAATAACTTGAATTTCCATATTTTACAAAATTTATCTATATATATCTAGAAATTATATATATATAAGCATAAATAAATCAATATATTTCTTCTATTAATTGAATTGTTTAAAAAACTATTACCACTACGTATTTTGCAAGATGCAGTCTTATATCTATGTATTAAACAATTACTTATAATACTAAGAAATATAAAATGTTTACAGTTATTTTAATTATTAGCACAAATTTTAAACTTCTGTTTTTTCAAACAATTTTTTCAGTTCATTTTATTTTGTTTACTTTTTACAAATAATATAAGAAAAGTCAAAATATTTGTAAACATTTATAAACAGTTTATTTACATTAATCTAAAAAAGTAACTTTTTTGTAATAATGTTTTCATATATTTTAAAATTTTTAAATGGTTTTAAAATCTTCAATATGCGACTTGTTTGATACAACTTCTAAAATATTGAATCTTGTAGAAAAGCACAAATATTTTGAAGAAACTTGTTTATATAACAGAGCAGAAAAAGATTTTGCCACAAAGTATTTAAATTAATTGTTTGTAAATTAATATATACAAGCCATATATAGACATGATCTAGTACATATTTCACCAATTACAGATTCACAATTCTAAAGATGTGTTTATACAACTATTAAACCAAATTGTTTTCTTTTTACGAAAAAATAAAAAACTTGAGATTTTCAAAAAACATTTAGAATATTTTTGAAATCTTTTTAAGCACTCTTTAAAATGTTTTCAATTTTTAAAAAGTTATTTTATTTTTTTAAAACAACATTTTTCTCTTGTTTGATAATATTTTTACAATTTCAATGTTATCAAATAATTTGCAAATATTAAATAAGTTATTTTCTTGCTAAATGATAACGCAAGAATAAGTTTTTAATTTTTATTTATTTTCCCAAGATTGAAGTAAACGCTTACAACTTGTAAAATCTATAAAATAAAAAGACCGTTAGTTTCTCTTTCTGTTTTTAAAATCAAATATAAAATAAACTGTTAAAAAAGGTTATAATACATAATTAAATTTCATAAATTATTTTTAATAGAAGATAAATTTTTTGACTCCATTGTTTTCGAGAAAATATAAAAACTTTTGATAACGATTAATCTAAGAAAGTACTAAATAACTTTTTTTTCAAAGTTCTTGTTATCTGTAAAGATTTAATCTCATTTGAATTTATTGTCGAGCATAATAATAAAAAGCATGTGAAACTTTTAAAATGATTTCAAATTATCATACAGTTTGCAATACTGGTAAACAGAGAAAATGATAGAAATTAAAATTAAATTAAATTAATTTTTTTTTATTAAAGCATACATACAATAGCATACATACAAGATTTGATGATACCACTTAAGCTTAATTAAATTAGAAAAAAGATTGATAATATATATGTATTAACTGTAAAGTCAAATTTGATTTAAGTATTATTTGTCAACAAGAAGTTTTCTATTAAAATTTAAAAAATATATTTATCTTGAACTTGATCCCACAAACTCTACATTTGATATATTAAAGGAAAAGTATAATTATCTAATTTTCTTGATAGCGTAATTAAAAAAAAGATTATTTTAATTTTGAGTTGAAACACTTTTCTACAGAAGTTTAATTAGTAAAAAAATTGAGTGAATTTAGTTTTTATTTTGTAGAAATAAATAAATAAAGGTTATTTACATTAGAATTTCATTACATTGTTGTAATCATGCTACCGATAAAATGCCAGAATCTTTACAAATAACATTTTTATTTCCGCAAAATTAGTCAGTTGTTAATAACTAATAAATTGAATAACAAGTTGAAATGAATTATATTCTAAACAATTTTGGGATTTTAAATCGATGAAAAGTTTTGATAAATCGGTAGAATCTTATATTAAAACAATAAACAATAGCACAAACCATTACACAAAGATAAAAATCTTTGAAGTAAGTTATTAGAAGACTTTTAAAGTTTTAGATTTTTTTTATTGTAAGTAAAATATTACATCCGCTAGGTGACCTATAAAATAAAAACATACAAATATATTTCATTGGAATTTGGACTAGTAATAAAAAGCTAATCTATTGTAAACTGTATAAAGTATTCAAATTCTCAAAATCAATTTGTGTTTAAGTATCAAAAAATACTTGCTGTATTATTTAAAGTTGATATTACACCATATTAATATCAGTTCGTATGTTCTAAATACATTTAAACTTAAATATTTGAAAGTTTTATATTTTTGTAGATTAGCAAATCGCTTTTTATATTTACAACTTAAAATTTAGAGAGTGTTTGTTTTATAAATTTCAGCAAAAAGTTCAATTTTGGTTTTGAAGTGAAAAAATGAAAATAGTTATTTTACTGATAAACAGATTTAGAACTGGACCAAGAATAACATTAAAAACAGCAATATTTTTAATAATTATATCAATCAATTGATGATGTTGTTAGACTACAGACGTACGTGTTTGTGAACTTTATCCATAATAAAAGTTAATTATTGCATGGTAAAGATTTTACTTAATTTATCAAAATCTCTCTCTATATATATATATTAATATATGTGTTAATACTTTTTCCTATTTTTTTATTATCTAATATTTAGAAAAAAATCTTTAAAAATTATTAGATTTTACTAAATTTTACTAATTTACTTTACACCATATTTAATTTTTTAAAAGAATACGAAAAGAATTTATTATAGTTAAAAAATAATTCAGCTATTAAAAACTGAATTTTAATTAATTCAGAATTAAAATTAATAAGTACATTAAAGCACAGATAGTTAAATCGTTAAAAATAAAATTTAAAATTAACCAATTATTTCAAATAACATTGAAGTTTAAATAAAGTATAGTTTTCATAATGAACTGAATTTTTAATGATTTCTGCAAATTTTATGTATTTAAGTAACATGTATAACATTGTAACAATTTTTCAACTGGCATTGTCTGAGATTTCAAATGAACTTAAACAATTTGCTTTAATAAAAGTAAAAGAAGTTAACATGTTTTGATATTTCATGCAGTAATTTTGTACACCGATTACATTGTACTTTCTTAAAAAATGTTAAACTTGTTTAGATTTCTAGCACCATAAACAACAGACTTTAAACATTTTTGAAAAATCCGATTTTAATCTTTTAGTAATATCCTGTTAACAAGTACCTTCACAATTTATATAATTTAAAAACGATTGACCAATTTTAAAACAATTATATTTTTTGTAAAAAAATACTCATTACAAATGCGAAAACGTATTTTTAGTTTTTAAACAGCCAAAAATACTCAATTAAGAAAATAAGGAAAAATGAACCCAAAAATATTTAAAGGAAATTAGAAAGAAAACTACTAATAGAATACAGATTTTAACGATTTTAAGCAATTTATAGAAAACGTTCAATCTTGATATTCTTATTAAAAATAATCTTCGTTTGTGGTAACGATAGATTTTATGCAGAAAAACTGTTGCTCTTAAAAAATGTTGATTTAAATGAATAAATCAATGAATAAAAAGTAAAAGAAAAATGTAACACAAAAAATTTTGATAATCAGATGCAAGAGTGCATCTTCCAAATTAGTATCTTTAATCTAGAACAAAAAATTTTGATAATCAGATGCAAGAGTGCATCTTCCAAATTAGTATCTTTAATCTAGATGAGTAATAAAATGATTTCACTTCTACGTAAGCTTTACGGTTATATATTATCTTCATTCAATCTTACGCTTGTGGTGTCGGTAAATTTTTCGATTGCTTTAATCAATCAATAATGTTATAGAAAATTTCATTTTTAACTGAACTTCTATCTTAACGATTATTTTATTTATTTATTCTTCTCAATAGATTATTTTTTTGTTTTTCTTTATTGTTATATAATATTAAGTTGTAATTAAATCTGAAAATTAAACAACTTTATAGTGTAAATAGTATTTCATAAAATAGAAATTAAGGGTACATTGGTCAGTGTGATTCTTTAAAAAACTTTATTCTTTTAACTTTTTAGCTGCCAAGTAGCAGTTGAATGTTTTAAAAACAAATTAATTATTATTATTATACTATTATAAATTATTATGATAAATTACTATTATAAATTATTAAAATATATAAATGATTTGTTGAACAATTGTCGCTAATCGAATCAAAATTTTCATTTGTAAAATCTTATTTAAAAATAATATACAAACAGTTTACTAATAACTAGAGAAAAGTTTTAATAGCGTCAAACTGTTTGAACTAATCCTAAAATGAAATTAAAGAACTGAAATTAGTTAGAATTTAACTCAAAAAGAGTCTAACAAAACTAATTGCGCCTAATTGTTGAGTCTAACCATCAATTTGGTAATCAACTGCTTATTGACATCAGCAATTATTAGCAGTCTACAAATGGTAACCTCAACAAAACCCTCGATTAAAAATTTCAAAAAGTTGCTAAATACAATTAAGAATTTAAAAAAAAGTTTTTAATTTCTGATTTTAGTATTTTTTAAAATAAACCTCTTTTGCGCTAAGTAGCGTAAAATAACAATTTTGAATAACTATTTTTTTAATTCATTTCTGCTAAAATATTAAGAATAGAAAGTTTTATAATTATCCAGACTGAAAAATGTGTTTAAAATGTCTGTTTTAAAATTACTAATTTTGCTAAAACATTTTGTTTCATAAAAATTTGTAAACATTCGTTCATTTTATCAGTTACATGTTTTTACGTCAAAAAGTAAATGTTAAACATAAATTACTTTTATGTTGCTAAATGTAGCAAATTAAAACTCAAAGTAGTCTTAGTACATATTAATCAATTTTCGTTAAAAGTCATTCAAATTCAAACAAATAATAACAGGTTTCTTACACTACAATGGATCTTACAACCTTTTTATTTATTATTAATTGATTACAGTTTAGAGTTTTTGGGATCAATTTTAAACTAATAAATTTTGGTAAATTTTATATTGTTACAATTTTATACTAATTTTGGTTTTACCAATAATTAAGTTACAATAAAAATTGCTTTTCACCTTTAAGTCAAATTTTCTGTGCAAGCAGTATATGTCAACAAATAGTTTATTATTAAAATTATAAAAATATCGTACTCTAACTTTATGCCACAAACTCTAGATTGCAATAACGTTTATAAGTAATGAAAAGTATATCTTTCAAGCATTTTTTCCTGATAACAAATCGTTTACATAATTTTGAGTTGAAATACTTTTCAACGAAACTTCATTTAAGTGAATCGGTGGAAAATTATAAGTTAGTACTTTCTAAAAAAATGACAAAACACTTGATTAGTTTATAGTTATTTCCTTTTTATATCGTTTAATCAAAATCATTATATTTCTTCGTCAAGCTCCATTTATCAAAAAGTTTAATATCTTCAGTATTCATTCTTTGCAATAAGATTTGACTTATAAGATGGTATGGTGAGATAACACTTATATTGATTTAAAAACATCTTCTGATCAAAAGATTAAGGAAATTAAAAGTCATTAAGGAACTAATTTTATATTTTTGAATTAATTGGAAGAATATTTTGATTATTTTTGACCGACACGCAGTAGTTTTGAAGTAGTTCACAGATTTTAGATCTATTTATTATTATAGAGAGATTTAAGAGTTGTTGAAATTATAACTCGCATTTTCAATTATTCATTTTTGATTCAAAGAAAAGATTTATGATGAAACAGTCTTTAAAAACGTCAAATTAAGATTTTAGTTGTTTCTTACTGATCATGAAAAATTTAAAACATATTGTTTGTATGAAAATTGTTTAGATAGCATAAAATATTCAATGAAGAAAGTAAGGAATTTAATATGTGATGAATCTTAAAATATTTAAAACAAATTAAAAAGAAAATTACTAACAGCAAACAGAATTTAAAAACCTTCGAGCAATTTAGAGAAAACGCTCAATCCTGATGTTCTTACAAAAAACAATATTAGTTTGTTCGATAGATATTGGGCAAAAAAACGGTTGTTTGTTAAAAATATTGACTTAAATGCATAACAAAAGATTAAAAGAAAATTTAAGTTATACTTTTTAACAAGGAATTTGTAAACATCAAACAATCTCAAATAAACGCAAAATCTTATTTTTACCTTGGAAAAAACATACTTGACAACCAGATGCAAAAGTGCATTTTCCAAATTATTATCTTAACTTCAAATTACGAGATAAAACGATTTCATTTCTCCCTAAGCTTTACGGTTATATATAATTTTCATTCAATCTTAGGTTTGTGGTATCGGTAAATCTTTCGATGGCTTTAAATAATCGATAAAGTTATTGTTGATAATATTTTTATAATGATACATTAGTTCAAATTAAATTTAAGTATCATTAAACTGAGCTTCTATCAAAAACTGTTATTTTATTTCTTGGTTTAACTCAAATATTAAGTATTTTATAAATTAAAAATTAATAGTACATTGATTAATAGAACTTTTTAAAATCTTTATTGTTTTAGATAATGTAAACAAATCAGGAAAATAAGATAAACCTGCAAAAAACAAGTCGACTGTTTCCTTTTCCGCTACTTGGCGCTAGACGGTTTGTTATTAAAAAAACACTTACAAAAATACATTATTTTGTAAAATTTTAATATGGTATTACTTTCAGTTTATAGAAGATATTAAATAATACATTTAAAATATTTGTTTTTGTAGGAATCTAGAAAAGGTTAGTAATTCATAAAATTTCCATTCATAAAAGTAAATTTTACTTTTTGTAAAATGATATATCGAAGGCAACAGTTTACAACTTTTAAAATTTTAGAAACAGATTTATACTATTTGATATTTTATCTCATGATAGATAAAAACAGAATTGCCGAGCTGATACTTAATGATTTCGAATAGATGATAATAAAAAGAAAAATAATAGTTTTGTTGAATGAAAAGTTTTCAATTAGTAAAAAATCTGTCATATTACCTATTATTTATTATTTAAAGTTTCGTTGTAAAGTACGAAAAAAAATTCTTTACGAAAGATTGAGTTTTATTTAACTTTTCATTTATTATAAACGTTGTTGCAATCTGAAGTGTATGGGATCAAAATTAAATGAAAATAATTTTATAATTTTATCGATAAGCATTTTGTTGACAAATATTTTTCAAATAGAAAATTTGATTTTAAAGTTGATAAGAAAATTTTTTACAAGTTTAATATTATACAAACCAAATTAGTTTAATTTTTCTTATGAAGTTTTATTTGATTTAGATTTAAAGTTATTTCTACTTCAATGATTAATTTTAAATATTATCCGTCGTTTTGACAAATTTAAATTATGTCAAAAGCCATGTGACTTTTTGTTTTTATAATAGTAAATTGAGAGTACTATAAGACTCAGAATTTTTTCGTTTGATCTTTAAAAGAATTTTCAAAAAGGTTTAACAACAATTTAATCTATATTCTATGAGCTAAATCCTAATTTTTTGTCAAAATAAATATTTCTTGAAAATTCTTTTTTTATTAAAGGATAACAAATATTATGAACCAGGTTACTTTAAGATTAATAGTTCCTGCTATATGTTGGGTAAAAATTATTAGTAAGTCATTTATTTCACATCTTTTCATTGTTAATTATAATCATTTGATAAATTTATTTATGGATTTGTAGAAACGTTTATACAATTTGCAATAAAAAACATTGTGGTCTTTATTAAATAAAAAAGAACTGCTTTCTTGATTTTCATTTCTCTAACAAAACAAATTGAAAAAACAAATCTAATCAAAATAAAAGATATACAAAACAAAATTTAATCCAAAAATTAATTTGAAAATTTTATTAGTATTAAGCGTGTATTTAATATAAGGAAATTAAAATGAATTTTACAATTTTTGTCTTGCATAATCACGACGAATTATAAAATAAAAATGTTATATTAATAACTAATATTATAATAAGTATAATAGTATATATATAATAATTGAATCAAAGTTGACCTTTAGATTTCGTAAAGGAACAAAATATTTAAAATTAAGATACGTAGAATGCTATGACAAGCAATTTTCAAAATGCTTATGGTCAGTGAAAGTGCTTGAAGTCCACATGTACAGGGCGAAACGCCTTTCATAATTTACAAATAATAACTTCCAAATTGAAGGTATTAAACTTTTAAATGTATTAATGAATTAATTTTTCAAGTAAGTTGGTAAATATTTAAATTTTTATTTCTTACGAGCATTCTATTACAAGCTGTGTGTTTCAGATTAATTAATTAAAAATATAATTATTATAATTATTATTAGCAAAAACCTTAAACTAATTATTTTCGTTATTTTCAAAAAAATAAAATTTAATAATTTTCATATTTACAAGGTTAAATATGCAATTAAATTTGTATTACTAATACAAAAGGAAAATTTTTCAAAACCAAAATAAAAAAATTGATTATTTTTAAAGTGTATTTCCGAAATTAAAGAATTACAAAACAAAGGATACAAAATTTTTAAAAATTATTCATTTTGTCTGTTTTCTATATATAACAAAACTTATTTGAATAAGTGAATATAAAAAAGCATCTTTCAAATTATTGATTATAACTTGAAGAAATGTTTCCAAAATTATAAATATCTGTGGATATAAAAAAGCTGTAAGAAATTGTATATTGTGATTTGATCAAATTATCATGCGTGCTTCAATCAATTAATATTGTTACTGGAACTTTTATTATAAAATGCTTTACTTGGTGTGATTTTAATTTGGATTATTAGTATTATAATTATTTTCAATTTTTGTTTTAAAAAGAAACTTAACCTTTTAATTGGATTTAAAAAACAGACATTGAATTATTTTATTTGAATTATAAGAAAGTGTTTCATTCCTAAAGAAAAGTATAAAATTTTTAAACTTTTACATTTAACTGTATAAATGATACTCGAGATGATATTTACTCCTATAAAGGTTAACTATTACCGCATTTATTTTTTGATATTCAAAAGTAAAAGTTATTTTAGAATTTAAATAGTGTATAAGGCTTACAGGAAATTAAATTTGAATAAATTGTTTAAAAAGTTCAAATTTATGACCTTTCTTACTGTTTGCGTCACTAAACGGATAAAATAATTCGGCTACAAAAACAAATAAATAAACTTTCAACATTCATGGGATAGATTAGTTTAATAATTTATATATTTGTAGAATAATATTTAATTTTTTTTAACGTTAATTTTCTTGAATTAATTTTTTACCATAATTGATTAACTTATGTATTTGGTGAGGTGAAACATCTGTGTTGAAATCATAAAGAAAAATATATTGTATACAGTGTGTTTATTTATTAATTATGTAAATATTAAACAATATTGTTTAAATTTTGAAAAAACAAGAAATTTTTATTTATAAATATAAATAAGCTTTCCAGTCTGTTAGTACTCACAATTTAAAAACAAAACATTCAAATAGCTTTTGACTTAATTTCTAAAAGTCTTCATTTATCAGCGCCACCAAATTGTGTATGGGATCAAACTCAAATGAAATTAATGTTATAATTTTCTTGATAAGCAATTTGTTGACAAATATTGTTCAAATTGAAAATTTGATTTTAAAGTTGATAAGAAATTTTTTATAAGTTTACTATTATACAAATAAAATTAGTTTAATTTTTTTGATCAATTTTTATTTAATTCAGATTAAAATTTATTCTACTTCGATGATTAAAATTAAAAATGATCAATTGTACTGATGATCAAAAATCAAATCAAACCAAGTGACTTTTTGTTTTAATAAATGAGACTTTTAGAAGACTCACTGATTATTTTCGATTGATCTTCAAAATAATTTATAAATCATACAAACCATTAAAGCAATTTAATCAGCGGCTACTAAAGTATTAGATATTTGTTGTTAGGCAAGATATTCTATTTGCTAGAGAATGCAAACGATAAAAGCAAAAAGTTATATAAGAAATTAATGGGTTTTTAATTAATCTATTAGATTTAATTTAACCTGCGTACACTATTCATATTAACAAAATTACATTTGGTTTTAATTATTAAAAAATATATTCTTTAACAGTTAAAATTTATTTTATTAAACATTTGCTCGAATATTATATATACAATTTATATTTGTTAAATTTGTGTTTATATTTGCCTTATAACGATTTATTTAATTACGATTAATCGTTTACACTGAACTAGGAACTTTTGTATTCCTCAGAGTTAATTTACAACTTTAACAAACTTCATGATATTTAATGGTGAAATTAAATGTAGATTTTTTGATCATGAGATTTAACTAAATTTTTTTTCTACAAAAAAATACAGAAAACTCTATTATAGATAGATGTTAAAAAACAGCTTTATCAAATAAAAACAATTTAAGAATAATATTTTTAAAATAAATTAATTTTAGACTTTGTCAGATTTAAAATTTCTTTCTAAGCTGTTTAAAGAATGTTAATCATAAAAGAAAGCTAAGTAACCTCAAGTTTTCTGATTTGCTTCACTGATCACCGTCACGCGCTGCTAGTTTTGTTGAAGATTACCAATATAGAAAAAAATATTTTCAATTCTTTAATTCTTCAGTAAAATATTCTAGAATTTATCTAAAGTTTGATAAAAATTTAATTTAACATCAATAGTTAGATTATTTTAATCGAAATAAAAATAGAAAAACATTTCAATTTTGTTAATATTCTTTTTCATAAACTTAATCATATAAATTTTTTTTTCAGAAACTAAAAATAAAGTTTTGAGGAAACTAACATTCATATATTGATGACGTCATCATATTCTCATATCATATTTTATATGTACTGTTACTGACATCGTTAAATGTTACACATTTTATAAATACATTTATAATGTTATTGAAGATATTATTGTTCTAATGATATTCTTGGTTTACTTAAAATCATTTATCAATAAAATAAATACTTTGTTTTTTTTAGTTAATAAAAGCTAATTTAAAATTCTTTAAGATGTACACTAATAGTGATAAGCTTGTAAATTCAGATTTTTTACTAAGCTGAAATTAAATACATTTGATTTAAAAAAATTGTTTCTAATAGAACAAAAAATGTTGAAAAATTTGAAAATTTTAAATTTTTGTTGTTGCAATACAAATTTCAACATTATGTTAAAATAACAAACTTAAAATAATAAAAATTTAATAATATAACAAAGGTTTGAATATAACAATAATATAAAAGTTATATTTTGTCATAATACAAGTTACGCGTTTAAAATAGAAATAAAATTATAACTTAAAATTTTTATGTCATTTCTCGTGAAAAATGAAAACAGTTTATTTAACTGATTTACTAAACTAAATTTCGTTGAAAAATATTTCAACTCAAAAATTGGATCAAATAACTATAAACAATAATTCCTAAATAATCCATTGTTAGTTTTCATGATATATTACTTTGTCGCAATCTAGAGTTTGTGGTATCAACTTCAAACGAATTCTTTTTTAAAGTTGTTATAAAATCTTTAGAAATTATCTACGATTAAATAATTTCTTTTTCTTTAAAAATATTTAATACTTACATATTAAACTTACAATAAGATAAAACTTGTAACAATGTTTATGTAATTCAAATAAATGTATAGTATGCGCAAAAACAGTCACAAAAGTAATTCTAAAATTATATATTTTAAAACAAGATAAAAATGTTCTTTGAAAATTTATGGTTTTTTTTCTTTCACTAATACAAAAACACTTATTGATTGATAAGATAAATAAATACATCTTTCAAATTTTGGATCTAAAATCGGTAAAATTTACAAAATCATAATTATCTTTGGTTGTAAATCAGCCTTGAGAAAAAAAAAATCAATTTTTTTATTTGAAAGAAGATTGCGGTTTTAGCAAATAATATGCATCCTTCTATCAATTGAAATGTTCAAGAAAATTTTATTATTAGAATTTTAGTCTTATTTTAACTTTTAAATTTGTGTGAAATGACTATTTTCATTAATTTAATTTACGAAATTTTACTTTTTGTAACCGAGATATTCTTTACGCTAGATGACGCAAAATAAAAACAAAAAAAATATATATCTTGGTTTTTGAACTTGTAATAGAAAGCTAATTTTTTATAAACTTTAAAAGATATTCAAATTCTTAAAATTACTTTTGCGTTTACATACTCATCAAATAAATTTTTAGATTATCAAATACTATGAAGTTAATCACTTTTTATAATAATAACTAATTTCAGTTGTTTAATCTATTTTCAAGATAAACATTATAATGCTTCGAAATCATATTAAGATTGAAATATTTTTTATGTTTGATAGCGCACTATAGTGGAAATGAAAACTTCAAATAGAATTACAGTTTTTAACAAAAGTTTATCAAATTTTTTTGAAAATGTTTACAGCTGATCTCTAGCAATAATTTTATGTATACTGTAAATTATATTTACAGTTTTAGAAATTTAAAAGTTTCTTTATCTATTTTATTGCAGGTACAAAACTTTTTTCACTTTTTAGTGACATGTTTGAATTCATATTCACAAAATCAAACTTGCTTCTAAATAAGTAACTTTTTTATTATGAATAGCTTAGATAGAAAGCAAAAAATCTTTATTTTTAAATACTTAATCAAAAAATAATATTATTTTCTTTTTACTCTGTGCGCCACCTATCGGTTAGTGTATTTAGGTTACAACAACAAATATTCAGAAACATAATTAGTATTTTATTGAACTACTTTAATGAATTGTACAATTTGTAGATTGGTGGATGTTTTGTACAACAAAGCAAAATAAATTTTTCTTTGTGTTTCTCATTATCAAAAAATAATTATTAGGCTTTTTTTGTAAATATTTTTAATACAGAATTAAATCGTTAAAAATCAAATTTTAGATTAACTAAATTTTCCAAATGCCAAATAAAACCTTATATAAAAAATAGTTTCCACAGTGAACAAAATTTCTGATGTTAACTGGAAAAATAATTTTGGTTAAATAACATAATTCTAATTATAGATTACAACATTGCTTTAAATTTATTCTAATCAATAATCACAGAATCACTTTATCTGGCATTTTAAACGTGTAATTATTAATTTATTAATTATGAATATTAATTTTGCCGCTTAGTTTTCTATTTGAACTAGAATTCTGAGTAGAAATACTTAGTTTGCTCAAAAAAAAGTTGTTATTCGTAATTATTAAATGCAATTATATTAAAGGTGTACATCAATGAAATAAACCTCTAAGTATAAATTTTTTGTATATCAACTTTTGTACAGAATAAAAACTCAAGATATTCAACTTATTTAATAAATGAAGTTTTGTTGAAAAGTATTTTAACTCTAAATTGTTAAGCAGCTAAAAACCAAAATACTGATTGAAATAGTTTTCACCTTTTGCTCATGTGGCAAGCCAACAAATAATTAAGATGATTTTATTGAGTTTTTTGTTGAATATTTTCCCTTGAGTTAGTATCTGTAATTACGCATAAAATTTTCAGTTTCAATAGAATTGTTAGAATTTTGAAGAATGAATGAAACAACAACTAAAGCTAATTACATCATTAATTTGATTGAGTAACTGAAATACAAACTTTTGTTATTTGTAGAAATAATTTAACTTAATTTTTATTTGTATAAAAAATTGTATTGAATTGCCGAAAATAAAAAATGAATATGAAGAAGTTTAAAAGAGAATTTCTCCTAGCAAACGGAATTGTAAAATATCGAGTAATCTTAAGAAAGATGAAATTCGTATCAATTCTTCCGATGAATAAACCTTGTTTGATAAACAGATGCAAATATGTATCTTCCAAATATATTATATTTCAATTTTGCTTGTTGCTTCACTCTTCATTTATACACTTATATAATATCGACATAAAATCTGATGTTTGTGGCGTCGTTAAATGTTGCTCATTTTATAAATACATTTTTAATTTTATTGAAAATATTATTGTGATCAGGATATTATTGGTTTGCTTTAAAATTAGATATCAGTAAAATAATTAATTTACTTTTTTTAGTTCATAAAAGCTAATTTAAAATTATTCAAACTCTAAACTATTTGTAGTAAGCTTGTAAATGGAGATTTTATTAAGCTAAAATAAAAAAAGTGTAATTAAAAAAATTGTTGCTAAAAAAGATAGAAAAACATAACATAATTTTATTCACTATATGTATATAAACGAAATATTTTGACTATTGTTTGGAAAAAATTGCTTAAAAAGCTAAACGGTTAATTATGATAAAGAACAAACAACTTGTAATGATTAATTTTCATGTTTACTTTTCAAAAAAACTTTTCTGAAACTATTTCCAGAAATATTTTGAAGATTAAACCAACAGTATTTCTAAGACTTATAATACTCACAATTTAAAAACAAAAAAAAGATCACATGACTGTTGACTTAGTTTTTTAAAAACCTCAACCTGTTAGAATCGCAACAAATAAATTTCTGTTGAAACATCAAAGTAACTTTAAATTAAATAAAACTTCGTAACAAACTTACTTTTAATCTATTTTTAATCTTAACCTACTTTTGTTTACTACGAAAATAGATTTATAGTCAAGTTTTCTTATCAACTTAAAATCGATTTTTATATTTCAGCATTATCTGTCAACAAGAAGTTTATTATTGAAACTAGAAAATTTTAATCGTTTGAACTTGATCCCACAAACACTAGATTTCAGAAAAGTTTATAAATAATAAAAAGTACATTAAAACTTGAAACTATAAGCTTGATAAAACTGTTTCGAAATTTGGAGTTGAATTAGTTTTCAGCGAAATTAAAATTAAGTAGAATAACTTGAGTTTCTATTCTCTACAACAAATAACAAAAAAGTAATTTAGTTCAAAGCTTGTAAACATATAGTTACTGACAACGTGATAGAATTTTTAGGAATAAAAAACTTATATTTCAACAAAATTAGTATACTACTTATATTCTAGATAAAAAAAAGTAAAATTAATCAGCAAAATATATATTTTTTTGTTTTATATTATTTAACGGAAATCAATCAGTATCAGTTCAACAAATCTCTTTTTAATAATCATAAAAGTTCAAATCAATCGACAAATATCAAGAAATTTGAACATTTTTGTTTGTAAGATGAGGAATCATATATTATTTTTTCGTTTACAGAATTGTAAACGTTTTAATTATTTAAGGTTAATAATCTAATTTAAAAATAGTAAATTTTTTACTAATATCAACTATCAATTTATTTTGAATTATTAACATTGACAGTTATATTATAGTTAATAATTTAATGAAAAATATTTTTATTTCGAAATAAGAACTTTGAGGAAAAACTAAAACTTTAAATTAGATTATCATTTTCAATTGCTGATCTTACAAGAAACCAACTACTAAAGACCTGTAGTCCTTATTCTAATGCTTTGAAGATTTTAGATAAAAGCATTTAAAGTTTTTGGTAAAAAGTAACCTGAAAAAGTAAACATGAACCAATCTACAAATTATAAAAATCTGTAAAATATTTTAACAGAAGACTATTGAAGGTTTAAATATTTGTTGTTGTGCGAACCTTACAAAATAAATTATGAACCATTTTTATTTCATATCTGAAAAACTAAAAATATTTGAAAATTTAAATTACACTTCTACAAAGAAGATGTAAACATCAAGCAATCAAAAAATTAAGTAAAAGAAAATTAAAATATTTGATAATCAGATGCAAAAGTGCATCTTCCAAATAAATAGGTCGATGGAGAATTAGTAACTAAACGTCTTCACTTACTCGTTAGCTTTACGGTCTTATATTATCTTCATTCAATCTTATGCTTGTGGTATCGGTAAATTTTTCGATTGCTGTATTCAATCGATAATGTTATTGATAATATCATTTTTAGCTGAACTTCTATTTAAACGGTTTTTTGTATTTCTTTATTCTTCTCAATGAATAATTTTGTTATTTATAATTATGGTTATATAATATTGAATTCTAATTTAAACTGAATGTTGTATAGTGTAACTAGTATTTTAAAAATTTAAAATAAATAGTACATTGGTAAGTGTGGTTATTTAAAAACTGTATTGTTTTAGAAAATGTAAACAAGTAAGATCTACGAGATAAATCTACAAAAAACAAATCAACTGTTTCTTTTTCCGCTACTTGGCGCTAGACGGTATCTTATGAAAAAAATCTTTAAAAATATATTATTTTTTTATAATTTTAATATTTTTTTGGTATTACTTTCAGCTTACAGAAAATATTATCTAACATATTTCAATATTTTCATTTTTTATTAATCTAGAAAAGGTTAGTAATTCATATATTTTCCAATCATAAAAGTTATTTTTACTCTTTGTAAATTAATATATCGAAAGAAAAAATTCACAACTTTTAAAACTTTAGAAACACAATAATATTTTTTGATATTTCATCTCATGATAGAAAAAACAGAATTGCCGAGCTGATATTTAATGATTTCGATTAAATGATAATAAAAAGCAAAATACTAGTTTTGCTGAATGAAAAGTTTTCAATTATTAAAAAATCTGTCATATTTCCAATAACATGTTTACAAACATATTTTGTGATGAATAATAACTCAAGTTATTAAACTTATTTATTATTTACAGTTTCGTTGTAAAGTACTTTAACTACAAATTTTAAAACTTTGCAATCCTTTACGAAAGATTGAGTTTTATTTTACTTTTTATTTCTTATAAACGTTGTTGCAATCTGAAGTGTATGGGATCAAGTTCAAATGAAACTAATTTTATAATTTTATTGATAAGCATTTTGTTGAGAAATATTGTTCAAATAGAAAATTTGATTTAAAGTTGATAAGAAAATTTATTTTAAGTTTACTATTATATACACAAAATTAGTTTAATTTTTCTTATGAAGTTTTATTTATTTCAGATTTAAATTTACTTCTAATTAGAAGACTAAAATTAAAAATGATCAATCGTACTGACGATGAAAAATTAAATCAAAAGCTATGTGAATTTTTGTTTTTAAAAATGAGAGTACTGTAGGACTTAGAAATCATTTTCGTTTGATCTTCAAACTAATTTGCAATTCATACAAACTATTAAAGTAATTTATCTAGAGATTATTAATGTTCTAGATATTTCTTCTAAGCCAAGATATTCTATTTGCTAGAGAACGCAAACGATAAAAGCAAAAAGTTAAAATTAATGTTTTTATCTATTAATGTCATAATTTTATATATATAATATTTTAAGTTATTTTCTTGCTTAATGATCACACAAGAATAAGTTTTGAATTATTATTTATTTTCCCAAGATTGAAGTAAACGCTTACAACTTGTAATGTATTCTATTAAACTATTAATGATATTTTGTTTGTGTTTTCTTCACTTTTATTAGATTTTTATAATTATTACTGCAAGTTTGAATTTGCAGTAAGTTTTAATGTAAAAAGTCGCAAAAGAAACTTTCTGGAAAATCTGAAAAAAAATCTATAAAACTAAAAAGACCGTTAGTTTCTCTTTTTGTTTTTAAAATCAAATATAAAATAAACTGTTAAAAAAAGTTAAAATAAATAATTAAATTTCATAAATTATTTTTAATAGAAGATAAATTTTTTGACTTCAATGTTTTGAGATAATTTAAAAACTTTTGATAACGATCAATCTATGAAAATACTAAAAAACTTTTTATAAAAGTTCTCATCCACTTTTTTTAAAAAGCCATTCTCTGTTGTTTTCATGATTTTTTTGATCAATTTTTATTTAATTCAGATTTTAATTTGATCTACTTCGATGATTAAAATTAAAAATGATCAGTCGTACTGACGATCAAAAATTAAATCAAAACCATGTGACTTTTTGTTTTTAAAAATGAAACTTTTATAAGACTCACGGATTATTTTCGTTTGATCTTCAAAATAATTTACAAATCATTAAAGTAATTTGTCAAGCGAATAATTAATGTGTAAGAACGTAAACGATAGAAGCAAAAAGTTAAAATTAATGGGTTTTTAACTAATTTTAAAGATTTAATTTAAACTGCATACACTATTCTTATTATCAAAGTTACATTTGGATTTAACTATAGAAAAATATATTCTTTAACAGTTAAAATTGATTTTAGTAAACATTAGGTCAAATATTATATATACAATTTATATTTGTTAAATTTGTGTTTACAGTTGCTGTATTACGATTTATTTAACTACGATTAATCGTTTACACTAAACTAGGAGCTTTTGTATTCCTCAGAGTTAATTTACAACTTTAACAAAGTTCATGATATTCAGTGGCGAAATAAATGTAGATTATTTGATGATGAGATTTAACTAAATTTTATTTTAAATAAAATACAATCTGTGTATTTCTTACTTATGAAAAATACTTAGTTGATAAACAGATGCAAAAGAGAATTCAAAAGATTGAAACAGATATTAGTGATGCCATCAATAATTATCTTTGATTAACTGAAGGTTAACTTATTGAAAATTTTGTAACATTATCAGTTATATCTGTACAAAAAAGTAAGGAAGTTGTTTTTATGTCATTTTTTCTGCATTATAGAAACTCAAATTAATTAACCTCTTTACTAAATGAATTTTCATTGAACAATGTTTCAACTCCAAATTAGGTTTTTAACAACCGTTGATTTTTCGAGAAAAGTTTTTATGATTTTTGATTCTTTATCACTTTGTCGTAATCTAAAGTTTGTGGGGTCAAATTTAAACAAATTTATTTTTACAATTTTAATATAAATTTGTTGTTGATAAACAATGTATTTTTGTAAAGGTTTAAATAAAACATTTTGTATCAAAAATTTGTTTACTCATTAAATAACTTACAAGTTAAAAACTTTTTAAACAAACTTCTCTTTCATTTTAATTTAATTATTTATCTTTTAATTAGTTTAAAATTTTCTATCTCGTTTACATTTCTAGGACAACAACCAACAGACTTTATCGTTTTTGCTTAATTCTGTTTTTGTTTAAATGAAAACTAATTTACAATTAAAGGACAATCAATCCAAATTTGTAAAATATTACACTTGAAACCTTTGTTAGTTTAAACTTACTTCTTTATAAAAATTTGTAATTTTCTTTTAGTTGTAAACTTCAGTAAAACAAGTTTTAAGAAATTTTATTCTAGGGTATAAAAGAAATTGTTGAAAAACAACAATGCAATGAACTTCTAATGTAAATAATCTTTATTTCTTTATTTCTACAAAATAAAAACTAAATTCACTCAATTTATTTACTAATTAAACTTCTGTAGAAAAGTGTTTCAACTCAAAATTAAAAAAAAAACTAGAATTATGCTATCAAGAAAATTAGATAATTGTACTTTTCCTTTAATATATCCAATGTAAAGTTTGTGGGATCAAGTTCAAGATAAATATATTTTTTAAATTTTAATAAAAAACTTCTTGTCGACAAATAATACTCAAATCAAATTTGACTTTATAGTTAATACATAAATGTTATCAATATTTTTCTATTATAAAACAAAATATTGTTTAACACTGTAATCAGTTCATAAATAATTTTTTTATGGCATTCTCTTTGTGTCGAGATTAAAGTTATTCTTACTTTATGCTTAAATTGAAAACTAGTTAGTCGTGCTGAAGATGAAAAGTTAAATCAAAAGCCATGTGACCTTGTATTTTTAAATTGTGAGTACAATAAGACTAAGGGATTCTTTTTGTTTGATCTTTAAAATATTTTCGAAAACACATTAATGACATTTAAGTCTATCTTCTATGAACCTTATGTTTTTGGTGTTTTAAAAAACAAAATATTGTGGAAGAAAGGTTTCTCTGTTTAAAAAATATAAAATAGTAAAAAAAAAGTCCTGTGTGTACAAAATTGAAAATAGATTATTTAAAACAATTTCGTTTTTTTGTAAAATCTTTACTTAAATAAAAATCTTTTTATAACATTTCTTTTTGTTTAATAATTAAGCAGTTCCAACTAAAAGGGGCTTAATAAGAGGCAAAAGTCAAAATAGTTGGAATTTCTAATCAAATTTAAGTAAAAATTCGAAAAGATTTAAAAGATAAAATCTAAAATCTAAAGTTTAATTTAAAACTTCATTTAGAATTTAGTTTTTTTAAAAGTGCTTTGTTATAATTCAATAAATTTATTGTTGATATTTTTAACAAATCTTGACAAATTAAACTTTACTCTTTCACAAATATTTGACTTTAATAAAGTACTCAGAAAATTCAAATTAACTAATAATAGAAAACATCTTTGATGACGTCATACATAAAACAACTACCATCATAATAATATTTAGTAGCAAATTTTTAGTCTTTTAAGTAAAGAAATATTCTATAGAACAATTTTGTGATTTACAAAATTAAAATAACTGATGAAAATAAGATATTCTTAAACAATTATACATAACTTGAAGTAGTAATAACTTTCAATAGGTTATGGTTTAGTAACTAAACGCAAAAGTAATATTAAGATTGAAATATTTTTTTTAAGTTTGCTAGTATAAATAATATAAATTGTATATAATATTCGAGCTAATGTTTACTAAAATAAACATGAACTGTTAAAGAATATTTTTTTATAGTCAAAAGCAAATGTAATTTTAATAATATAAATAGCATAAACAGCTTAAATTAAATCTTTAAAATGGTTAAAAATTCATTAACTATAAGTTTTTGCTTTTATCGTTTGCATTCTCTAGCAAATAAAATATCTTTGCTTAGAACAAATATCTAATACTTTAGTAGCTGATGGATAAATTATTTGTATGATTTGTAAATTATTTTTATGATTTGTAAATTATTTTGAAGATCAAACGAAAATCATTTCTGAGTTTAAACAAATCTCATTAAAACAAATAGTCAAATGGCTTTTGATTTATATTTTCATCTTCAGAACGATTGATCACTTATAATTTTAGTCATCGAAGTAGAAATAAATTTAAATCTAAATCAAATAAAACTTGATAAGAAAAATTAAACTAATTTGGTTTGTATAATAGTAAACATACAATAAATTTTCTTATCAACTTTCAAATCAAATTTTTAATTGGAAAAATATTAGTCAACAAATTGCTTATCAATAAAATAATATAATTAGTTTCATTTGAACTTGATCCCATACACTTCAGATTGCAACAACGTTTATTAGAAGTGAAAAGTAAAATAAAACTCAATCTTTCTTACAGGATTGCAAAGTTTTTATATTTGAAGTTAAAGTACCTTACAACAAAACTAAATGAAATTATTTTTTTCGTCACTTCTTCTATACAATAGAAACTCAAGTTAATTAATCTCTTTACTAATAGAATTTCCGTTGAACAAAATTTTAACTCCAAATTATGTTTTTAATAACCATTGATATTTTGTTAAAGTTTTCGTAATTTTTTATTATTTATCACTTTGTCTAATCTAGAGTTTGTTGGGTCAAGTTTAAACGAATTTATTTTCATAATTTTAATATTAATTTTTGTTAATAAACAATGTATTTTTGTAAACGTTTTTATAAAACATTTTATATCAAATATATGTTTACTCACTAAAAAAATTAAAAGTAAAATCTGTTTAGTAAAAACTTCTTTTTTTTAATATAAATTTAATTATTCGTTTTTTAAAAAAAATAAAATTTTCTATCTCGTTTGCATTTCTAGTACAACAACCAACAGACTTATTCATTTTTACATATTCTATTTTTCATTAAATCAAAGCTAATTTACAATTAAAGGACAATCAATCCATATTCGTAAAATATTACACTTGAAACCCTTGTTAGTTTAAACTAACTTCTTGATAAAAATTTGTAATTTTCTTTTAATTGTAAACTTCAGTAAAACAGGTTTTATGAAATTTCATTTTAGAATATAAAAGAAATTGTTAAAAAATTCTTTCTTAATGGATGTTAGTCAGCAATCAATAACTATAAAAGCTTTCTTAAAAATTTTATAAATCAATTTTTGTTTACAGATTTATTTATATTTTGACAAATAGCAATAAATTTGAAAGTTGCTTATTTTCGGTAGAGATTTGTGGAATATTATACAAATAAAATTAGTTTAATTTTTCTTATCAAGTTTTATTTAATTAAGATTTAAAGTTATTCCTACTTTGATAATTAAAATTACAAACCATCAGTCGTGCTGATGATGAGAAATTAATTCAAAAGTCATGTGACTTTTTTTTTAATTGAGAGTACTATAAGACTCAGAGATTATATTCGTTTGATCTTCAAAATGAATTTCAAACTTAGAAATCATACAAATCATTAAAGTAATTTATCCAGAGAATATCAAAGTATTAGATATTTATTATTAGCCAAGATATTCTATTTTCTAGAGAACGTAAACGATAGAAGCAAAAAGTTAAAATTAATGGGTTTTTAACTAATTTTAAAGATTTAATTTAAACTGCATACACTATTCTTATTATCAAAGTTACATTTGGATTTAACTATAGAAAAATATATTCTTTAACAGTTAAAATTGATTTTAGTAAACATTAGGTCAAATATTATATATACAATTTATATTTGTTAAATTTGTGTTTACAGTTGCTGTATTACGATTTATTTAACTACGATTAATCGTTTACACTAAACTAGGAGCTTTTGTATTCCTCAGAGTTAATTTACAACTTTAACAAAGTTCATGATATTCAGTGGCGAAATAAATGTAGATTATTTGATGATGAGATTTAACTAAATTTTATTTTAAATAAAATACAATCTGTGTATTTCTTACTTATGAAAAATACTTAGTTGATAAACAGATGGAAAAGAGCATCTTCCAAATATTGCATTTATAAATACTGGATTTGGTATTTCACTGAAAAAGGAATTTTTAAATGTTATTTATAAGCTGCATATAACCTTATGTGTGTGGTTTCATCGAAAATTATTTATACTTTAATCATTTAAAATGAAATTCAAAAAAGTATTTACAAAAATATTTTTAAAAATGTGGAAAAATATTTATAAAAAAAAAGTGAAATAAATTCTTTTTTAACAATAAAAATGAAAAAATATTAATTTGCTTTGTTGCAAAAAACATCCACCAATCTACAAATTGTACAATTCATTAAAATGGTTTAATAAAATACTAATTTAGTTTCAAATATTTGTCGTTGTAACCAAAATACGCTAACCGCTAGGTAACGCAATGAGAAAATAGAAAAAAAAATTAATTTTTTATTAGGAAATTAATAATAAAGATTTTTTGGTAACTCTCTAAGCTTATTTATTTTGAAGCAACTTTGATTTTGTTGATATGAATTCAAAAATGTCACCAAATAGTGAAAACAGCTTTTGTACATGCAATAGAATAAATAATTATATTAAATAACATACCACATCAAATTAAGAAACAAATTATTCATTTCAGAAAACATATCAAATCTGTTGTCTCGGAGACGTGATATGCATTAATATTTAGATATTTAAAAAATTGTAAAAGTTGTCATCGACATTTAGTCGATTCAAAATTACCTTTTTTCAAAAGTTAAAATTTTATTTTATTAATTTGTAAAAATTTGTTTAAGAAAATATTTTTTAAAACAATTTATTTTTTAAAATACTATAAATTTAAATTCGTAAAAAGTATGAACATAACAGTTATAGCAACATTCTTTTAAAAGTACTACCAAACTTTCTTTTAAAATATTTGATGTTATGAATCTGTACAAACAATTATGACATCAGTTATGAAGTCTTTTTTTTTAATTAAATTGATTAAATGCAAAAAGATTGAGAATCTTAAGATCAAATTTTCAATTTGAACAATATTTGTCAGGAAAACGCTTATCAAGAAAATTTTTAATTTATTTTCATTTGAGCTTGATCCCATACACTTCAGATGGCAACAACGTTTATAAGAAATGAAAAGTAAAATAAAACTCAATCTTTCGTAAAGGATTGCAAAGCTGTTTAATTTGTAGTTAAAGTACTTTACAATGAAACTTTAAATAATAAATAAGTTTAATAACTTTTGTTTTTATTTAATACAAAATATTTTTGTAAAAATGTTATTGGTAATATGACAGATTTTTTACTAATTGAAAACTTTTCATTCAACAAAATTAGTATATTTCTTTTTTTTATCATTTAATCGAAATCATTAAATATCAGCTCGGCAATTCTTTTTTTATTTCTATCTTGAGATGAAATATCAATTATTATTATTTTGTTTCTTAAGTTTAAAAAGTTGTAACTTTTTGCTCTTGATATATCAATTTACAAAAAGTAAAAATGACTTTTATGAATGGAAACTACCAATTACCAACCTTTTCTTGATTCTTAAAAAGACGTAAATATTTAAAATTGTCAGAATATATTTTCTGTAAACTTAAAGTAATACCACAAAAATTTTTTAAATAATAAAAAATTATTAAAAATTTTTTTTAAAGTGCTTTTTGACAAAAAAAAACCGTCTTGCGCCAAGTAGCGGAAAAAGAAACAGTTGATTTGTTTTTTGTAGATTTATCTTGTAGTTCTTACTTGTTTACATTTTCTAAAACAATACAGTTTTTAAATAACCACACTGACCAATGTACTACTTATTTTAAATTTTTTAAATACTATTTACACAATAACACATTCAGTTTAAATTAAAATTCAATATTATTTAACGATAATTATAACTAACAAAATTATTCATTGAGAGGAATAAAGAAATAACAAAAAACCGTTTAGATAGAAGTTAAGCTAAAAATGATATTATCAATAACATTATCGACTGAATAAAGTGATCAAAAATTTACTGATACCACAAATATAAGATTGAATGAAGATAATATAATACTGTAAAGCTCACGGGGAAGTTGAGACGTTTATTCACTTGTTCTCCGTCTACCAATTTATTTGGAAGATGCACGTTTGCATCTGATTATCAAATATTGTAATTTTCTTTTAATTATTTTTTTGATTGCTTGATGTTTACATCTTCTTTGTAGAAGTGTAATTTAAATATTCAAATATTTTTAGTTTTTCAGATATGAAATAAAAATGGTTCATAACTTATTTTGTAAGGTTCGCACAACAACAAATATTTAATCCTTCAATAGTCTTCTGTTAAAATATTTTACAGATTGTTATAATTTGTAGAATGGTTCATGTTTACTTTTTCAGGTTACTTTTCACCAAAAACTTGAAATACTTTTATCTAAATTCTTCAAAGCATTAGAATAAGGGCTATAGAACGCTAAATGATTCCTTGTAAGATCAGCAATTAAAAATGATAATCTAATTTAAAGTTTTAGTTTTTCCTCAAAGTTCTTATTTCGAAATAAAAATATTTTTCATTAAATTATGAACTATAAGATAACTGTCAATATTTATAATTTAAAAGAAATTGATAGTTGATATTAGTACAAAATTTACTATTTTAAATTAGTTGGTTAAAATTAAATAATTAAAAAGTTTACAATTTTATAAACGGATAATACTATTTGATATTTCATCTAATGAACAAAAATTTTCAAATTTCTTGATATTTGTCGATTGATTTGAACTTTTCAAAAAATTGAAAAAGGATTTGTCGAACTGATACTGATTGATTTCCGTTAAATAATATAAAACAAAAAATATATATATTTTGCTGAATAATTTTATTTTTTAATCTAAAGTAGAAGTAGAAATACTAATTTTGTTGAAAAAAAAGTTTTGTATTTCTAAACATTCTAGCACGTTGTCAGTAACCATGTTTACAAGAGCTTTGAAATATTTTTGTTCTTTGTTGTAGAGCTCAAGTTATTCTACTTAATTATAATTTCATTGAAAAGTAATTCAACTCCAAATACCAAAATTTTATTAACACGTTTATAGTGTCTAGTTTTAGTGTACTTTTCATTATTTATAAATTTTCTGAAAGCTAGTATTTGTGGGATCAAGTTCAAACGATTAAATTTTTCTAGTTTCAATAATAAACTTCTTGTTGACTAATAATGCTGAAATATAAAAAATCGATTTTTAAGTTGATAAGGAAAATTATAAAAATATAAACACAAACAAAAAAAGAAAATAATAAACAAAATTATTTCAAAGATAATAAAAAAAAATAATAATAATAAGAAGAAGTTGATAAATTTTTAAAGATTAATTTTAATAATATATATTTTAAAATCTCAAAGATCCAAGTATTTTTAGGAAATCTGAAAATTTTTGTCTTTTTGTAATATAAAAACTTGATATAAATTATATATAAAAGTACATCTTTCATATTATGAACCAGAAATTGGTGAAATATTTTCCAGGTCATAACTATCTATGGTTATAAAAAAGCAATAAATTACCTAAAGTCGCAATTTCTTCAAATAATAACTATACTTCACTTTATTGTTATTGTTGTTGAAAATACTATTTTTCTAATGTTATTATTGGTTCAATTTACTTCACAGTATAAGTTAATTGGAAATTCTGGTTTTTTCATTTCAACAAAAATTGAAATTTTTCAATGGAATTAAAAAAGAAGTAATATAAAAAACTATTACATTGTAATTATAAAAACCACAATTTATATTTGTATTTATATTTTTATGTTTAATTTAAATGTTTATTACGATGGAATAAGTTTCTCTCAAATTATCAAAACTTCTCAATAACATAAAATCTAAAATTTATAAATAATATTTTTGCTTGATTTTGTTATTTGATTTAAATCAACTGAATATTTATTTAATTAATATTTATTAATTAAAATTATAAAAAAATGATTAAAAAAATTTTTTAAAGTGCTTTTTGACAAAAAAAAAAACGTCTAGCGCCAAGTAGCGGAAAAAGAAACAGTTGATTTGTTTTTTGTAGATTTATCTTGTAGTTCTTACTTGTTTTCATTTTCTAAAACAATACAGTTTTTAAATAACCACACTGACCAATGTACTACTTATTTTAAATTTTTAAAATACTATTTACACAATAACACATTCAGTTTAAATTAATGATTAATTTTCATGTTTACTTTTCAAAAAAACTTTTCTGAAACTATTTCCAGAAATATTTTGAAGATTAAACCAACAGTATTTCTAAGACTTATAATACTCACAATTTAAAAACAAAAAAAAGATCACATGACTGTTGACTTAGTTTTTTAAAAACCTCAACCTGTTAGAATCGCAACAAATAAATTTCTGTTGAAACATCAAAGTAACTTTAAATTAAATAAAACTTCGTAACAAACTTACTTTTAATCTATTTTTAATCTTAACCTACTTTTGTTTACTACGAAAATAGATTTATAGTCAAGTTTTCTTATCAACTTAAAATCGATTTTTATATTTCAGCATTATCTGTCAACAAGAAGTTTATTATTGAAACTAGAAAATTTTAATCGTTTGAACTTGATCCCACAAACACTAGATTTCAGAAAAGTTTATAAATAATAAAAAGTACATTAAAACTTGAAACTATAAGCTTGATAAAACTGTTTCGAAATTTGGAGTTGAATTAGTTTTCAGCGAAATTAAAATTAAGTAGAATAACTTGAGTTTCTATTCTCTACAACAAATAACAAAAAAGTAATTTAGTTCAAAGCTTGTAAACATATAGTTACTGACAACGTGATAGAATTTTTAGGAATAAAAAGCTTATATTTCAACAAAATTTGTATACTACTTATATTCTAGATAAAAAAAAGTAAAATTAATCAGCAAAATATATATTTTTTTGTTTTATATTATTTAACGGAAATCAATCAGTATCAGTTCAACAAATCTCTTTTTAATAATCATAAAAGTTCAAATCAATCGACAAATATCAAGAAATTTGAACATTTTTGTTTGTAAGATGAGGAATCATATATTATTTTTTCGTTTACAGAATTGTAAACGTTTTAATTATTTAAGGTTAATAATCTAATTTAAAAATAGTAAATTTTTTACTAATATCAACTATCAATTTATTTTGAATTATTAACATTGACAGTTATATTATAGTTAATAATTTAATGAAAAATATTTTTATTTCGAAATAAGAACTTTGAGGAAAAACTAAAACTTTAAATTAGATTATCATTTTCAATTGCTGATCTTACAAGAAACCAACTACTAAAGACCTATAGTCCTTATTCTAATGCTTTGAAGATTTTAGATAAAAGCATTTAAAGTTTTTGGTAAAAAGTAACCTGAAAAAGTAAACATGAACCAATCTACAAATTATAAAAATCTGTAAAATATTTTAACAGAAGACTATTGAAGGTTTAAATATTTGTTGTTGTGCGAACCTTACAAAATAAATTATGAACCATTTTTATTTCATATCTGAAAAACTAAAAATATTTGAAAATTTAAATTACACTTCTACAAAGAAGATGTAAACATCAAGCAATCAAAAAATTAAGTAAAAGAAAATTACAATATTTGATAATCAGATGCAAAAGTGCATCTTCCAAATAAATAGGTCGATGGAGAATTAGTAACTAAACGTCTTCACTTACTCGTTAGCTTTACGGTCTTATATTATCTTCATTCAATCTTATGCTTGTGGTATCGGTAAATTTTTCGATTGCTGTATTCAATCGATAATGTTATTGATAATATCATTTTTAGCTGAACTTCTATTTAAACGGTTTTTTTTTATTTCTTTATTCTTCTCAATGAATAATTTTGTTATTTATAATTATGGTTATATAATATTGAATTCTAATTTAAACTGAATGTTGTATAGTGTAACTAGTATTTAAAAAATTTAAAATAAATAGTACATTGGTAAGTGTGGTTATTTAAAAACTGTATTGTTTTAGAAAATGTAAACAAGTAAGAACTACGAGATAAATCTACAAAAAACAAATCAACTGTTTCTTTTTCCGCTACTTGGCGCTAGACAGTATCTTATGAAAAAAATCTTTAAAAATATATTATTTTTTTATAATTTTAATATTTTTTTGGTATTAATTTCAGCTTACAGAAAATATTATCTAACATATTTTAATATTTTCATTTTTTATTAATCTAGAAAAGGTTAGTAATTTATATATTTTCCAATCATAAAAGTTATTTTTACTCTTTGTAAATTAATATATCGAAAGAAAAAATTCACAACTTTTAAAACTTTAGAAACACAATAATATTTTTTGATATTTCATCTCATGATAGAAAAAACAGAATTGCCGAGCTGATATTTAATGATTTCGATTAAATGATAATAAAAAGCAAAATACTAGTTTTGCTGAATGAAAAGTTTTCATTTATTAAAAAATCTGTCATATTTCCAATAACATGTTTACAAAAATATTTTGTGATGAATAATAACTCAAGTTATTAAACTTATTTATTATTTACAGTTTCGTTGTAAAGTACTTTAACTAAAAATTTTAAAACTTTGCAATCCTTTACGAAAGATTGAGTTTTATTTTACTTTTTATTTCTTATAAACGTTGTTGCAATCTGAAGTGTATGGGATCAAGTTCAAATGAAACTAATTTTATAATTTTATTGATAAGCATTTTGTTGAGAAATATTGTTCAAATAGAAAATTTGATTTAAAGTTGATAAGAAAATTTATTTTAAGTTTACTATTATATACACAAAATTAGTTTAATTTTTCTTATGAAGTTTTATTTATTTCAGATTTAAATTTACTTCTAATTAGAAGACTAAAATTAAAAATGATCAATCGTACTGACGATGAAAAATTAAATCAAAAGCTATGTGAATTTTTGTTTTTAAAAATGAGAGTACTGTAGGACTTAGAAATCATTTTCGTTTGATCTTCAAACTAATTTGCAATTCATACAAACTATTAAAGTAATTTATCTAGAGATTATTAATGTTCTAGATATTTCTTCTAAGCCAAGATATTCTATTTGCTAGAGAACGCAAACGATAAAAGCAAAAAGTTAAAATTAATGTTTTTATCTATTAATGTCATAATTTTATATATATAATATTTTAAGTTATTTTCTTGCTTAATGATCACACAAGAATAAGTTTTGAATTATTATTTATTTTCCCAAGATTGAAGTAAACGCTTACAACTTGTAATGTATTCTATTAAACTATTAATGATATTTTGTTTTTGTTTTCTTCACTTTTATTAGATTTTTATAATTATTACTGCAAGTTTGAATTTGCAGTAAGTTTTAATGTAAAAAGTCGCAAAAGAAACTTTCTGGAAAATCTGAAAAAAAATCTATAAAACTAAAAAGACCGTTAGTTTCTCTTTTTGTTTTTAAAATCAAATATAAAATAAACTGTTAAAAAAAGTTAAAATAAATAATTAAATTTCATAAATTATTTTTAATAGAAGATAAATTTTTTGACTTCAATGTTTTGAGATAATTTAAAAACTTTTGATAACGATCAATCTATGAAAATACTAAAAAACTTTTTATAAAAGTTCTCATCCTCTTTTTTTAAAAAGCCATTCTCTGTTGTTTTCATGATTTTTTTGATCAATTTTTATTTAATTCAGATTTTAATTTATTCTACTTCGATGATTAAAATTAAAAATGATCAGTCGTACTGACGATCAAAAATTAAATCAAAAGCCATGTGACTTTTTGTTTTTAGAAATGAGAGTATTATAAGACTCAGAAATTATTTCCGTTTGATCTTCAAAATAATTTACAAATCATTAAAGTAATTTGTCAAGCGAATAATTAATGTGTAAGAACGCAAACGATAGAAGCAAAAAGCTATAGTTAAGGGGTTTTTAACTAATTTTAAAGATTTAATTTAGCCTGTCTACGCTATTCATATTATCAAAGTTACATTTGGTTTCAACTATTAAAATTTATATTCTGTAATATTTACAATTTATTTTAGCAAACATTAGCTCGAATTTTACATATACAATTTAAATTTGTTAAATTTGTGTTTATAGTTGCTTTATTACGATTTATTTAACTACGATTAATCGTTTACACTGAACTAACAACTTTTGTATTCCTCAGAATTAATTTACAACTTTAACAAACTTCATGATATTTAATGGTGAAATAAAATGTAGATTATTTGATGATGAGATTTAATTAAATTTTCTTTTAAAGAAATTACTATCTCTGTATTTCTTACTTATGAAAAATACTTAGTTGATAAACAGATGCAAAAGTGCATCTTCCAAATATTGCATTTATAAATACTGAAGTTGGTATTTCAGTGAAAAAAGGACTTGTAAATGTTATATATAATCTGCATAAGAACCTACGTTTGTGGTTTCATCGAAAATTAGTTATACTTTAATCATTTAAAATCATATTCAAAAGGCTATTATATTTTTACTAACGTTATTTTGTTTAATTTACTAAATTAATTATATAATGCTTTTTTAAGTTTTTTTGAAGATTACATTATACATAAAAATTATAAATCGTTGAAAGATGCAACAAATATTAAAAATTTTTTTGAAATTTTAGGATACTTTATTAGAGAGTAAAAGGAATAGAATTATTATCTAATGAAAAAAATTTTGAAAATGGTTTCTTATTTTTCTATTTTTATTAAATAGATTATTGTCTAGCTTGGTGACTATGCCAGAAAAATTTAAACTTTGTTTTAACTAAATATAAATACTTAAGTCTCAGAAAGTTTTTATACGAAAATTATATATATAGAAGCATATATAAATCAGTATATTTCTCTTATTAATAGAATTGTATAAAAAACTATTATGACTAAGTACTTTGCAAGATGCCCTCTTTCATCTATATATTAAACACTTATTCATAATAGTAAGAAATATAAAATTTCTACAGTTCTTTTAATTTTTAGCTCGAATTTTAAACTTCTGTTTTTTCAAAAAACTTATTTTGGTTCAATTTATTTTGTTTATGTTTTACAAATAATCTAAGAAAAGTCAATATATTTGAAAAACAATTATAAACAGTTTATTTACATTAGTCTTAAAAAGTAATTTTTTTACTCATTACACCAATATAATAATATTTAAAATTACTTTTTTGTTTCTATTTGTAGAGAACTGAAACTCAGGTTGCTAATTGAATTTTCGTTGGAAATTATTTCAACTCTAAAGTTAACCCTTTAATTATTTTCTAACGCTTTGTTATTGTCTAGAGCATAAAAGATCAAGTTCTAACGAAATAATTTTCGTAGTTTTTATATTGAGCTCTATGTCAACAAAAAATAAATAAAAGATAATATTTATTACTTTTATTGCTTATTAGCATATTTACTTTTAACTATCAATGTTGAAATTGTGTTGACTATAAACCTATTGCTTTATAACCATGATTTAGTATAATCAACATTATTATTTTATTAATTAAATAGACGAAATTTTATAATTTATTTTCAGAACTGAGAAAACCAAAGTAATTATTTTAATGTTACTTGATATTCAGTTGAACCGATAATATTATTATAACAATAATATTTTCAATAACATTATTAGTCGATAAAGGCGCATGAAAAATTTAACGATACCACAAACGTAAGATTGAATATAGTTAATATATAACCGTAAAGATTTCGAATAAACAAGATCCGTACGTTCTGGTACGCACTTATTCTAATAATTTTAGAAGATGTACCTTTGCATCTAATTAAAAAAGGTTTATATTATAGTAAACATAACAAGTTTCTTCGTTTTGGCGAGATTGCTTGATATTTACAAATTTCTTCTACAAATTCAAAATTAAATTTTCTTTTAAATGTTGACTAACGTTTTCAGTAATTTAATAAAAAAATTTTGGAGCATATAGCAGTTTTTCATAATTATTAATGATTTTTAAGAAACAAAGAGACTCAATACTTTTTTTTAATTTGATTGGAAATTCAAAGTAATTTGACTTGTGCTTCTTATAAAGTTCATTTTAGTTAAGAATGCATAATTGTTTATGTTTTAAAATATTTTCAAAATGTATAAACTACTTATCTATTATTTTGTCTTTTTTTCTATGAAAATTTAAAACATTACTTAAATCCCAACAATTTACATTTAAATTTCCACACATAAAAATTTAAACTAACTAATATTAAATCAAATAAGTATGCAAAGTACTTTATATCCGATGGTTGAATGAAATCAAGGTAATAATCGTAGTTTAATAACTTAGTGGTTCTTTTTCATTTGCTCAAAAAAATTAATTTCCTGGAATAAATAGAGAATTGCGAAGTACCAACTAAAAAAAGCTAAAAGAAGATTGGATAAAATAAGACGTAAACATTCCAAATGATGACTACTGACATAAATTTTCAACAAAAGATTTGTTATTAAAAATACATAAATTGATTTATTTAAATTTGGTCCCACAAACGCTAAACTGCAACAAAATTATAAACGATGAAACTTTGAACAACGAAATTCGAGTTTGAAATCTGGTTCCATCTGTTGAATTACAAAATTGAAGTTGAATAACTTTTCAACAAATTTCAATTTTTAAATAACAAGAATTGCTTGAATTTCCTATATATGCAAATGATGAGATACAAATAAATAGTGAAGTAAAAATAATAAAATAAAATTCTATTAATTGGTCAAAAGTTCATTTCATTATTGTAAATATGTTTCTGATAATATGACAGAATGTCTACAAAAAAACACTTTTCTTTCAAAAACATTTTTACTTTTAATTCAGTTTAAAAGAAATTAAGCAACAAAATTCGTACTTTATAAACTTTTTTTGATATTTTTTAGTCACATGCATTTAATATTATTTGGATAATTATATTTTAGTCTTCTAACTAGTTTAGTGCAGTTAAAAGCTTTTTAGAGATTTAAGAAATAGTCTTTTATTAGAAAATAATTTGATTTAAATTGATTGAAAATTAGGTAGTTTGGCGGATGTATGAATATTTTGCTGATGATGAAGAAATTATATCAAGGCTTTAAACTTCAAATTTTTTATTAATAATTAATTAACGATTATTTTTTAAATTTAATTTTAAACTTGAAATAAAGAATAAAATTCTTTTTAAATTCATCAATAATTAGCAACTAATGTTTTAAAAAATAATAGAAAATTAAAAATTAACTTTTCTTATTTTGATGAAAACTTTCGAACCTTGATGAAAGTGTGCTTTTGATTGACAAGAAAATTTATCGTTGAATATATATTATAAAATTGCAAATTTTTCACACCAAAAATTTTTAATGATAAACTATTGTCTGTTTGAATCTGAATATGACATTCATAAGTGCAAATAGTTATAACAAGCTATCACCAAAAAATTAAATCATTTGCTTTTTATAACAAAAAAGACTTTCAAACATCTTATCAAAGAAATCCCTAGTATAATCTGGTAAATATAAAGTTTATAAATAAAATTATATTTAAGCTTTTACAGAAGTAAGATAGATTAATTAAAGAAATATTCAGTTGATATAAATCAAATAACAAAATCAAGCAAAAATATTATTTATAAATTTTAGATTCTATGTTATTGAGAAGTTTTGATAATTTGAGAGAAACTTATTCCATCGTAAAAACATTTAAATTAAACATAAAAATATAAATATAAATCATTGTTTTTATAATTACAATGTAATGGTTTTTTATATTACTTCTTTTTTAATTCCATTGAAAAATTTCAATTTTTGTTGAAATGAAAAAAACAGAATTTCCAAATAACTTATACTGTGAAGTAAATTGAACCAATAATAATATTAGAAAAATAGTATTTTCAACAACAATAACAATAAAGTAAAGTATAGTTAATTTTTGAAGAATTTGCTACTTTAGGTGATTTTATTGCTTTTTTATAACCATAGATAGTTATGATCTGGAAAATATTTCACCAATTTCTGGTCCATAATATGAAAGATGTACTTTTATATCTAATTAATTTCAAGTTTTTTATATTACAAAGAGACAAAAATTTTCAGATTTCCACAAAATAGGTGGATCTTTTAGATTTTAAAATATACATTATTAAAATTAATTATTAAAAATTTATCAACTTCTTGTTATTATAATCTATTATTATTTTTTTTTTATTATCTTTGAAATAATTTTGTTTATTATTTTCTTTTCTTGTTTATGTTTATATTTTATAATTTTTCTTATCAACTTAAAAATCGATTTTTTATATTTCAGCATTATCTGTCAACAAGAAGTTTATTATTGAAACTAGAAAAATTTAATCGTTTGAACTTGATCCCACAAACACTAGATTTCAGAAAAGTTTAAAAATAATAAAAAGTACACTAGAACTAGAAGCTTAAACGTGTTAATATAATTTTGAAATTTTTATTACAGATAAAACTGAATATGAAACAGATATTAGTGATGCCATAAATAATTGTCTTTGATTAACTGAAGGTTAACTTATTGAAAATTTTGTAACATTATCAGTTATATCTGTACAAAAATGTAAGTAAGTTGTTTTTATGTCATTTTTTCTGCATAATAGAAACTCAAATTAATTAACCTCTTTACTAAATGAATTTTCGTTGAACAATGTTTCAACTCCAAATTAGGTTTTTAACAACCATTGATTTTTCGAGAAAAGTTTGTGTGATTTTTCATTCTTTATCACTTTGTCGTAATCTAAAGTTTGTGGGGTCAAGTTTAAACAAATTTATTTTTACAATTTTAATATAAATTTGTTGTTGATAAACAATGTATTTTTGTAAAGGTTTAAATAAAACATTTTGTATCAAAAATTTGTTTACTCATTAAATAACTTACAAGTTAAAAACTTTTTAAACAAACTTCTCTTTCATTTTAATTTAATTATTTATCTTTTAATTAGTTTAAAATTTTCTATCTCGTTTACATTTCTAGGACAACAACCAACAGACTTTATCGTTTTTGCTTAATTCTGTTTTTCTTTAAATGAAAACTAATTTACAATTAAAGGACAATCAATCCAAATTTGTAAAATATTACACTTGAAACCTTTGTTAGTTTAAACTAACTTCTTTATAAAAATTTGTAATTTTCTTTTAGTTGTAAACTTCAGTAAAACAAGTTTTAAGAAATTTTATTCTAGGGTATAAAAGAAATTGCTGAAGAATTCTTTCTTAATGTTAGTCAGCAATCAAATACTATAAAAGCTTTCTTAAACATTTTATAAATCAATTTTTGTTTACAGACTTCTTTATTTATATTAGCTTAGTTGCTTTGTGTTTTGATTCTAATGAAAATATTATATTTTCATTTAAAATAAAAAAATTAAAAATTGCTATTTCAGATTTAGAATAACATAATAACAACAATTTTTTCAATAACAATATCAGTAAAGTATACATAATGTTTGAACAAATTGCAAAAAAAAACAAGTTTTAAAAGTTTTTTTTATGGTGGAGATTTGTGAAAAAAAATTAATGGTTTGTTTAAATTTAAGTTGGTTACAATCTTAATAAAATATCAGATCTTAATTTTGGTAAAACGTTGATCTAACAACTTTTGTAAAGAGATAAAATTTAAATTTCATTTGGAATTTACTATACAAACTAATGCAGGTTCATTATTTAGTATCTTATATTGATATTGAATCTTTATTTGAATTAAAAGTTGTAAAGTTTTTATTGACAGAAACTTTTTAAAGCAAAGTCAATTGAAATTGAATTATAATTTTAAATGTTGCTTTTTTAAAAAGTAGTGTCCAGTACCCAAAAATACTTTTGAATAGTTGTATTTAAATTTTATATTGTAGTGTTAAACTTAATTACTTTTACCTATACTACCATCTCATTTTAGAGTGACAAATGTTTTTTTACGTTAAAATTAGTGAAATATAAGTAATTAAGTTATAGTAATATAATATAGAAATAATATAGTACATTAGTAAATAAATTGAAGTTCTGGATTACTACAAACTATTTATTCAATTGTTTTATCTGCAGTTTAATTGCAGATAAATACAGAGAAAAAGCATATTTAGTAAGATAATTTAACAAAATATAATTTAAAAGTGGCTGAATCAGGCTTTTCACTATCTAAATAAGACGATTTTCTAAAAATTTTTAATATTCCAATTAATTTTTTTTTAATTATTAAAACTAAACATCAAATTAATTTACAAACAATAAAATTAAATACTCTTTTTCATAAGCTATTACTATATTTGTATATACATTTAAATTTTCATAATAAAATTTTTTAAAATTATAAAATGTGCTTCAAATTTCTTAGAATCACTACTTATCACAGTACTACAAGATTTTAACCTGCAAAATTGTAACTTTATAAAATTATTTGAAATAAAAGGAGAAGTTCTATCATTCCTGAATACATTTGGAGCGAACGAATCAATTGTTTTTGTTTGAACATTGACATTTAAGTCATAAACATTTTATTTGCATTTATCACTTTAGTTATATAGCATTTTTCTTTATTAATCTCAATTCTATTTATATTTACATTTGAAACTAAACACAAGATAAATTTTATTTTTGTTTAATTTGAATATTAGATATAACTTTTATTTTAAATAAAAGTCGAATGAATTTACTGAAAAATTGTAGTATCGAGTTTTTGTAAAAATAAAAAATTGTATACTTTGTTAGATGTGTTTTTGCAAAAATAAAATGATTAATCTAGAATTAAATATAAATTTTTAAACATTTATTAAATTTTAGATATATAGCCAATTCAATCTGAAATATTCTATTTAAATATAATATATAAATATCGTATTGCAGATTCTTCAAAACTATTGAAAACAAAATACATGCAATTGAAGAGATTGTAGCAAAATTTCTAAAAATCACTAGATTAAATTGTGCGTTAATCTAAATTAATTAATCTAAATTAATGTATTTAATAAATCAGTTAAACTGTATAAAAAAAGTTATTTTTCATAATAAATAGGCTAGGTCAAAGTGCTTCGGATAGATCTATTTTTCTTAAATAATGAAGCCTCTTAAATACTTATTAACTAAAATTTTTTTGCGTCAAACCAAAATCAAAACTAATTTGTTTTGATTTATTTTCATTAATAAAAAATGCCGGGCATATTGCCATATGTTTGTAATTTAAATTTATTCTCTACGCCACAAACTTTATACTGAAACAACTTTACAAATACTTTTTAAAGCAGTGAACAATTACTTTTTATCAGATATAATATTTCAAGGAATAAACAACATTTTGGAGTTGAATAAATTTCAACAAATAATAAAATACTAATAATGTTGACGTGGGCAGTTTAAACTTTCAATTTTGTCGTCAGTTTAAATGTCCTATTCCGAAGCTACTTGTATTTTTTTATTGATATTAACATTTTTGTGGCTTAAATGTGGAAAGCAGCTTAGAAATTTTATTTTAAATTATAATGTTTTCAAACCCATCAGAAATTTCTCTATCTGTTGATATCAAAGATCTAGAAAACTCAGGTTTTTAAACTGACACAACAGATTGATTTTAAATGCTTAATTTTCATAAATATCAATTTCATTAATTTTTTTTACTAAAGTAAATTCCTATAGTTTACTGCATTTTAACAAACTAAATTAACAATTATAAATTAACTATATCAACTTTTATGCCACACTGCAAACGTTCTTCTTTAATGAATTCATTTTTCAGAATTGTTAGAAATTTCAGTTTTGCATCTAAAGAAGAATTACTTGAAACAAATAATTTAATTACAGAAATGTATACTTGAAGTTATTTATACCGCAGGAGTAATAGTATTTGAAAAACATGATTTATGCTTAATGTCGCTTTGTAAACATCTTTGTTTATTCATAAATCTTCAAAAAACAATTATTTCTTGTTGAGTTATAAAACTTTACATAAAATAATCAAACATAGATTTATTGGAAAATCAGAAATCTAACGGTTAAATATGTTTGGATTTTTTTAAGTTACTTAATAGCATAAAAACAAATATAAATTTGATTATTATTAGTTAATTATTTAGTTTTATTTTACAAGAAATTTTTTATTTCTATTTGAACTTTGGATTACAAGAGAGAAAAACAATTACAAATTCATTTTTGGTTTGTTTCTGATTTCTCTTAGAATATATTTATCACTTTTAAATAAACTAAATAAACACTTTTAATAAACTTATTTGTTTTAGCGCAAAAGTAAACTAAATTCTTATTACAACAGCTGCTTATTTATAGCTAAAAATTGTTGATTAGTAACACAGCGTGATAACATGATACAACAAACTGATTTTTAATTGGCAACCTTAGTTGTGTTTAAGTATATGACAGGCAATTCAATTTCTTTTAAATGTTTAAATATGAAATATCAACATTACTTGAAGCTTATAACACAGACTGCAAGCAAATAAATTTACTAAAACAAACAAATAGCATTCAAAAGATAATTTGTTGTATAAATTACAGCTTTTTAAGAGTATCTGTCAGTTAAGATTATATTGTTCTGTTCTTAGCATTAATAAATGAATAATTTTGTTTTGGAGTCTCCAAGATTAGCTTTGCTGGTGACACAGAACCACGTCAAATATGACATATAATTTCCCCGTCCATAATCTCACTACAAGTTAATTTCCTTTAGAAATTTATTATAAACACTACCGAAAAATATTGACTTTATCAATATTCATTTGCTTTTTGAAAAGAACAATTATCAGCAAGCTGCTTAATTCAGCAGAAATTAACATCAAACTTCTGTTGTTATTATAAATTTCTGTTCCTTGTTTGTTTATGAAAGCTTTTTTTAAAAATTATGGGCAATATGTCAAACTGTTTTACAAACAGAACTTTATTATTTTTGATTCTAAAGTATTTAGAATCAAATTAATGTTTAAAAATAAAAATAAGTTTATTTTAAGGTATTTTGCTACAATATTTTTGGTATAAGCTAATTATGATATTTTTTAGATAAAATGATTTGAAAGCACAAAAAATTAGTTAGCCATTTACATGAAAATATTCACAATAGAATAAATTTCAAAAAAAAAATGGTTTCAAATTAAATTGATTAAAATGAGAACAAACGTGAAATAGCAAGTTTTGATTAAAACGAGTTTAAAACCAAAGATTTTTTAATAAATTTTTTATTTAATACAACTATCAACTACTACAAGAGATTGTTAAAATGTTTTAAGCTTTGAATTTTTTTAGTTACAGTTTGGATTATGATGATGATGTAGACAATTTCGATTAGTCTTAAAAGTAAACTCATACACTATCATGAATAGTTATTAATGACGTCATTAGTGCTATCATCACTTCAAATGTTTTATGAAGATGAACTGATGACGTCATTATTACTATCGTAATGTAGTAATGGATTTTATCATCACATTAATGATGATGGTGATGATGAAGATGATGATGATGATGATGACGATGATGATGATGATGATGATGATGATGATGATGATGATGATGATGATGATGATGATGAAGATGAAGATGAAGATGAAGATGATGATGATGATGATGATGATGATGATGATGATGATGATGATGATGATGATGATGATGATGATGATGATGATGATGATGATGATGATGATGATGATCATGATGATGATGATGATGATGATGATGACAAAGATGATGAAGATGATGATGATGATGATGAAGATGATGATGATGATGATGATGATGATGATGATGATGATGACGATGACGATGACGATGAAGATGATGATGATGACGTCACTCAATTCTACCCGTTTATCAGTGTATCAGTTGTTGATTCAAAATTTAATTTTACCTCTTTTCTATCAAAGTTGATGACGTCAAATTTGTTAACAACATAATCTTAAGATCTTTGTAAATCTTTCGCCTTCTGCATCTTGTCTAAACTTCTTCTTGATGACGTCACTAAAGGTAACCATACCACGAGATCAAATAACTTCATCACCATATATGAGTTTCTCAGAAACAATAATTATGTGACGTCATAGTAAAAACCAAAGATTTGTGATGTCATCAACTATAGAACTGGTGACATCATCATAGTCTTCAGACTAGTTTGAATGCTTGATGCTGATGACGTCATGATCAGTTTATGAGTTTGTCGTTAAATATTGATGATGACGTCACCAATGGTTTTGTGACATTATCAAATCATATACAACTTCATACTCAAAGATTTTGACAAAATATTAAAATGAAGTCATCATCATCAAGTGACGTCATCATCACACGTCAATGTCTCTTCTCAATGTTTGGATCATTTTCATAATCTTCTTCTTTCCTTTTCTCATAGCAACATCCAACAAATTAGTGTGTGACGTCATCACATCAAAATGCTTTCATCATTTATTTGTAAAAGTTGAGAATTGATAAAGAGTACATTATGTCTCCAATCGATTGTTCCTTATTCTTTCTACAATTAAAAAAGTGATCTTTAGATGTAAGGTATCTTTTGTGATCAGCATCATTATTGTCATTATTCCTACATCTTTGCTTTATCTTCTTTATTTTATTTCTGCTTTATGGCGTCACATTAGGTTCCCCTTTTTTGTTGATGTCCCTAATAAATACTCATCATTACTAGATCTCGAAAAATATTTGATAGAAAAACGTTTAAATAACAAAGAAATGACAAAAGAAAATTAAAAAATAAAATCAAGAAAAAGAGAATTCAAATTAATTAACCATTAATAAATAATATTAAAAATTAACAAAATAATATAATATCTAATAATAATTTTATATTTATCTACAAATTGTCTATTTCAAAATATCGTGCGTTTTGATCAAGTAATACGATTAATGTTCCATAATAATTCTTTGACTATCATCTCTTTCAATATAATTTTTGTCAAAACAAAAGTCAATTTTAATAATTACATTCTCCTTTATAAGGTTGGTTTGTTAAGAACTGTTAGAAAATGCTTTCCTTTGACAACAATTTAAAATTATTATTTTTTTTTGCTTTTTAGTACTTGTTTCTTTTCAGATTATAATTTTCAAAAAATTTTCAAAAGACAAGGTCGAGAGATGCTTTGAATATATTTTTGAATTCTGAATAATTTTATTCGAAACGTAGTGAAGTATTATAAAAACAAATCATTAAATTTAGCTTCTATTCGTTTTTAAAAATAGCTTTTAATTTAATTCAAAATAGACATTAATTTATTTTTTACAAAAAGTTTATAGAAGACTAGCAATAAAAAATTTTATAAAACAACTAATTGAAATAATTAACTTATTACAAAATTACGAATGGTATATTTTCATTGTAAAAGTTCGACCGAAAACGGTGATATAGGATTTGCTATTAGTAATGATATTAAAGATAAAGTAAGAGAAAGTGAGACGCAAAGAAACTAATCGAGCAACACACAGTGAAATGCAAAATAAAAAAAAGTTAAAATTTCTTTCTTTTTTTGAAGCTAGTTTCTCTTCTCTTCATTTTATTTGGAAAAGAAACCACTGTAATTTCACTATTAAATACAAAAAATTGAAAATATTTTAATTTTTGTTGTTGCAATACAAATTTCAACACTTTGGTAAAACGACAAACCTAATATAATATTATTAAAAATTACATATTTTTATTTATATGAAATAATACAAGTAACGTGCTTAAAATCGAAATAAAATTTTTATTTTAAGTCGTTATTTCATTTCTCATGAAAAATTAAAACAGCTTATTTAACTGATTTATTAATTAAAATTTCGTTGAAAAATATTTCAACTCAAAAAATTTATTATTCAAAACTTCCGAGTTAGTTTTCCTCAGTTAGTTTTTCATCATTTATTACTTCGTCACTATCTAGAGTTTGTGATATCAAGTTCAAACGAATTCTTTTTTAAAGTTGTTATAAAATCGTTAGAATATATCTACAATTAAATAATTTACTTTTTCCTTCATAATAATTAATACATACACATTCAAACTTACAATAATTTAAAACTTGTAACAATGTTTTTGTAATTCTAATAAGTGTAAAGTATACCAAAAAAACATAAAATGAAAAACCGAAAAAAATACCTTTTGAGTTTAAACAAATGATGACTAAATTTGCTACATTTTTTTTAATTAGAATTTTTTTAATTTCAGCTTAATAAAATAGCTTAATAACAAAATCCTGGATTAGTGCTTTTCTCCTTATCGTGATAAATCAGTGTTTAACCCACAAACGCTAGAATCAAAATACTTTTTATTAAGTATTTTTAGGAGTATTTACCATTTGCTTGCAAAATCGGTAATGCTAGATATCAAATTTAAAGTCGACTAAATGTCGATATAACCATTACTATTGTATTTAAAAATGTTAGTCTCTAATTCATAGATTTGTATCTGATAGATTCTATTTTGTTCTATAATAATTTTTAACTTTAGTTATTTGAAAGTGTAATTTTATCAAACTAAAACTTCATTATTATTCACAGCAACCTTATTTGATTTAACCAATTAAGTGTATCTGTGATTCACAGAAAGAAATCAAAATTAAGATTTATTAAAGAAAGAACAGAACTACTGTAAAAGGAAAAGTAAAATACAATCAATTCTAAATCAAATCAAATTTTATACAACAAACTAGAATAAGAAGATGAGCAAAGTGAATTTAGAAGTTTAATTTTCAAATTTATCATAATTACTTTGCTAAGAATAAATACAAAATGGAAATCTTTATTTTATGATTAATAATCTTAAAATTTTCATATTAATTTGTAACAATAAAAAAAAATTTTTATCTGGTAGATCTATTTTACATAAATAATGAAGCATCTTAAGTAATTCTTAACTAAAAATTGTTTTGCATCAAACCAAAAACAAAACTAATTTGTTTCGATTTTTTTCAGTAATAAAAAAATGCCGGGTATTGTGGCATACGCTTGTAATTTGAGCGTATTCAGTACGCCAACTTTATAGATACTGATGAAACCAATGAAAACACACTAAGATGGTTTCTCACCGGTGTGAGTTCTTTCGTGTGTCTTAAGGGTAGCATTTTGAGAAAAACATTTATGACAAACATCACACTGAAATGGTTTCTCACCAGTGTGAGTTCTTTTATGACGCATTACATGTGATTTAAATTTAACTATTTTCTCACATCCAAATCATTCCAACATTCCCTCCAACATATTATATTTCAATAGCGTTGTTATAACAGATGATGGTAATACTTTTTCTCTTTCCTAATCCGACATTGTTACAAATGTCTCTGAGATAGTAGATCTTGTAATAACGGTCAATATGGTATTAAAGGCTGATTCTTCTTCAAAATCCTCCAAAGTTTCCAACACCCCAGATCAGATCCCAGCTTTCTTTTTACGAAAATGTACTTCCTTTTTATCACTACATTTATCGCTACTCTTTAACATCACTCTTAGGCAAGGAAAAGTACCACAAATTTAGAAGAAAGCTATTATTACTCAAATTTACAAATAGAGTCCCAGAAAAATTGCACTTAACTACAGACCAGTTTCACTGACTTCAGTTTTCTGCAGAACTCGAGAGCATACCATTCACAATCACATGATCAGTCATTTGATGGAGCACCATTTAATATCTGGTGTCTAGCATGGCTTTGTGAAACGGAGATCTTCCCTGACTCAAAAAAATTGTTGATTGTTTACAAATTTTTTCTCGTAAGTCTCACCTAATTAGTCATGAAAGAACTCAGACTGGTGAAAAGTCATTGCAGTGTTCGTTGTTACTTCTTACGGTTCTTGTGAAAAGAACTTAAGAACTCCTTCATCTTTAGAAAAATTATTGCCAAATTATTTTATCTTAAACAAATTTAGAAGTCTGTTATAAAATAAAATTATCTTTTAGCTCTTTAAAAAAAACACAAATTTTTGGGAAAAATTAATCACTTATCGAGAATCATAAAAATTATCATAAAATTAAATAAAATAAATAATAAATAAGATAAAATTAAAATGAATGAAAATTCCGGAATCATCCGCAAAAAAAGATTACATTTTGGAGTTGAAAAAATTTCAAAAAAATTTAAACTAATATTAATGTTGACATCGGCAGTTTTGACTTTCAATTTTTTCGTCAATTTAAATCTCTTATTCCGAAGCTACTTGTATTTTACTGATGAAATCTAGAAATTTGTTGCTTAAACCTGGAATACAGTTTTCAAATTTCATTTAATTTTAATGACAGGTTATATATTCAACACAAAAGTTTTTGACATCATTAAATTTTTGAGCTTCCATATTTCGTAATATTATTACTTAAAAAATTACTTATTCAAGTTTTTTTGAACAAACAAAACAAATTGTTAAAACTTTTTTAGAGTCAGATGATTTTATATTTATTATTAATTTATATTATAGCATAAAAACATTAATTAAAGTATCGTGTTTTATGTAAGAATTCATCAGATGAATATTTGGGACCGATGTGTTCACTGATAATTTTAAACAGTGTTTGAAAACTTTGTATCTTAAAACAGTTGAGAAATTGGTTTAAAGTAAATGAATAATTCTGAACAAGCAATTTTTTTCGGTGAACTTCTTTTAAATTGTGAAAGATAAAGATGTCTTTGATGACCGGACATCGGGAATTTCATTTGTTTAGATAAAATTCAGATAATGTTTGATTAATATTTTCAGTTTATTTATTGACAGTTGGAAATAATTTGTTGATACTAACTTCTATTTGGCGAAAAAATTAAAATAGTCGGGAACTTATAAAACATTAGAAATAATTTACTCTAAATTTTCTTAGATGAAAATCAACTTTACAGATATCAATAAACAAACTGTTTGTAAACGAGTGAAAAATTCTTATGAAGTTTTGACCATTTTAAAAGATGGAATTTGTTTAAACCCAATAAGTTAACAAAAGTAACCAGAAAAAAAATTGAAATATTGTTCATTAATTTAGTCAATACAAATAAAAAGAAAATTTTTTCAAAGTAATTAAAGTACTATGAAATCTCAATAAATTGGCGCTGCAGAAATTAATAATTGAGATTTTTATGAAGATATTAACTTAAATTAATTATAATTAAAAATTTAACGTTATGTCCAGCTAATATGACGCTTGCTATCAGCAGAGTGGCGCAGCGGAAGCGTGCCGGGCCCATAACCCAGAGGTCGATGGATCGAAACCATCCTCTGCTATATGCGCTGTAATCGTATTGTGGTTAGTACTTCACGTTGTGGCCGTGACAACCCAGGTTCGAATCCTGGTTACAGCATATTTTTTTTATTTTTAGTTTATCCTTTCTCCTTACTTTTCCATTGTATCTTCTACTACAGTCTGTTTCTATCCATCAAAACTTAAATATATGTTTCATTAAAACTAAAACGATTTATGCTGTAACCAGGATTTAAACTCTTAGGTTATTTAACAACGTTTTTACTCCCTTCAAATATAATTAGTTTGAATTAAAATAATTAGTTGATTTTAACAGAATAAACACAAAAGAAATTACCTGAAAAAAATACCTCGCGCTACGAGAAGTTCATTTGTATTTTGTAAACTTTCGTAAGAAATTACCTTCACTATAAATTTCACACATTTTTCTATTACAAAACGCTTATAGTAAATATTAAAAAAGTGTACTAAAAGTGAAAACATGTTTCTAATTTATTTGGAAAAAAGTTTTTCAGGAAAACCATAAACTTTGGTTAAATATTCAAAGCAAAAAACATACTTTCTCATTTGATTGATAAAATCTTATTCTATTTATATATTTCTTATTAAATAAAGTTACAAAAACTAAAATTTGAATAAATGATTATTGATATAAAGTGACACTTTTCTGAATAAATTTTTTATTTGTTTATTTATTTTATTTTTGTTTTTAGTTTATTGTATTTAACGCATGTCTGCAGATTGAAAATTATTCATCTCTTATTGCGAGAAAGAAGCAACATGACTCAAGAAATATAATGAAAAGATACAAAGTCTCACAGTTTACGAAACGTAACGCAGACAAATAAGTACACTGCAGAAGCATAAGTGCATACAACTTTTAAATAAAAAATATTAATTTGTTGCACTGCAGCCGATGTACATCGAATATCGGATGAAGAAGACCCCCTGGACATAAAGGAATGGATCCACACTTTTGTTGACATGGCAACTGAATGATGGATGATTACCAAATGCAATTGTTTTTCATCGAAACCATGCTCAGCTTTGCTCCTGGTCGATTTGTCTGTGAGGAAATGGAACTTCCCCTTGTTTGAGTCGTCAGCATCCTTTCTTATTAAGATCGTTGTTCCTTAGGAGAATAAAATGCTGTTAAACAAAATTCTATTCTTAGTCTAAAAATCATTCGTTAGATAGAGCTAATTATTAAATTTCACAACGGTAGCGTGGCCGAGCGGTCTAAGGCACTGGTTTAAGGCACCAGTTATTTCGATGGCGTGGGTTCGAATCCCACCGCTGCGAAAATCCTTTTACCAATAACTAGTTAAAACATAAAACTTTAAAAAAGAAAATTATGATATTAATATACTTAACTCAATTTCATTCATTTCCTAATTATTCTAGTTTAGTTTTATGAAATTTTTCTAATGTACTTTGTAAAAGTAATTTTCTTAAAACTTATTTGGTAATTTGATGTTATCAACTTATTGTTTCATTTGCATTACAGTCTTTAAATTAATCACAGATTGGATTATGATGATGACTATGAGATTATAATAATTATGAGATTTGATAAAACTGATGACGTAGACTAATTTGATTAGTTTGCAAAGTAAACTCATACACTTATGACTAGTTATTAATGACGTCATCAGTGCTATCATCACTTCAAATGTTATAAGAAGATAAATTCATGACGTCATTATTATTATCATAATTTCGTAATCAATTTTATCATCACATAGATGATGATGACGTCAATCAATCCTACCCGTTTATCAGTGTATCAGTTGATGATTCAAAATTGGCTTTTACTTCTTTTCTATCAAAGCTGATGATGTCAAATTAATTCACAAAATAATTTTACGTTCTTTTTAAATCTTTCGCTTTCTGTAGCTTGTCTAAACTTCTACTTGATGACGTCACTACAAGTAACCATATCAAGAGATCAAAGGAATTCATCACTATAAACGATTTTCTCAGAAAACAAAGATCAGGTGACTTCATAATAAAAACCAAATTTAGTGACTTCATCATTACTTTCAGAGTTGGTTGAGTACATGACGCTGATGACGTCACGATCAGTTTATGAGTGTTTCGTTGAATATTGATGATGACGTTACCAGTGGATTTGTGACGTCTCAAATCGCAAACAACTATATACTCAAAGATTTTGACAAAATATTGAAATGAAGTCATCATCAGCAAGTGACGTCATCATCACATGTCAATGTCTCTTCTCAATATTTTGATCTTTTTATGATCTTCCTAGTTTCTTTTCTTTTTACAACATCCAACAAGTAAGTATGTGACGTCATCACATCAAAATGCTTTCATCATTTATTTGTACAAGTTGAGGATTGATGAAGAGTAGATTATGTCTCCAATCGATTGTTCCTTATTCTTTCTACAATTAGAAAAGTGATCTTTAGCTTTAAGTTATTTTTTTTGATCAGCTTCATCATTGCCACTATTCTCACATCTTTGCTTTGTCTTCTTCCTCATTTTATTTCAGCTTTATAACGTCGCATTAGGTTCCCCTTTTTTGTTGATGTGATTATTGAATAATTATTATTACTAGCTTTCGAAAAATATTTGATCGAAAAAAGTTTAAATAACAAAGAAATGACAAAAGAAAATAAGAGAATTCAAATAAAATCATCACTAATAACCAATATTAAAATTTAACAAATTAAAAATGATACTATCTTCGATGGCATTGATCAAAAAATAAAATAAAGTTAATTATTTTATCTTTTAATTTAATTTTTTTAATCAATATATATCTACAAATTGTTTATTTCAAAATCTTGCGCGTTTTTTTTTCTTTCGATCTAGTATTTGTCAGCAGGAAAGTATTTTTTAACTTTTATTTTTCTCTATTAGTTTCATTTTCTAAAAACTGTGAGACATTTTTTATTTCTTTTACATCAATCTTATAGAAGATTATAACTTACTTCTAGGTGCAAAATACGTTTTAAATAAAAATTTTCAAGTAATTCTTTAAAAGTAAACATAATAAAAATACTTTTTATATGAAGCTAGTTGTATGAGTTTGAATAAAAAATTATATAAATATTAAAAAACAAAGTCTTTCAGGTTCAAAGTCTATCATCTAGACTATATATTTAACAGATCTAAGAATACAAAAGTTAAAATTGTTTAAAAATGAAAATAAACTTTTATAGTGACATCCTGTGGTTGGAAAATAAATAGTTAAATGCAATTATATTTTACAATCACTTAAATGTATTCCTTATGAGAGCATGCAATATTGAAACAATCAAAAAAATATTTTTAAGTTCAATGATTTGAAAAATTGTTTAATTATTTTTTAACAACAAATTTTCTTCATGTTAAGATAGGACAATAGATAAGAATGTTGTAGACTTGCTTAATACCTTTTTTAGTTTTTTCCAAACTGTAATCTTAGTTAAGAAAATAATCTGAAAACAATTTGTTTATATTTGTAAAAGTTTTATAATTCAAAAAAAGACATTATTAGCTAATTTTGGTCAGCTTAAATCGTTTTAAAATATCTCGTCAACTTTTATGCTACACTGCAAACGTTCCGCTTTAATGAATTCATTTTTTCAGACTTGTTAGAAATTTCAGTTTTGCATCTGAAGAGGAATTACTTGAAACAAATGATTTAATTACTGAAAAGTATACTTGAAGTTATTTATACTGCAGGAGTAATAGTATTTGAAAAATAGCCTTATGCTCAATGTCGCTTTGTAAATATTTTTTGTTTATTCATAAATCTTCAAAAAAACAATTATTTCTTGTTGAGTTATAAAACTTTAAATAAAATAACCAAACATAGATTTATTAGAAATTCAGAAATCTAACGGTTAAATATGTTGGAGTTTTTCGAATTACTTAATAGCATATTAGCAAATAAAAATTTGATTATTATTCTAATTTAAATTAAAAAAGAAATGGTTTAAAATTAAATTCATTAAAATGAGAACAAACGTGAAATAGCAAGTTTTTATTTAAACGAGTTTAAAACATATAATGTTTTTAATAACTTTTTTCTTGAATACAACTATCAACTGCTACAAGAGATTGTTAAAATGTTTTAAACTTTGAATTTTTTCAGTTATAATTTGGATTATGATGATGAGATTGGCACAGCCAATATGACTTTTTCGAAAGTTGTTGCAATGTATTCTTTTTATCTTAAAATATTTTTTATTTTATCTAAATAACATTTTTTTATTCTCTACTTTTTTTAACTTTGGAGTTATCATGAAGATTCAACTTCTTATAAATATTAGTGAAACGCTTTTGTAGTTCTAACAGCAGTTTTTCTCTATTTAATAGAGATATGCAAGCATCTTAAAAATTGTTTTTCACATTTAATTCAAATTTTCTGTAATATTTGAAGTAGTATTAGTCAACAAATAGTTTATTATTAAAATTATAAGAAATATCGTATTTTAGATCCCACAAACTCTAGATGGCAACAACGTTTATAAGTAATGAAAAGTAGATCTCTCGATCGTTTCTTCGAGATAACAAATTGTTTACATAATTTTGAGTTGAAATACTTTTCAACGAAACTTTATTCAGTGAATCAGTAGAAAATTTTAATTTTGTATTTTCTAAAAAAATGACAAAACACTCGATTAGTTTAAAGTTATTTCCTTTTCATATCGTTTAATCAAAATCATTATATTTTTTCGTCAAACTTCATTTATCAAAAAGTTTAATATCTTCATTATTCATTCCTTACAATAAGATTTGACTTATAAGATGGTATCGTGAGATAACACTTATATTGATATAAATACATCTTATGATCAAAAGATTAAGTAAATTAAAAGTCATTAAGGAACTAATTTTGTATTTTTGAATTAATTGGAAGAATATTTTGATTATTTTTGACCGACACGCAATAGTTTTAATGTAGTTCACAGATTTTAGATCTATTTATTATTATAGAGATATTTAAGAGTTGTTGAAATTATAACTCGCATTTTCAATTTTTCATTTTGATTCAAAGAAAAGATTTATGATGAAACAGTCTTTAAAAACGTCAAATTAAGATTTTAGTTGTTTCTTACTGATCATGAAGAATTTAAAACATATTGTTTGTATAAAAATTGTTTAGATAGCATAAAATACTCAATGAAGAAAGTAAGGAATTTAATATATGATGAATCCTAAAATATTTAAAAGAAATTAAAAAGAAAATTACTAACAGCAAACAGAATTTAAAACCTTCGAGCAATTTAGAGAAAACGCTCAATCCTGATATTGTTATGAAAAACAATATTAGTTTGTTCGATAGATTTTGGGCATAAAAAACGGATGTTTGTTAAAAAATGTTGACTTAAATGCATAACAAAAGATTAAAAAAAAAATTAAGTTACACTTTTTTACAAGGAAATTGTAAACATCAAACAATCTCAAAAAAACGCAAAACCTTATTTTTACCTTGGAAAAGACTTACTTGACAACCAGACGCAAAAGTGCATATTCCAAATTATTAGCTTAATTTCAAAATACGTACTATTTATTGTACTAATATCAACTATCAATTTCTTTTATCTTTATTTATTTATTTATTTTTTACAATAAATGTGAAGGAGGGTGCCTAAAAAGAGCACCTCTCGCTAACACACATTCTCACAAATTAGATCTATTTGACGTGTAAACGAAAAAGCATATGACAATGAAGAATTGCACAGAATCATAGTATTGTAAAAGAGAAAAATTCACAGTTTAGAAATGGCAATGTTGGCGATATTATAACAATTCAGCTTTTTCTTGAACAGCATAAGTGATTTTGACATGACAATCTCTGATGGCAGATTGTTCCATGTACTGATTGTGCGGTATGAGAAAAAACTTAATCTGGTTAACGTAGCTGGTGGAGTGGGCTTATTAAGATGTAATTTATGTCTTCTAAGTTGATATAACTTGAGGGAGGGACTAATGGAGAAAAAGTCATCAAACTGAAGATCAATTAGGTTGTGAATAATTTTAAAAATCAGAATAAGGTCGTATTTAATTCTTCGGATTTCCAAAGTATCTAGATTGAAGAAGCTGAGACGATGCTTATAACTCTCGTATTTGATATTAAGTTTCCTGCAAACCAATCTCGTAAATGTTGCCTGAACAGATTCGATTTTTCTGATATCACCAACTTGATATGGCATCCATGCACTGATATTGTATTCAAGAATAGGGCGTATGTACAGTTTGAAAAGGTTGACGAAAAACCATGGATCTTTAGAATTAAAAGTCTTTATGATGAGGTGGACAAGCTTGATAGATTTTCAAAAGATTCTGGAAACATAGCTGTGCCATTTGAAGTCAGATGTCAGAGTAATGCCGAGGTCTATGACTGAGGATACTCGTTCAAGAATGGATCCATTGATGTAGTATTGGTTGCTGAAGTTGGCTGAATTTTAAGTTGCCAATTCGCAGACCAGTTTTCTACAATGTTTAGTGCAGTTTGGAGTTTTGAGTGAGAACCAGATAATAGCTTGATGTCATCTGCATACACAAACACACTGACATTGTCTACTGTTATTAGTCTTCTGATGAGGTCTTCAATGAAAATCAAAAAGAGAAGTGGACCCAGAACGGAACCCTGGCATACACAAACTTATATCATAATGACTTATACAAACCAAATTAGTTTAATTTTTCTTATGAAGTTTTATTTAATTCAGATTTAAAGTTATTTCTACTTCAATGATTAAGATTAAAAATTATCCGTCGTTTTGACAAATTTAAATTAAGTCAAAAGCCATGTGACTTTTTGTTTTTAAAATAGTTAATTGAGAGTACTATAACACTCAGAATGTTTTTCGTTTGATCTTCAAAATACTTTTCAAAAAGGTTTAACAACAATTTAATCTATATTCTATGAGTTAAATCCTCATTTTTTTGTCAAAATAAATATTTCTTGAAAATCCTTTTTTTGTTAAAGGATAACAAATATTATGAACCAGGTTACTTTAAGATTAATAATTCCTGCTATATGTTGGGTAAAATTTATTAGTAAGTCATGTATTTTACATCTTTTCATTATTAATTATAATCATTTGATAAATTTATTTATGGATTTGTAGAAATGTTTATACAATTTGCAACAAAACACATTGTGGTCTTTATTAAATAAAAATGAACTGCTTTCTTGATTTTCATTTCTTAAATAAAACAAATTGAAAAAACAAATCTAATAAAAATAAAAGATTTGCAAAACAAAAATTAATCCAAAATTTGATTTGAATATTTTATTAGTATTAAGCGTTTATTTAATATCAGAAAATTAGAATGAATTTTACAATTTTTGTGTTGCGTAATCACCAAGAAATATAAATTATAATTTTCATGTTTACAAGGTTATATATACGATTAAATTTGTATTACTAATACAAAAAGAAAATTTTTCAAAACCCCAAAAAAAACGATTATTTTAAGGTGTATTTCCGAAATTAAACAATTACAAAACATAGGATACACAATTTTTGAAAATTATTTATTTTGTCTGTTTTCCATATATAATAAAACTTTTTTGAATACGTGAATATTAAAAATTATTGGTTATAACTTGAAGAAATATTTCCAAAATTATAAATATCTGTGGATATACAAAAGCTGTAAAAACTTGTATATTGCGATTTGATCAAATTATCATGCGTGCTTCGATCAATAGATATTGTTACTGGAATTATTATTATAAAATGCTTTACTTGGTCTGATTTTAAATTGGATTATTAGTATTATAATTATTTTCATTTTTTGTTTTAAAAAGAAACTTAACCTTTTTATTGGATTTGAAAAAGAAACATTGAACTATTTTATTTGAATTATAAGAAAGTGTTTCATTCTTAAAGAAAAGTATAAAATTTTTAAACCTTTACATTTAACTGTATAAATGATACTCGAGATGATATTTACTCCTATAAAGGTTAACTATTACCGCATTTATTTTGTGATATTCAAAAGTAAAAGTTATTTTAGAATTTAAATAGTGTATAGGGCATACAGGAAATTAAATTTGATAAAATTGTTTAAAAAGTTCAAATTTATGACATTTTTTACTGTTTGCGTCACCAAACGGATATAATAATTAGGCCCTAAAAACAAATAAATAAACTTTCAACATTCATGGGATAAATTAGTTTAATAATTTGTATAATTGTAGAATAATGTTTAATTTTTTTTAAAGTTAATTTTCTTGAATTAATTTTTTACCATAATTGATTAACTTATGTATTTGGTGAGTTAAAAGATTAGTGTTGAAATCATAAAGAAAAATATCTTATATATATTGTGTTTATTTATTAACTATGTAAATATTAAATAATATTGTTTAAATTATAAAAAAACAAGAAATTTTTATTTATAAATATAAATAAGCTTTCCAGTCTGTTAGTATTCACAATTTAAAAACAAAACATTCAAATGGCTTTTGACTTAATTTCTAAAAGTCTTCATTTATCAGCGCCACCAAATTGTGTATGGGATCAAACTCAAATGAAATTAATTTTATAATTTTATTGATAAGCAATTGGTTGACAAATATTGTTCAAAGTGAAAATTTGATTTTAAAGTTGATAAGAAATTTTCTATAAGTTTACTATTATACAAATAAAATTAGTTTAATTTTTTTGATCAAATTTTATTTAATTCAGATTAAAATTTATTCTACTTCGATGATTAAAATTATAAATGATCAATCGTACTGACGATCAAAAATTAAATCAAAACCATGTGACTTTTTGTTTTTAAAAATGAAACTTTTATAAGACTCACGGATTATTTTCGTTTGATCTTCAAAATAATTTAAAAATCATACAAACCATTAAAGCAATTTAATCATCGGCTACTAAAGTATTAGATATTTGTTATTAGGCAAAATATTCTATTTGCTAGAGAATGCAAACAATAAAAGCAAAAAATTATATAAGAAATTAATGGGTTTATAATTATCTATTAGATTTAATTTAACCTGCGTACACTATTCATATTATCAAAATTACATTTGGTTTTAATTATTAAAAAATATATTCTTTAACAGTTAAAATTTATTTTATTAAACATTTGCTCGAATATTATATATACAATTTATATTTGTTAGATTTATGTTTATAGTTGCTGTATTACGATTTATTTAATTACGATTAATCGTTTACACTGAACTTTTGTATTCCTCAGAGTTAATTTACAATTTTAACAAACTTCATGATATTTAATGGTGAAATTAAATGTAGATTTTTTGATCATGAGATTTAACTAAATTTTTTTTCTACAAAAAAATACAAAGAACTCTATTATAGATAGATGTTAAAAAACAGCTTTATCAAATAAAAACAATTTAAGAATAATATTTTTAAAATAAATTAATTTTAGACTTTGTCAGATTTAAAATTTCTTTCTCAGCTGTTTAAAGAATGTTAATCATAAAAGAAAGCCATTGCTAAGTAATCTCAAGTTTTCTGATTTGCTTCACTGATCACCGTCACGCGCTGCTAGTGTTGTTGAAGTTTACCAATATAGAAAAAAATATTTTCAATTCTTTAATTCTTCAGTAAAATATTCTAGAATTTATCTAAAGTTTGATAAAAATTTAATTTAACATCAATAGTTAGATTATTTTAATCGAAATAAAAATAGAAAAACATTTCAATTTTGTTAATATTCTTTTTTATAAACTTAATCATATAAATTTTTTTTTTCAGAAACTAAAAATAAAGTTTTGAGGAAACTAACATTCATATATTGATGATGTCATCATATTCTCATATCATGTTTTATATGTACTGTTACTGACATCGTTAAATGTTACACATTTTATAGATACATTTATAATGTTATTGAAGATATTATTTTTCTAATGATATTCTTGGTTTACTTAAAATCATTTATCAATAAAATAAATACTTTGTTTTTTTTAGTTAATAAAAGCTAATTTAAAATTCTTTAAGATGTACACTAATAGTGATAAGCTTGTAAATTCAGATTTTTTACTAAGCTGAAATTAAATACATTTGATTTAAAAAAATTGTTTCTAATAGAACAAAAAATGTTGAAAAATTTGAAAATTTTAAATTTTTGTTGTTGCAATACAAATTTCAACATTATGTTAAAATAACAAACTTAAAATAATAAAAATTTAATAATATAACAAAGGTTTGAATATAACAATAATATAAAAGTTATATTTTGTCATAATACAAGTAACGTGTTTAAAATAGAAATAAAATTTTAACTTAAAATTTTTATGTCATTTCTCGTGAAAAATGAAAACAGTTTATTTAATTGATTTACTAAACAAAATTTCGTTGAAAAATATTTCAACTCAAAAATTGGATCAAACAATTATAAGCATTATTTACTAAATAATCCATTGTTAGTTTTCATCATATATTACTTTGTCGCAATCTAGAGTTTGTGGCATCAAGTTCAAACGAATTCTTTTTAAAAGTTGTTATAAAATCTTTAGAAAATATCCACGATTAAATAATTTCTTTTTCTTTAAAAATATTTAATACATACACATTAAACTTACAATAAGTTAAAACTTGTAACAATGTTTATGTAATTCAAATAAGTGTATAGTATGCGCAAAAACAGTCACAAAAGTAATTCTAAAATTATATATTTTAAAACAAGATAAAAATGTTCTTTGAAAATTTATCGGTTTTTTTCTTTCACTAATACAAAACAACTTATTGATTGATAAGATAAATAAACACATCTTTCAAATTATGGATCTAAAATCGGTACAATATACAAAATCATAATTATCTTTGCATTGTAAATAAGCCTTGAGAAATAAAAAAATCATTTTTTTTATTTGAAAGAAGATTGCTGTTTTAGCAAATAATATGCATCCTTCTATCAATTGAAATTTTCAAGAAAATTTTATTATTAGAATTTTAGTCTTATTTTAACTTTTAAATTTATGTGAAATGACTATTTTCATTATTTTAATTTACGAAATTTTACTTTTTGTAACCGAGATAATCTATACGCTAGATGACGCAAAATAAAAACAAAAAAATATATATCTTGGTTTTATAACTTGTAATAGAAAGCTAATTTTTTATAAACTTTTAAAGATATTAAAATTCTTAAAATTACTTTTGCGTTTACATACTCATCAAAGATATATTTTTAGATTATCAAAGACTAAAAAGCAAATCAGTTTTTATGATAATAACTAATTTCAGTTGTTTAATTTATTTTCAAGATAAATAATATAATGTTTCGAAATCCTATTAAGATTGAAATATTTTTTCTGCTTGATAGCGCACTATAGTGGAAATAAAAACTTAAAATAGAATTACAGTTTTTAACAAAAGTTCATCAGATTTTTTTGATAATTTTACAGCTTATCTCTAGCAATAATTTTATGTATACTTACAAGTATATTTACAGTTTTAGAAAATTATAATTTTATTTATTTATTTATTTTATTGCATGTAAAAAAGCTGTTTTCACTTTTTGGTGACATTTTGAATTCAATTATACAAAATCAAAGTTGCTTTTAAATAAGTAAATTTTTTATTATGACTAGCTTAGATAGAAAGCAAAAACTATTTAATATTAAATTTTTGATTAAAAACTTTTTCTTTTTACTCCTTGCGCCATCTAGCGGTTAGTGTATTTTGGTTGCAACAACAAAACTCTGAAAGTTAATTAGTATTTTATTATACCAGTTTAACAAAATGTACAATTTTTAGATTGGTGCATGTTTCTTGCTACAAAGCAAATTAATGGTTTTTTCATATTTATTGTTAAAGATTAGTTGATTAAACTTTTTTTAGTAAATAATTTTTAGGCAGGGTTAAATCGTTAAAAATGAAATTTCAAATTAACTAATTATTAAAAATAACATCAGAATTTATATAACATTTAGTTACCATAATAAACATACTTTCTAATCTTAGCTGCAAATTTTCTTAACTTAACTAAAATGTATATCTTTAGTAACACTTTTCAATTGGCATTGTTTGAGATTTCAAACTAACTTAAAACAAATTGCTTTATTAGAAGTTAAAGAAGCTAATATGTTTTGGTATTACATGCAGTAATTTTGTACACCGATTACATTGTACTTTCTTAAAAAATGTTAAACTCGTTTAGATTTCTAGCACCACAAACAACAGACTTAAACCATTGTTACATAAACCGATTTTATTCTCTTAAAAAAATCCTGCAATCGAAAGGTTTAAAATACTTATAATTTAGAAACTGCTAATAGCAGTTGACAAATTTCAAAATAAACTTAATGATTATTTGAACAATTGCTGTTAATCGAATTGTTATTTCATTTAGAAAATATAATTTAAAAGTTATATACATCTATAATAATAAATAAATCTAAAATCTGTGAACTACATTAAAACTATTGCGTGTCGGTCAAAAATAATCAAAATATTCTTCCAATTAATTCAAAAATACAAAATTAGTTCCTTAATGACTTTTAATTTCCTTAATCTTTTGATCAGAAGATGTATTTATATCAATATAAGTGTTATCTCACGATACCATCTTATAAGTCAAATCTTATTGTAAGGAATGAATAATGAAGATATTAAACTTTTTGATAAATGAAGTTTGACGAAAAAATATAATGATTTTGATTAAACGATATGAAAAGGAAATAACTTTAAACTAATCAAGTGTTTTGTCATTTTTTTAGAAAATACAAAATTAAAATTTTCTACTGATTCACTGAATAAAGTTTCGTTGAAAAGTATTTCAACTCAAAATTATGTAAACAATTTGTTATCTCGAAGAAACGATCGAGGGATCTACTTTTCATTACTTATAAACGTTGTTGCCATCTAGAGTTTGTGGGATCTAAAATACGATATTTCTTATAATTTTAATAATAAACTATTTGTTGACAAATACTACTTCAATTAATACAGAAAATTTGAATTAAATGTGAAAAATAATTTTTAAGATGCTTGCATATCTCTATTAAATAGAGAAAAACTGCTGTTAGAACTACAAATACGTTTCACTAATATTTATAAGAAGTTGAATCTTCATGATAACTCCAAAGTTAAAAAAAGTAGAGAATAGAAAAATGTCAATTAGATAAAATAAAAAATATTTTAAGATAAAAAGAATAAATTGAAACAAATTTTGCAAAAAGTCATAATTGGTGTGCACTCAAGTAGAACATTTCAACACGGAATTTTAAAGTTTACCCCAAGTAATAATTGTTATAAATTTATCTAAATCTAAATCTTATATTAAGAAACTTTGTTTTTAGTGATGCTGTAAATAATTTTACTTAATTATTTGAAAGTTAGATACTTTTTCAAATAATATGTCATTTATCATTAAGGTTTTAAAAAAATAAAATAAACTTTTTACCTAAATTAGTTTTACTTCATTTTTTGTATAAAAGGTAACTCAGTGACTTAACTCAGTTACTCAACTTTTTTTTATAATAAATGACATAAGAAATTAACAGATTCGTTGAAAAACTATTTCAACTCCAAAATTCCAACATTAACTGTCGATTTAGCTGTAAGTAGTAATCGAAATTATTAATTTACTTTTGACTATATATAACGTTGTAGTAATCTAGAGTTTGTGGGATCAAATTCAAATTTTAATGATAATTTTTGTTTATTAATAATGCTCTCTTTGTCAAGTTTAAAATAAAACTATGTATATCAAATATTTGTTTATTTATTAAAATATTTATAATTTAATAAATTTTTAATTTATTATTACCTTGTTGCAATCTAGAGTTTGTGGGAACAAGTTTAAACCAATAAATTTTCGTAATTGTATATGCTAAACTTTACGTAGAGAAAAATAATAAGTGAAAGATAAAATTTATTATATTGTATTATCTATTAGTTTATTTAGTTTAAATATTTAATTTTAAAGTTATGTCGACTATAGTTATATTAAACGACTAATCAATTTCCAATTTAATTATCAAAGTAAAAATAAATGTAAAACTGACATAAACAAAACTCCGTAAGAAATTTTTTTTTATAAACTAATTACATTGTTATGCTAATTTTGTCCTTACCAATAATTAATTTATAATAAAAATTGTTTTTCACCTTTAAGTCAAACTTTCTGTTTAAGATTTTCTGTTTATTTGAGAATTATTTGTCAACAAATAGTTTATTACTATAATTAGAAATATTATCGTATTTTAGCATGATCCCACAAACTCTAGATTGCAGCAAAGTTTATAAATAAGGAAAAGTACCTCTAGATTTTGTTATTAATAATAAGATAGTTTATAAATGAATTTTGTAGTTGAAATGCTTTTCAACGAAATCTTGATTTTTAAATAACTTGAATAACTCGATATTCAATTCTCTAAAAACTATTCTGTAAACATACTTTACGTCCAAAAGTTTATTTTATTAATTTAGATATGTTACAGACACCGTAGACAATAGATAAATTTTCTATCATCAAAATTACTACTTTTACATAGAATTCAATTAAACAAATTAAAATTATGTAGCAAAATTGTTATTTCCTAATTTCCTACTGAAATAAGTTAATCGAAATCAATAAATATCAGCTCGACAAATTTATCTTTAATCCTCTAGTTAGTTTAAAGCAGCTGAAAAGTTTTTAGAAATTATATTTTTTTAATGCTTTGTATCAACTTGTTGAAGAAACAAATAGAATCTTTGAAATTTTTTTTCCAATTTTAAACTCAAAATTTCCATTTTTAATTAAAGTCTTCTCGGCAATCCTTTAGTTTTTGAAAACTTTTTAGATTTGAAAATGTTCTTTTCTATAATATGTAGAAAATTTAGATTCAAATTTTATTGGTTTAATTCTTTTTTGTGGAAAAATATTTTAATTTCAAATATTTATGAAGTAGTTAACAATAGTTTTTCAAAGGATTATTTAAAGATTTTTTAAATGATATGAAAATGTAACTTTCTAAAGTTTGGAGTTCTAATTAAAAGAAAACATTTATTCAAAGTTCAATTTTAAAAAGTCTTAGAATTATAGAAAATTTACAATTCAACTGACAAAAAAACGTTTCAAGAATTTCAATAAAAACATATTTTGAATGAAAAAAATTTATGATAAATATTTCAAAATAATGATTAAAAATTAAAAGAGATTTTAAATTATGGTATTGAAATCAGTAATGTCTCACTTAATTTTATTCAATTAGTTTTAGGTTTAAAATCATTTGACATAGAATTATTAAAACTTTACAATTTATTTGAAAAGAATACAAAATATTTTCAACGCAGAAAAAACAATTTTGTTGAAAAATTTCGGTTGAATATTTGGAAAAATTGACTAAAAGTAAAAAGCAACTTTGGTAAGAAATCTCATTTTTATACGGAGTTTGTAAACAACAAGCAATCTGAAAAAAACACAAAACCTAATTTTCTTCCTTTGAAAAATAAACAAATAAGAAAATGAATCTTTTAAATTAAAAATTCCATCAAAGACTGGTAAGCACAGAACTACGCGGTTATATACTATATGTATACAATCTTATTTTTGTAGTATTGTTCAACTTTGTGTATGCAAAAATCTCTTTCTTCTAATTTTTATCAATTTCTTTGTTTACCAGTATTGCCAACAGTATAGTACTTTAAAATTATTTTAACGATTAAACATCGTTTTGGTTTTTTATTTTATTCGAGAGTGCACTCAAAAAGAAATGAAATCTTCGAAGAGAACAAGAGCATGATTTAGTATTTTCAGATTTTCTTAATATTGATCTTCAACAAAAGTTTTTAAATGTTTTGAAAAGATTGAAGTCAAAATACTTTTCCTCTATTAAAAGCAAAATATTAAATTTAATTTTTTAACTTTTTTTAACTGTTTAAAGTTTTGCGAACAAATACGAAAACTAACTGACCTTTTAGTGACAAAAAACATAGTTTTATCAAAATATTGAAGAATTTAAGAAGAGTTCAAGAACTAATTAACTATCTTTAAAATGATTATCAGAAAATTCTGGTTTTTTATTTATGAGAAGTACTTCAGTAGTAGTTTTTGGATTTTACTGAATTTTATTTTTTTTAATTTAGAAATCTTACTTAAATCTTACCCATTAAAACTTACAGTAATATAAAATTTGCAAAAATATTTTAACAAATTGAAGTGAAGAAGACAGAAAAAATTAGAAACTAGATAAATATATTTCTACAATTGTTTCCTTGCATAATTAATAAGAAAGAAAAGACCAAATAAAATTTTGGAAATTTACTAGCAAGATTTAATTTGTAAAAATATTATCAGAAAAACATAGTTAGAGAGTTAGTAATTTGATTTTTTAAAAATTGACAAAATTTTAAAGAGTGCTTCTTCTGTTATTAAAGATCTTTAAACATTTTCTTATAGTTTTTTTAATATTTAAAATTTTTTTCGGAGTACAAAAAACTTGTTGAGTTGTTAAATATATAAACATAGTTTTCAAATGTATTTTTCAAAATAATTTTGTTGTCAACAAAAGTTTGTACAATAAAATTATAGGAAAACCATCTCCTAAACATGATTCGAAAACTCTAGATTGCAACAAACCGATAGGAAATGAAAAGTAAAGAATATTTCAATCAGTATTTAAGGTTTTTAGCTGATTATAAATTTGGATTTAAATTGCTTATCAACAAAACTTCATTTATTAAGTAAATTGAATATCTTAAGTTTTCATTCTACACAAAAGTTGACATACAAAAACTGTATTGTTGTAAGCCTTCTAATATTATTGTGTTTGATAATTATGAAAACAAACTTTTCTTTTAGTAAAATAAGTATTTCTACTCAGAATTCTAGTTAAAATAAAGAATTAAGCAGCAAATTTAATATTAATAATTAATAAATTACTAATTACACGTTTATAAAACCATATAAATTGTTTCTGTAATTATTGATCAGAATAAATTTAAAGCAATGTTGTAATCTACAAATAGAGGTATATTATTTAACCAAAATTTTTATAGCACCTAACAATAAAAATTCTGTTCATTATGGAAACTATGTTTTATATAAAATTTTAAGTTATTTGAAATAAGAAGTTAAGTTAAATTTTGATTTTTAACGATTTAATCCTTTTGAAAAATATTTACAGAAAAAAGTTTAGTCAACTATTCCTTGACAATAAAAAAGATAGTGTAAAATAAAGTATTAAATTGCTTTGCTGCATAAAGCATGCACCAATCTACAAATTGTACAATTCATTAAAGTGGTTCAATAAAATAATAATTATGTTTTATAATATTTGTTGTTGTAACCCAAATACACTAACCGCTAGGTGGCGCAATGAGTAATACTATAAAGTTATAATATTTTGATTAGAAAATAAATAATATACATGTTTTAGTGAATATCTAAACTATTCATAATAATAAAGTTACTTATTTACAAGCAACTTCGATTTTGTAGATATGAGTTCAAAAATGTCACCAAAAAGTGAAACGATTTTGTACATGCAATAAAATAAATAATTATATTAAACAACATACCACATCAAAGTAAGAAACAAATTATTCATTTTAGAAAACACATCAAAGCTGTTGTCTCGGTGATGTGAAATGCATTAATATTTAGATATTCAAAAAATAGTAAAAATTGTCATCAACATTTAGTCGATTCCAAATTATTTTCTTTCAAAAGTTGAAATATTAATTTATTACTTTTGTAAATTTGTTTAGTAAAATATAAATTAAAACAACTATTTTTTAAAGTAATTAAAAATTTAAATTCGTATAAAGTATGAAAATAAAATTTCTAATGATAACATTCTTTTTTAAACTACCAACTTTCCTTTAAAATATTTGATGTTATGAATTTATACAAACAATTATGACATCATTTATTAAGTCTTTTTTTCAATTATAATGTTTAAATGCAAAAAGATTCAGAATCTTTTGTAAGAAACCTTAGTCATATTTTGCAAATAAAATTAGTATAAAATAATATAAGAATTATATAAAAGTTTATTTTTAGTTTTCTATCAATTTTATAACTTTTTTCTTTAAGTCTTCAAACTTACACATTAAAATTTCCATATTCATTATCTCAAATGAAAAATCAAATTATATATTGATATAATCTGAAAATTAGGAAAAGAAGGATTTGATATCATATTAGTAATTTTATATCTTAAGTAAAAAATTTAGTTTTAATTATTGGAAAAGTATGACAGAGAAAATTTGAAGGAAAAAATATATTTATTTCATATTATATATAAGGTATGAGGTTAAAAACATGTTGAAACAAAGTTCTTACAAGGCTTTATTTATTCTTAGAATGCTTTTATACTTTCAATTTTGTTTCATTTGAAATCATTATAAAAAAATATTCCTTTAACCAATTTGTTGAGGTAATCAATAAGTAAAATTTTACATTAAACTTTACTAGTGCTTAGCTGATTATTATATTTAATTAGTGTTTGTATTAGAAAAATTAAAATTAAAATTTGAAGAATAAATTAATGCAGAACAGATTTGAATTATTTTATAATATCCTACAAAATTAAATAAAGTTAAAACTTTTATTGTAAACTTTTTAGAAAAATGTAGAACATCGCTTTACTGTAAACTATAAAGACTAACTTTACAAAATAAAAGATAATAAAGAAAACTTTAACAAACTGATAGAGTTGTGTTTTAACGTAAAAAAAAGTAAACAACTTAAGTGAAATCATAAGAACATAGTGTATAAAGTTCAAAACACAGAAATATCTAATAGATTGAAAAATCTGTATGTCAAAATACTAACAGAGGTTTTCGGAATAAACAATTGAGCATTAGGTTTTATTTGTTAGTCTTTTATTTTTCATAGTTTTTGAACCAAAAACTCACATCTCTCCAATATTAAATTTATCAACATCTTTATCATAAGCTAAAAACTCCAATTTCTTTTTAAACATCAAATTAAAAGTAATTTGAAAACTGACGTAATACTAATTTCAAACACTTTTTGTATGAGCTAGTTACAATTATATAATATTTTTTTGAATGAAGTTAAAGTTATTTTTACAACTTCTTATGACTTTTAAAATTTTGCTTTAAATTTCTTTTTGTCAACAATAAGCTATAGTTAAAGCTAAAATAATTTTTTTGTTTTAAACCGATGCCGCAAACTATAGATTACGACAAAGAAGTAAATAAGGATATTGGAAAAATTCGTTGAAGTGTATTTAATTGTTGTTGTATATACCATTTTGGAGTTGAAATACTTTTCAACGAAAAAAATCAATTAGTAAATAAGTTCAGTAACTTGAGCTTCCGGTTTATGCAATAGATAAGATAAAAATAATTTAGGTGAAAATGCATTTCGATGTTATAAACATATTGTTAATATTGTTACAGAATGTTTACAAATTGAAACTTTTTTTGAAACTTGATAAAAAGTGAATTATTTGTCAACAAAATATTTATACTTAAATTAACAAAAAAAGTAATGCTTTTAAATTTATTCCTACAAACACTAGATTGCACTAAGCTTATGAGAAATGAAAAGTAGAAAAATCTCGATTATATTTAAAGATTTTAAGTTTCCTAGAAATTAAATTTTTTGTATTTCTATTTAGAATTCAGAATAAGAAAACAAAAAACATTAACAAATATCCATATTTTCTATATCATTAAATCATTAAATGTCATTTCGACAATTCTGTTTGTAATCCTCTGGAAAGCTAAACACAGCTGACTAATATCAAGAAAGTTACAAAGATTCTTTCATCAGATAAAAAATCAAAAATATTTGTTCGTTTCTCGATTGTAAAAATTCTAAATTTCTAAAGTTAAAAATTTAATTTGCAAAAAGTTAAATTTAATGTAATATGAAGTATACTAATGAACATATGAAGTAAAATGAATTACAAATCTATATTTAGTTATCAACACAAACTAATAAAAATATTTTTAAATAATTTGATTAAAACATTATTGGCTCTCAATTAAAAGTTTTAGAAATTTCTTGCCTTGAAAAGAAAAATATTTAATAATTATTTTATTTAGGTGAATATTAACAATAAAACCGAAATATATTTAAACAAATTATTTTCAATATATAAACTAGACTTTAAAGCTAGAATTCTTTTTGAAGTTCATACAGCACTTTGAAGTAGATATAGGAGATACATAAAAGTAAAAAAAACTTCTTAAGGAGATTTCGGTTGCAAAAGAAAAAAGATATTAATCAGATTGTGATTTTGTTATCATTATTTAAATAGTAACTAGAAAAAAAAAATTTAAAGTGATCAAATTCCCTAACCACTGATATCGAATAATATTTTAAAACAAAAATTTCTTGAATCAAATATAAGATATAAAAACTAAAATTTATAGAAAAATATTCATTTCAATTTACATCTATATCAACAATAAACAATTTTGAGTATTTTTTTTTAAAGTTTCTTGTAAACGCTTAATTACTGAAAAGATACAGATAGTAATAAACTATCTTTGATTTTTATTTTGTAAAGTTTATCTTTATCAAAAGTTCTTCTTCTTTTCCAAATACAAGAATCATTTTAATCAATAAGAATACATATGTCAAATTATGTTGTTGAAGTTAGTAGTGTTTAACTTTATTTTATTCAAATAGTTTTAAGTTAAAAAAATAGTTGAAAGTTTAAAAATTTTTACATCTTTTCTATTTATGTGAGAAGAATGTGAAATGTATTTCAACAAAAAAAATATTTTGTATGCAACAAATTTGTAATAAATATTTGAAATGATGATTAAAATTTAAAATCAAATTAAGTGGGAAGATTTACCTTTACAAGGAATTTGCAAACATCAAGCAATCTCAAGAAAACGCAAGACCTTATTTCCTCTAATGAAAAATATTTGTTAGGTAAACATTCACAAATAAGTCAAACAGTTTGTAGTTTTGAAATAAACATTGTTTTGTTTTTATATTTGATAGCGCACTCTAGCGGAAATAAAAGCTACAAAGATAAAATGAGATTTTAACAAAATTTCATTTAGTGTCTTCAGAGAATCTTACTATTGATGTTTAACAACAGTTGTTTAAATATTTTAAAGTCATTAGAGTGAAATTAATTATTCTCTGTTAAAAACATTTCTATGACGTTTTTTGAAATGTTTTTTTTCTATTTTATTTCTAAGAGCAGAGAGAATAACTGTTTAGACAATTTAAAGTTGTAAGAAAATATTCTTATAGAAATAAGACAAATTTAAGAACCGCGGAATAAGTAGTTCAAATTTTTGAAATAATTATATGAAGATTTAGAAAAAATTTAACTCATGAGAAGTACATCTGAAAAAAAAATCAGACTTTAATTTACTAAACAAAATTTCGTTGAAAAATATTTCAAATCAAAAATTGGATTGATAAACTACAGGCAATTCCTTAATAATGCATTGTTAGTTTTTATGATATATTACTTTGTCGCAATCTAGAGTTTATGGTATCAAGTTCAAACGAATTCTTTTGTAAAGTTGTTTTAAAATCTTTTTAACAAAGGTTTATCTAATTTTTTTGAAAAATTTTACAGCTGATCTCTAGCAATAATTTTATGTATACTGAAAAGTATATTTACAGTTTTAGAAAAT
>JAQGEQ010000068.1:0-28292 GCA_034620365.1 Pegea sp. RAD2-039
CCTACCTTATGTCCATTGTACCTGTCGATCTGTCTTTCATATTTTTCTCACTATCTGGTCATCTCTGCACTTTCTTTGTACCTCAAAACATTCTTTATATAAATAAAACTTTTAAACTTTATTGATTTTTGACGCTTTTTAACTTTATAAATCTGTTGCTTTTATTTGATGATTTAAACTTAGAGATCTAACCTAAATAAATTAAATACAAAGAATTATTAATAAGATACTAATACTTTATGATAGCAGCATTATGTTTAACAGGCAGAAACTTATTTAAATCAATTTAATTACGAATAAATCACACATGCATGTCAAATTACGTCAACGGCATCAACAGAATCAATTTGTGTATTCCGTAAATTAATTTTATAAAATATTTTCTGCTGATTCTTTTTAACCAACTCCATAAGAACGTAATGAGTTTCCTTAAATAATTGAACAACAGTTACATCAGCCTCAGCATAAAACGACTTAGATACAGAAAGTTGACTAATGTATTCAGAAAATGGTAGATAACTTGATAAAAGTCTGCTCATATTATCAACAACCATAGATTTTTTGGCATCCTGCTGGCAAAACGTTGGTAGCTTGAATAAATTAACAAGTCCATCAGAATAAACAGCTGCTACTACTTTACAATCCGAACTAATAGCAAGTGCATTAATCGTTCCTCCAACTAAAGAACTCCTAAGCTCACGGAAGAGTTTTCCGGTTGAAGCGAAAAATACTCGAATAACAGTTCCACGTTCAGAAGCAGTAGCAATCATATCACTGTTTAAATCACCACAAATAGCCAGCAACTTATGTTTATGGGCTTCAAATACCATACGAATCTTCATAGTTTTTAAATCAAATACTTCTACATGCCCAGGGTCACAATGATATCCATAAGTCACTAATAGTTTCTGTTTTTCTAGAAAGCAAATACTTCCATTTTTATCATGCATTTGACTCATATATTTCAAGGATTCATCCTTTGATCTTTCATACATTCTAAAGTTATCTTTAGTAATCAATGTAATCCGATAATCAGTTGCTGTTACTTTAATATATGGCAGATAATCATAAATATTCAGAGGATCCATGGTTGTGTTCACCATTACAAGGTAACCATCTGATTCTGTAGCAACCACAATCAGCATGGACTTTTTAATGTCCGAATTTTCTCTATGACTCAGCAGCATTTTTGTGGCACACCATTTGGCGAGAGACTTAATTTGTTCTTCATCATTCAAATTAGATCTTTCCTTCATATATAGATCAGTAACTGACTGGAGAGTGATTATTTGTACTTTGTCAAAATTCATTGGAGAGATCATCATATCCATTCTATTTAAATCTTTTAATGTTTCCATGGTAGCCAGATACTTCTTGTTTTGTGACAAGAATTGAGGAGAACTTCCATTAACTAGTGCCATTACTAATTTATATCGTATTTGTAAACCTAAAAAGTATTTAAAAGGTTATTTATCAGAAAATGTAAATGAAATTTTTAAATGTATTAGATTTTATCTAAAGTAAATTCAAAAAAAATTTTAATTTAAATATTATAAAATTGCAGTAAAGTATATCTTTGAATTTAGATAAAACTATAAATATTATTCATTATACTTAAAATCATCACCAGAAATATCAGTGTACATTTTTATGATAAATTTATACAACAAATAAGCATACAAACTACATTTGATTTATTAATATATTGTTTATTTTAATTGCAAAAAAGAATAAGTTTACTGTTTGCAATTACAAAAAATATATATAATGTAGAAAAATAATAACAAAAATATACTTTGTCAAATAATTATATACTAAAAAATAGTCTGATACAAATTAAAATCCACACAAATGATAAAATATTTTTATAAATATTTAAAATTATCACAGTAACTAAAAAAAATTACTACTGAAAAACAAACTTTTATTATTAATGAAACTACAAAATATGACAAAATTAATTTTTCATCACAAAAATTTTATCTAAATTTTATAAAGTTATAAAATTATTTAAAAAAAAAAGTATTTACCATTAGTATTAATAAAACAGTATTGTGGCTATTTTATAAACAATTAGAAACAAATATTGTACTTTTAAACAAAGCTTTTCTTTTATTATTTTCTTTAAGAACAAAATTAAATATAAATATTATTGAATGCAAAAGTTAGTTTATACAAAATAAAGTTTAACAGATTAATTTTATCATTTAAAAAACAAGAATTAGTTTAAAAATTTTTATCAAGTATAAAAATAGAAAATAAAAGATTAAAAATATGAAAAAATAAATTAATGACTTCAAATTAATAATCTCAATAGTATTATGAAAATATTTCTAAATAAAATCTTACATAGATTTCTATTATAACTTAAAAGGCAGCTGCTAACGACATTGGTAAACAATGATGAAAAACTCAACTGTCACCATGAAGATAGAAATAAAAGAATGCATGGCCCAAAAGCTAATTTTTCAGTCATATTCACCTATGCAGTAAAAAATCTACTGTTCATACGTACTCCGATTACCATAGAAAAAACCTAGTTAATTCAACTACAAAAGGCATGCTTTCAGTAATCTTTTGAAATATTAAGTAAATGATATTTGTGAACTTTTAGTTCTTAAACAATTTCAAATCATAAAATACACAGCTCTTACAGCAAACATGAAATAATATGACTGCAGAAAAATAATGCAAAGGTCTTAAGGATCACGGCTTAAGAAAAAACCTATAACTTTAATTAATGTTGCAGACATGGGAAAAACAGGAACAACAAATAGATGAATAAACGGTCCTTGAAGTATTATTTTCTATGTTGCATAGCAGTTTTGAAATAACTGTTTACCAAAACCAAAAACAAAACAAAAGAAATTTGTAGAAAATTAATTGTTTTAAATCTTTTTACAGAATTCTTTCAATATTGTTGTAAAATTAGTATAAAAATTAGACAGCTAAAATATTTTCTTTCTTTTCCTACAAAAACTCAGCAGACATCTGACAAAAACATTTATTCTAAACTTAAAATCAAACTATTTACAATACTGAATATCTTACGTTTAAAAATAACTTACAACTTAAATATTTGAATGAGCTAAAACCAAAACATAATAAGTAAGTACAAAAAATAAAATAAATTTGCTTTTGTAATCATAATTATTTGGTTTGAATAGCTTTTAAGATAGTTGAGATGTAATATTATTCAATCCATTTGGACCATTATCATTCAGTCTTATACTGTGTTGAGTTAATTGTATAGCATTGCTACACTCTTAAGGATTATAGTTACTGGTGGAGATAGGATAATAGATATTCAATGGAGGCTCATTGAGGAAGGAATCGCTTTTGCTAGCGACCTTCTGAAAGCTTTGCCAATTTTAAGATGGATGAGATACGGATCACAAGACTAAATTGAGATATTGAACATTTTGCTTTTGAGAGTTTTTTCGACAGGATAACTAAGGTGTTAAGATCCATCCCTGGCTTATTTGCCATTATTTCTATTAATATTTTCTTAAAAAGATATCATTTGATAATTTGTCTTCACAAGTAAAGTCAAACACCTATAGTTTCTACATTTTCTGTCTTATTTTTCATATTGTGTTTGGGATATGTTAACTTACAGTTTTATTATTCATTCCTTTTATTTATATATTATATTTAGATGTTGAAACTTATGATTTTTCATAATCTGTTTACTCATAATACTTAGTTTTTCTGACTTTCCCACTGCTGATTTAGTTTTAGCAACCTAAACATATCTTACCTAAATCAAGCCGCTGTTTTTTAACTCTTGAGCTTTTTATGTTTTCATGAATATTTAGTCACAATATATTCTTTTTAAACCCTATCAAATTTCTGCCTTTTCTTGTTTATTCTTCGACTGCAAAATTTGTTTTTTATAGATTTATACAGATTTCAATTAGCTTAATGTTTTATCCTTAATTCTAATTTTTTCAATTGCAAGTTTTCTTGTTAGAACTAAATTTATATTTGAGTTGAAATTATTCTTTTTATTAACTTTATCCAGAATGCACAATGCAATGGTGTCTACGCGCAGTTTAATGTACGGTGTTTATTTCTTACTAATATTTTATTATACCTGAAAAACCCAAACACCAAAATAATAGAGTGATCATTGTTGCAATCAGCTTTTTGGTGTGGTCACATCAATAGCACATTGACTAGAAGGCTAGGTCTTATCAAAATGAGATCTAGCTGTTACTACTGCTTATAGCGTGTATATCTCCAGGAAACTTTGAAGAACCACGCGAAATGCAACAATACAAAGTATAGGAAGGAAGTTCTAGCGCTACAAGGTTTGAATCTTGCTTCAATTATTGTTTTTCTGCTATAGTTGTAACAACCTATAAAGAGTTTACTATTATTCTCGGGAAAACTCTCATAACTCTCCGTCACTGTTTGTGATTACTTCCATCTTTCATCCATCATTACTTCCTCGCAGCAAGAAAGTTTTTGCCTCCTAATTGATCCCTGATTAGATCTCTATTAAAGGTTGTTTGTTCTTCGCCCTTAAGGTAGGATCTTTTTTGATTTCCCTTATTAGCTTTTCTTCCTTATAATAATTACAGCCACCGGATGCTCTCTCATTAAGCTGAATAACACACAAATACTCAGTACTAGTCTTGATAGTCATATCAGATCGTCTCTTATTTCTTTTCCTGGCTATGTGTTTTCTTATTTGCTTTTCTTAGATACAACTGTTCCAGCGTTGCTTCATATTCTACATAAGTAAAATTGGTTTCTAAGTGTATCCAATTTTGAAAACTTTGTTACAGTAAAAAAACTAACTATTCTTTTTTAAGTATAATCTTATTCAAATCTCTATTAAGTATAGCAAGCAAACTACCTTAACCGTTGCTAATCTTAACTACACTAAGTTCCAATAACGCCAAAACAAGTGGCAACTAGTTACTCAACAAAAAAATTATAATAGTTTAAATAAACTATAATGATATGGACTCTTGATATATAGCTTGATTAAAATTATATTAAGGGACTAACCATACAGATAAGAATACTAACGATACGAGCTACTTAAAACCAGCACATGACGTTTAACACATATACGTCATCAGCACAGTATTTCACTGTTATACCACATATATGCAGATGGCAGTAGTTTTTTTTGCATTCCTTTACAACTTTAAACAGCTCTACAAGTATACACAATTGGTCTATGTACTAGAAAAAGTCTGAACTTAAACTTTTCCTCGTCAACCTGCTGCACATTCAACAAGCCAAAATTAGAAATTCTTAGCCAATTTCACTAATAAAAATATATTAATTGATTATTCAAAGCAATAAAAGAAAACAAAGTTAAAACCCAACTAAAGTATAACACTATTACGATAATTGATTATATTTCATAGGTTGTATCCCAGGAAAAGTTATATTTACTTTTGAAGGTTTTGGTACAGTAATGTTTACAATTTAATTTTAACTCTATTTGCTTTAACTTATATAAAAAAATCATTCACAACTAATTGAACTACTATGAAAACGTTAAATTGTTTACAATGTATTAATAAAAGAAGGATTTTTAAGAGCTACCTCTGCAGTTATCCTTTTATCAAGATTACAAACAACCAGTTGAGTAAAAAGGTCATGACCAACCTTAGACAGGATCGGTGCAAGTGATGACCACTTAGGATTAAATTGATATGTAAGAAACAGTTTATATTTGGGAAGATTTTGAACACCAGGCCAATAATAGATAGTAGGAGTTTCTAAGACACGAAATATGTGACTTATTTGATCACCTTCATCATCACCAGGAAACAAAGGAGATCCAACATTTGATGTTTCAGCAAAGGTGCAACTAGCACTCCAATTATCAATAGTGGTTGTGTACTTTGTATCTCCAAATAATACATCAGGTGGTCTGTACCATAAGAAGTCGATTGTAGATGTACACATTTGGACAGGAACTCTAATGGACCTAGACATTTTAAAATCCTTGCAACAACTGAAACTAAAAGTATGCTGGTTTTTACTTTGTATATTGTTCAGATTTTTATTTGTAGATCCTTGTCTTTGGACTTCTTCTCAAACTTCTTGATACTTACTACGAAGTCACTCGGTACTGCAACTGCATTTAGTAAGCATATTTTGTTGGTTTTGTTTTTAGAAACACGATATGGTTTATTAGTGCTTAGATCTCTGTGTAGATTGATGCAACGTCCAAGAGTTTTGAATAATTCTAATCATATGAAATATTTACAAATGTACCAGTGAAGGTATATGCCTTCTTTGTTATGGTGTTCGAAGTATTTTGTTCCTGTTATTTCTTTTAAAGGAAAAAATTAAAGTTAGTTTTTTTAAACTTATAGCAACGCAACAGAATAAGACATAGCAGAACTTGAAAAAATATTTTAGTTCATTAGTTTCGTTAAGACAAAATATATTAAATTGATTTTCGAGTAACGTATGATATGTATCGGAAGTATACAAAATTGCATAAAAGGTTGACAACTGTTTACTTGAAGCTAACATAGTATTTGCAATAAGCCATAATAGTTTAATTTAGTTAAGAACTGATATCAAATTTTTACTATAATTCTATGTAACTGTTCAGTGTTATATGCTTGAGGACTATCGAAATGCCATGTGTTAGATCTTTTGCTTTCTATATTTTTGAATTAATAGATGCTATTTGTGGGAGTATTTGTTAACAAGAAGTGCTCTCTTAAGGCACCCTCATTCCCATAGCTGCTAGTAATATTGTCTAATGGCAGGTGGTTCCAAGTACTTATTGCACGGTATGAGAAGAAACTCGCTCTGATTAATGTATCAGGTAATATGGGCTTATTATGGTGTAATGTGTATCGTCTGACGTGCCTCAACTTGATGGAAGGATCAATTGAAAAGAAATGATCAAACTGAAGGTCAGAAAGATTGTTAAATTTAGTTAATTAAACTGTGGATAATTTTGAAAATAAGAAATAATTCGTATTTGATACGTGGAACTTGAAAATTATGTAAATTTAATAATCTGGGACGATGCTTTTAACTATTTAATAATACGTTTCCTGCATACTAATCTCGTAAATGTTGCCCGAACAGATTTGATGTTTTTAATATAGCCACTTCATATGGCATCCATGCACAGACATTATTTTAATCATATGGACGTACGTACAATTTTAAAAGATTGATAGAAAAGTGTGAATCGTTAAAATTGAAACTGTTTATAATAAGGTAGACAAGGTTGATTGATTTTCCGAAGAATTTGGAAACATATTTATGCCATTAAAGTCTGATGATAGTGTAATGCCATGGTCTAGAACCAAAGATATTTGTTAAATAATAACTCAATTGATGGAATAATGGTTCAAAGAATTTGCAGTTGGCTTACGATAAAAAGTTATAGGTTCAGACTTTGTGGGTTGGATTCTAAGCTACCTGTTCATACACCAGATTTCTACAGTGTGTAGTGTAGTTTGCAGTTTTCGAAAGATTGTAATGATTACAAGATAATATCCCAATGTTATTTGAATACACCAACACTGACATCATCTACTGCTACTAGTCTTCCGATGAAATCTTTAATAAAATAAAAAAATAGGGACTCATAACGGGTCACTGAGGAACACCACTGGTCATTTGACTAGGAATGGAAACAGATTTCTGTTCACGGGTTGGTTGGGTTCTACTTGATAAGTAATCTTCAATCCTCTTTAAGATAAAGCTGACAAATTAAATTTTTTCAATACAGTAATGAACTTGTTGTGTGGAACAAAATTGAGATATATGAAGTCAGAAGGAATATTACTTTCACAATGGGCTGTAAGCTCATTAAGAAAAGTGAGATGTTGAGGGGAGATCTCTGTTTCACAAAACCATGCTGGGTATCATATATTAGATAATGCTCCATCAAATGATTGGCCATAGGATTGTGAACGATATGTTCTTCAGTTCTGAAGATAACTGAAGTCAGCAAAACTGGTCTGTGGTTTGTTGGTCCCCTTTTATAATTTAGAGTAATAATAACGTTCTTTCAAATTTGTGGAACTCTTCCTCGATTCAGAGTGATGTTAAAGAGTAGCGATATGGCTGGTCGTGATAAAGAGGAGATAGTTTTTCTTAAAAGGAAAGCTGGGACCTGATCAGAGTTGTTGAAAACTGATGGTTTTTAAGAAGAAATAGCCTTAGATACAATACAAAAGCTTGTGCTTGTTCTTCTTAAAGATTATATATTTTCTCTGAATTTGATAACCTGCCAAAGTGCTTGATTCTGACGAAGTAATCAGCAATACCGCTTGCAAGCCAGTGAACCAATAAAATCAAGTTAATAAAGCTTTTTGCATGGTCCTATAAACGCTCATTTAATTTATCAGACATTAAAACCTGACAAATATAATCGACTCACAAAGGCTTGTGTTTGGTCTTTTAAAAACTCAATTACTTTGTCGCAAATAGAAAGAACATAAAAGTGTTTGACCAGCTCTAAGTACTTTGGAAGGTTGCTTATTCTTTAAGGCAAACGAAAATTTTTAATGTGGAAATCTAAATATGAAATATTTTGTTGATTTGTTAGAAACTAAAATAGTACAATTTGACACCAAAGTAAATGTGAGTGAAGATTTTGACAAAACTACGTAAGGTCGTCTTGTATACAATAAAGACAAAGTTCTGTAAAAGTGATCTTCATGTTTTACTTTTACCTTTTTATTTCAAATATTAGAATTTAATAAGAGTTTCGTTCGGACAGATCTTGCTTATTGTTAAAAAAATTATAATAAACTTAATTAACTGTAATTTCTAAACTAATCTAAACAAAAAAATATGATTAGATGATTAAATAAAACTTAAAGCGATAAAAAACTTTATTATATTATGGAAAATATCAAAAAACTAAAAACGTGAAAATATTCACATATGAACAAATTGATATTTTTCTAAATGTTTTTGAAGAAAACAAACACGACCTAAAAGCAACTTTTTACTGAAAATAAGTTTTATAGAAGTATTTTAGTAAAATTTAGTTATTAAGATGGGAAATCTACACATTTGTCAGTTACACATGGTTGATAGCTGACTATGACTTCATCAATCCATTCATTAGTTCTTGCAATTTATTCCCATTTGTTTGTTACTTCATTGTAACATTCAACAGCTTCAACACCTAAATCATCTCCGGATATACCTCTTGAAACAATCAAAAAACTCATCACAATTATGCCAACCATTGTAAACATCTATAAATTGTGATTAATTTCAATTATTATTTTAAAAAATTTAAAAACCATCAAAAATTCTGACTAGAAAGTTTTTAAATTAGAAACAGAATAAAAACTTACCAAAAACATAAATCTTCTTATTAAAGACAACAGCTTTTGGGCATACTTTTGCATATTTCATACTTGCTACAAATTCCCAATTATCATTCAGGACATCGTATATCTCAACAGACTTTAATTCTTCCTCATTCCAACCACCAATGGCGTAAATATAGTTGCCAAGGGTGACTACACCTTTAATGATTTAAGTATTAGTATTCATCATAAGAACAAAACATCATTAAGAAGTCATCAGCAAGTACCTGGCTCCCATCAAGTTGTCAACATCGATTTTACAGAAGTCCATTCATCTTTGTGTGTATCATAGCTGTCAACACAAGCAACTGAATCACCGAAGTCTTCAACACCACCGACAACAAACAATATCCGATTGAAGACAGCACAACCGAAATAGTCACGACGTCTATTTAGTGAAGCTCTTTCAGTCCATTCATCAGTGATCGGATCGTATCTGCAAAAATATTTTTTGATGAGTGAAGTTTTGGTTGAAATGTCATTTCATCACTCACTTTTGCAATCTCTTGCCATCATCAAAAGTTTCAATAACATATAATTCGTTGTCTATGCCTTCAAGTGTCGGCAAACACAATCCTTCCTGTAAGCTCTTGCACTTTTTCCACTGACTTAGAATTGGGTCGTATCTAGAAATATGATGACGTCATATTTAGTTTGTAATGACGATGTCATCATTTGTTTCATGCTTCTAACCATTCCATACCACCATTCGTCTTTAACATATAAATGAAACCGTTTATTACAACTGAACTTGATGGATTTGAAAGACATAGCTTTGGAAGTTTAAAGCAAACATTCGTTTCAAACAAACGAAACTCTACACTTTTCAATGATTTATCAGCAGATTTATCTAATTCACCTACAACGTAGATCACCTGTGAAGTCATATGTCAGTTGTTGAAGTAAAAACTATTTAATTAAATAATCTTACCTGCGGAATATTAACTTGTCTTGACTTGGTTTCAACTAGGATGTTAGCTTTGAGGTCTTCTAGGACCTTGCCATGATATTTATAGCAAATAGCTTTAGTTATTTCACAATTTTCTAATTGCATAGAAATAAAATTTGGTTGTAACAAATGGCATCGTACCTGGAGAAATCACAATTTTATACTAATAAGTCTACAACTTTACACTTTCTAGATACTTACGTTCTTAATTAGTATAGTTAAGCAATGTTTTCTTGATGTTAAATCATATTTGATCCAATCTAGAAGAGTATTGAATACTTGGGACTCAGAAATCACATGAGGCTCATCATTAGTTATTATTTTAGAAATTACAGTGTCTGGTTGTAATTTATATTCTTCAGTTTGTGAAATCTGGAAAGTATCGTGTGATAAATCGAGAACTTGTTTTTAATGTCTATTAATTGAACAAGTACAGTAGAAATAACCATGCAAGTATATTTTTCATAATTATTTACGCTTGATGAAGTGGAAACAATCATTCGACTTAATAAAACATTTCTCTATTTTCTTACTTCTATAAAGTTTTTTCCAATAAATTTGTTAAATTTAGTAAAAAGCTCCATATATCCATAGTTCTCAGCAAAGGTTGCCAATTCGAAGCTGTTGGAAATCTCTATTTGACTTTCCAAAAAGCTGTAATAGATAAAGCGTAATTACAAAAACTAATAAAAGAAACTGTTTTATAAAACTAGCTTACTTGCTACATAACTTCTCTAAACCATTTATTTGATACATTGAATTTGCGATCATGAGTTTCTCAACATTTTCCTTATTGACTAGTATAGTTTTGTTGTAAATATATTCTAAAAGATCAGAAAATACATTTGGGTCCACACCATTTATGATAACTTCTTCAGAATGTGCTTCTTTAAATCCACCTTAGAAATTCAAATAGTTTTTGTGTTTATATATTCATTTTTTTTAAAACTGAAATTGAATCTTTTAACCTAACTCACCACGAAACATAGCTTCAAAATAAGGAGAGGCTGCCGCTAATAATTCTTTGCTACAATTGAAACATCTTTCCAAGTGGTCCATTTTTACTTTGATATTTACATCACAAATCTGATAAGTTTGATAGGAGTCATCTAGATTGAGTTGTTGAAGATTGATACAATTCTCAACTTCCAAGAATTCATCTCTAAAAAAACCAAAATTATAATTTATTTTGATTTCAAAGTCATAAAAAAGTAATTACATGAAACATATAAAATTATCACAAACAGTAACCCATGTACATTGTAGATAATATATTATTATTATCATTATATATTAGTAATCTGTTTTGATCAGGAATATCTCTAAGACGCTTAACATGACCAAAATAACTTGTACTGAGGGTTTTCAATTGATTCTATTATTACAGATTCTTCTGAAGTCATTCAAGAACAACTTTATTTGAATCATAAAAGTAACAACCAAAATAAATTGGATGATAATTCTCTTGAAATAAAATCAGTTGAAGATGTTGTTGAAAGTAATGATTATGAAAATTTGGATGGAAATTTTCTTGATGATAAAGACTTAAATGACGTTAATGATTGCGATTTTGAAAATGGAAATGAATAACACATTAAAAATAATCTAGATGGTTGTGATGATGAAGATCACATAGAAAATGCTGTTGATGGCTGTGATGATAAAGATCAGATGAAGAACGCTTTTGGTGATGGTGATAAAGATGACAATGAGGATACTGCAGATGATAATGAAAAAAAGCTAGAAATGTTCTTGATGGCATGAATGAGTATGAAGATTTAGAAGATGTCCCAAATGATGAAAACAAAAGTTAGAAGATATTTATTTAGTAAACAAATATTAAATTATTTAAGAATTACTTTAATTAAAAACTCAAAAAGTTAAATAGTCTAAATAGTCACAAAGACAATCTTATAAATAACTACAAGTAATTTTTTCCAGCTAAGAGTCCTCAGAAAGAAATATAGTAACTGAAAAGTAATTCTGAATTGCTAAAAAGATATAAATTGAATTTCTTTTGTAGTTATTTGTATAGAAATAACTCTTATTGATGTTTGTAGTACTAGAATGAAATTAATTTTGTAATAAAACAATTTTGTTGCAGCTGTTCTTTGTCACTGCGAGTTTTGTAAGGATATTTTTTGTCATAAGAAAGTTATTGAATTTCATCTTAAAGGAAAACATTCATCTGATAAAAAGTATCCATGCAATCTCTGTGACTATTCAGCTGAGTAGATAAGTTTGATATATCATATGTACTATAGTTTTTCCGACAGGTTTCTCTAGTTGTTGATGAGGAATAGTATGAGCGTCAGACATGTTCACTTAGTTTTGATATGATTCTTATTATTAACTCAAACAGTCTCTCCATCGCCAAAAATTTGCGTCCCCGAAAGAAATATTTCTTTTAGTTTATAGGAAAAGTGTTTTGTATTGATTGATGGACAGCAAATGGAAAAGTTGTATAATTGTTTGAAATTAAGAGCAAATCATATTTTAATTATTTTAATTTCTCTTCTTAAAACTAAAAAAAGAATTTAAATTGTTCCCAACAACAAAGAAAAGTTTATTGAATAGTAAAATTCAAAAAAGTTATTAAATTGTTATAATATTTGCTTTAAAGCGCTAAAAAACATTATTATATTTTGGAAACTATCAAACAATTAAAAACATTAAATATTCATATATGAACAATTTGATATTTTACTAAATGTATTTGAAGGACCTTTGAGTGACCTAAAAAGCAACTTTTTACTGAAAATAAGCTTTGTAGAAGTTTTGTAGAAAATGTATTTATTAAAATGGGAAATCTACACATTTGTCGGTTACACATGGTTGATAGCTGACTATGACTTCATCAATCCATTCATTAGTTCTTGCAACTTTTTCCCATTTGTTTGTTACTTCATTGTAACATTCAACAGCCTCAACACCTAAATCGTCTCCGGATATACCTCCTGAAACAATCAAAAAACTCATCACAATTATGCCAACCATAGTAAACATCTATAAATTGTGATTAATTTCTATTATTATTTTTAAAAATTTAAAAATCATCAAAAATTCTGATTGGAAAGTTTTTGAATTAGAAACAGAATAAAAACGTACCAAAAACATAAATCTTCTTATTAAAGACAACAGCTTTTGGGCATACTCTTGCATGTTTCATACTTGCTACAAATTCCCAATTATCATTCAGAACATCGTATCTCTCAACAGACTTTAATTCTTCCTCATTCCAACCACCAATAGCGTAAATATATTTGCCGAGGGTGACTACACCTTTAATGATTTAAGTATTAGTTTTCATCATAAGAACAAAAGATCATCAAGAAGTCATCAGCAAGTACCTGGCTCCCATCGAGGTGTCAACATCGATTTTACAGAAGTCCATTCGTCCTTGTGTGTATCATAGCTGTCAACACAAGCAACTGAGTCACCAAAGTCTTCACCACCACCGACAACATACAACATCCGATTGAAGACAGCACAACCGAAATAGTTACGACGTCTATTTAATGAAGCTTTTCAGTCCATTCATCAGTGATCGGATCGTATCTGCAAAAATATTTTTTGATATGTGGAGTTTTGGTTCAAATGTCATTTCATCACTCACTTTATCAATCTTTTGCCATCATCAGAAGTTTCAATCATATACAATTCGTTGTCTATGCCTTGCAGTGTCGGCAAACACAATCCCTCCTTTAAACTCTTGCACTTTTTCCACTGATTTAGAATTGGGTCGTATCTAGAAATATGATAACGTCATATTTAGTTTGTAATGATGATGTCATCATTTGTTTCATACTTCTAACCTTTCCATACCACCAATCGTCTTTAACATATAAATGAAACCGTTTATTACAACTGAACTTGATGAATTTGAAAGACATAGCTTTGGAAGTTTAAAACAAACATTCGTTTCAAACAAACGAAACTCTACACTTTTCAATGATTTATCAGCGGATCTATCTAATTCACCTACAACGTAGATCACCTGTGAAGTCATATGTCAGTTGTTGAAGTAAAAACTATTTAATTAAATAATCTTACCTGCGGAATATTAACTTGTCTTGACTTGGTTTCAACTGGGATGTTAGCTTTGAGGTCTTCAAGGACCTTACTAAGATATTCATAGCAAATAGCTTTAGATATTTCAAAATTTTCTAATTGCATAGAAATAAAATTTGGTTGTAACAAATCGCATCGTACCTGGAGAAATCACAATTTTATACTCCAAAGTCTACATTTTTACACTTTCTAGATACTTACGTTCTTAATTAGTATAGTTAAACAATGTTTTCTCGAAATTAAATCATATTTGATCCAATCTAGAAGAGCATAGAATACTTGGGACTCAGAAATCACATGAAGCTCATCATTAGTTATTAATTTAGAAATTACAGTGTCTGGTTGTAATTTGAATTCTTCAGTTTGTGAAATCTGGAATGTATCATGTGATAAATCAAGAACTTGTTCTTATTAACTTTTAAAAGAACAAGATCAATACAAATAACCATGCAAGTATATTTTTCATAATTATTTATGCGTGATGAAGTGGAAACAATCATTCGACTTAATAAAACATTTCTCTATTTTCTTACTTCTATAAAGTTTTTTCCAATAAATTTGTTAAATTTAGTAAAACGCTCCATATTTCCATAGCTCTCAGCAAAGGTTGCCAAATTGAAGATGTTGGAAATCTCTATTTGACTTTCCAAAACGCTGTAATAGATAAAGCGTAGTTACAAAAACTAATAAAAGTAACTGTTTTATAAAACTACCTTACTTGCTACATAACTTCTCTAAACCATTTATTTGATAGATTGAATCTGCGATCAAGAGTTTCTCAACATTTTCATTATTGACTAGTATAGTTTTTTTGTAAATATAATTTACATGATCAGAAAATACATTCGGGTCCACACCATTTATGATAATTTCTTCAGAATGTGCTTCTTTAAATCCACCTTAGAAATTCAAATAGTTTTTGTGTTTATATATTCAGTTTTTTTTTAAACTGAAATTGAATCTTTTAACCTAACTCACCACGAAACATAGCTTCAAAATAAGGAGAGGCTGCCGCTAATAATTCTTTGTTAGAATTGAAACTTCTTTCCAAGTGGTCCATTTTTACTTTGATATTGACATCACAAATCTGAGAAGTTTGATAGAAGTCATCTAGATTGAGTTGCCGAAGATTGATACAGTTCTCAACTTCCAGAAATTCATCTCTAAAAAAAACAAAATTATAATTTATTTTGATTTCAAGATTATAAAAAAGTAATTAGCTGAAACAATTAAGTTAGATGAAAATACAAAAAAAAGTGAATAATTATAAACACAAATACTAATTTCAGTTGATAAATAAAGAAAATAAATAAAATTATAACTCATCAAAGAAACTCAGTAACAGTATAATCACTATACAACATATTAAAACTTAAACAAACTCAAGTTTAAACTAACAAGGTTCAAGTTATTAATAACTTCCTAGATGCAACATAAATAAGCCAAGACACAAAATTCTACTAACCCTTTATTATCTGTAGGTGGCATAATTGAATCGAAAACAACTTTGCTATTTGATCTTTTTACCATTTTGATGCAGTTGAAAAATTTACAAATTCTATACACTATTGATGTTAAATAAATGAATTAGTTGATTTATCTAAACGGTATAAGTTTTAAAACTATCACAAAAATCAAAATATCAAAGAAACAATTAAAGATAAACAATATATAACTACAAAAGAAAAAACTATTTCAACAAAATATTATCAATTTTTTTAAAGCTTTTATAATGAATTTTTTGAAGTGATAAAAAATTTATGGCTCCAACTTGTAGCAATAAGCCAGCTAACAGATTTGCATAAATTTAAAGCAAATCGTAAAATTATATATGTATGTAATGGTAGTACATTAAACAATATATGCCTATTCTTTAAATAACTTGAAAAGTAAATCAAACCTACACATTTCTTTAATTCTAATAGAATGTAATGAAAGTATATCTTTTGAAAAATACTACTAACAAAAAATCATGTCAATAAAAATGATAGTTTATATAATCCTTCTTGAAATTTTTTGAAACCTACAATAACTAGTGATAGGTATCTTAACAATGAATTTTTATGAATTTGTTAACAAATGTAGAGTTTTATATGAATGTGTCCGTTTACTATATTAGATAATGTACTAAAAACACCTTATATAAATTTATGAAAATAAAAAAGCAATTATAATAAACAAAAGTTTTAGAAAGCGATGTTTTATAATAAACAAACAGTAATACTATTTGGATAAAGAAATTAAGAGTAAATATAAAATTTAGATATAAAATTTAAAATAAAAAAACTATGAAACACTATAAAAGGTAGTAAATTATAATAATGATTCAATCAATTTCCTTCATTAAAATTAGAAAAGAAATAATAATAAATATTTAAAATATATATTGACAAAAACGGATTAAAAAAGCTGATATAAACAATCATGAAATAATAAATAATTTAATAACTTAGATAAATTATTCAATCAATTTGCAACTTTAAAATTTCAATTCAAAATATTTTATAAACTGAATAAAATTTTGACTTAAATAATTTATAAAAGAATGTTTTATAATCTAAAGTTTTTAAAAAACTTAATTACAAATTTTTCCTGAAATTTTCAAAAAAAAAACTGATAAAACAAAATGAAGATAATTTGGTTTAATAAAAGCAAAGATAATGACTCTTTACAAGTAGCATTAATTATTTTATTATGAAGGTGACTAATAACAGTGAGAAGTATACTAATAGTACAATATAACCACAACAAACTTAAACTCGAATGAGACAAGTCTTGAAAAATGATAAAAAATACACTTTCGTCCACAGAGAAATATTTTACTGTTAAATCACAAGTATTGAGAAGTAAAGTTTGTTAAATATTGATTTATTGTTTGTAAATACATATAAATTTAAAACATTTTTCAATTAAAACTATTTCATATGAATACTTTGTTTTTGATTGATTTGTCTTCAATTTTATACAATTAAACAACTTTGCTAATTGCCCTCCATCAATGAATACAAAACACTTTTGCCTATTAATTAATAGAATTATTGCTTCAGTGACGTTAATATTTGTTTGCTACTCAGCATAATAAAAGTGCTTCTTGACGCTCTTGTTGTAATAAGGAAGATACGCTAAATGAAAAACAGGTGAGATCTACTTCAAGGGCGACAGAACAAGCAAGAGGCTCTACTGGATCTAATCAGGTATCAATAAGGAAGCGAAAGGTTTTTCGCTGCAAGTAAGAGCAGGTAGGAAGTAATCACAAACCGCCACATGAGAAATATGAGTGTTTTCCCAAGAATATTAGTGAACCCCTTATAGTTTTAAGAACTACAGCAAAAACGAGAATAGTGGAATCGGGTGAACAAACTTTGTAGCGCTTGAACTACTTTCATATCCACTGTATTGTTCAATTTCGCGTGGTTTTGTGATTCAATATGCAAATCTTTTTTATAAAAGCTTCCTTTCACCCACCGTCTTTTATTTTTTCCGAGACATAAAAATAACTATTAACGAAATGTAGTATACGGAGTAGAAGAACTTTTTCAGAGGTTAATTGTATGTACATTATTTTATATTTTGTGTATTTGTATTTTGTGTTGAAAATCAGATAGAACATAAGGCACTAATAATCTCAAGTATTTGTAGAAATTGTAGAGAAAAATATTTTCTGCTGATTTTTGTTAACCAACTCCATAACAACGTATTCTGTTTCCTTAAAAAATTAACAGCAGTGTCGCCAGTTTCAGTAAATAACCACTTACATACAGGAAAGTTTGTATTGTTTGTAAAGAACTAATATATAAAACAAAACTAAAAATCTTACCATTACAAAACACTTAAAACTTACATTTTCGAATGAGCTAAAGCCAAAACATTATAATATAAAAAAAACACTTTGCTTTAGTAATCACCATTAGTCAGTTTGAAAAACTTTTAAGTTGGTTGAGATGTAATATTGTTCATTCCCTATAAACTACTGTCATTTAGTTTTATACTTTGCTTTGTTTAGTGTGTACCTTTGCTTTACTTGTTATACTTTGTAAAATTACTTTTGGAGACAGGACAATAGCTGATCACTGGAGGCTCATTGAGGAAGTATTTTCTTTTGGTAACGACTTTCTGAATGTTTTGATTAAGACCTTTTGCAATTTTAAGGTGGTTAGGATACGAATCACAAGACTACAGTGAGATTTTTTTATATATTTCGAGTTTTTTCGACAGGTTTCTTTAGTTGTTGATGAGATATAGTCTGAGCGTCAGTCATGGCCACTTAGTTTTGATATGATTTTTAGAGTTAACACTAAAGTAGAATTTTTCTCTTTTCAATAACATCACAACTAATTTTAATTGGAATCTAGATAAAAAATAACATCAAATCTTTGCTTAAACTTGACAATAAGCCATTGTTGAAAATTTATTGAGGTGTTAAGGCTAATATAACTATCTATAGACTAAAACAGTCTATTTACAGCTTATATTAGCTTCACAGAAAGAAATATTTCTGTTGATTAATAGTCATAAGTTTTTTTATTGATCGATGAGTGCATTTGGAAAACTTTTTTATTTGAATAAAACTAAAAGCAAATCATATTTTAATTATTTTACTACCACCTCTTAAAAAAAAATAAAGAAATTAAATTTTTTCCACAAAAATAAAGACAAGTTCATTAAATAGTAAAACCAAAAAAGTTAAATAAAAAAGTGTCAACAAAACTTATACATTTTTGTTAATTATTTTCTTTCAATGCTCTATTCACATGAACTGAACAATTGACTGAATTTCTTCTGTTTTTTCACCTTTACATCATATGGTGTTTTGATTTATGTTTACCTTCATCTGTCATAGCACATCCTGCATGGCCATTGTCGACCAAAGCACACCTAAATATTTATTTTAATTTTAAAGAACATACTTACTAATGAAAAACTATCCACCAGTTTAAAACTTTTTATTCAATTCGAGACTTCTAAGATGTAAATCTTACCTACCATGATTTCAAATTTATGCTTGCCGATGATGCTACTCTAATGCAACACTAATTTGATGCATAAAAAAGAAAATCTTACTTCAAGCAGGCTACAAGAAACTGTACTGGTATATACTACTCTATTGTTCTACCTTATGTCCCTTTTCCCTGTCGTTCTGTCTTTCATATTTTTCTCACTATCTGGTCATCTCTGCACTTTTTTGTACCTCAAAACATTCTTTAAATAAATAAAACTTTTAAACTTTATATAATTTTTGACGCTTTGTAACTTTATAAATCTGTTGCTTTTATTTGATGATTTAAACTTAGAAATCTAACCTAAATAAATTAAATACAAAGAATTATTAATAAGATACTAATACTTTATGATAGCAGCATTATGTTTAACAGGCAGAAACTTATTTAAATCAATTTAATTACGAATAAATCACACATACATGTCAAATTACGTCAACGGCATCAACAGAATCAATTTGTGTATTCCGTAAATTAATTTTATAAAATATTTTCTGCTGATTCTTTTTAACCAACTCCATAAGAACGTAATGAGTTTCCTTAAATAATTGAACAACAGTTACATCAGCCTCAGCATAAAACGACTTAGATACAGAAAGTTGACTAATGTATTCAGAAAATGGTAGAAAACTTGATAAAAGTCTGCTCATATTATCAACAACCATAAATTTTTCGGCATCCTGCTGGCAAAACGTTGGTAGCTTGAATAAATTAACAAGTCCATCAGAATAAACAGCTGCTACTACTTTACAATCCGCACTAATAGCAAGTGCATTAATCGTTCCTCCAACTAAAGAACTCCTAAGCTCACGGAAGAGTTTTCCGGTTGAAGCGAAAAATACTCGAATAACAGTTCCACGTTCAGAAGCAGTAGCAATCATATCACTGTTTAAATCACCACAAATAGCCACCAACTTATGTTTATGGGCTTCAAATACCATACGAATCTTCATAGTTTTTAAATCAAATACTTCTACATGCCCAGGGTCACAATGATATCCATAAGTCACTAATAGTTTCTGTTTTTCTAGAAAGCAAATACTTCCATTTTTATCATGCATTTGACTTATATATTTCAAGGATTCATCCTTTGATCTTTCATACATTCTAAAGTTATCTTTAGTAATCAATGTAATCCGATAATCAGTTGCTGTTACTTTAATATATGGCAAATAATCATAAAAATTTAGAGGATCCATGGTTGTGTTCACCATTACAAGGTAACCATCTGATTCTGTACCAACCACAATCAGCATGGACTTTTTAATGTCCGAATTTTCTCTATGACTCAGCAGCATTTTTGTGGCACACCATTTGGCGAGAGACTTAATTTGTTCTTCATCATTCAAATTAGATTTTTCCTTCATATATAGATCAGTAACTGACTGGAGAGTGATTATTTGTACTTTGTCAAAATTCATTGGAGAGATCATCATATCCATTCTATTTAAATCTTTTAATGTTTCCATGGTAGCCAGATACTTCTTGTTTTGTGACAAGAATTGGGGAGAACTTCCATTAACTAGTGCCATTACTAATTTATATCGTATTTGTAAACCTAAAAAGTATTTAAAAGTTTATTTGTCATAAAATGTAAATGAAATTTTTAAATGTATGAGATTTTATCTAAAGTAAATTCTAAAAAATCTTTAAACTTAAATATTATAAAATTGCAGTAAAGTATATCTTTGAATTTAGATAAAATTATAAATATTATTCATTATACTTAAAATCATCACCAGAAATATCAGTGTACATTTTTATGATAAATTTATACAATAAATAAGCATACAAACTACATTTGATTTATTAATATATTGTTTATTTTAATTGCAAAAAAGAAAAAGTTTACTTTTTGCAATTACAAAAAATATATATAATGTAGAAAAATAATAACAAAAATATACTTTGTCAAATAATTATATACTAAAAAATAGTCTAATAAAAATTAAAATCCACACAAATGATAAAATATTTTTATAAATATTTAAAATTATCAAAGTAACTAAAAAAAATTAGTACTGAAAAACAAACTTTTATTATTAATGAAACTAAAAAATATGACAAAATTAATTTTTCATCACAAAAATTTTATCTAAATTTTATAAAGTTATAAAATTATTTAAAAAAAAAGTAATTACCATATGTATTAATAAAACAGTATTGTGGCTATTTTATAAACAATTAAAAACAAATATTGTACTTTTAAACAAAGCTTTTCTTTTATTATTTTCTTTAAGAACAAAATTAAATATAAATATTAATGAATGCAAAAGTTAGTTGATACAAAATAAAGTTTAACAGATTAATTTTATCATTTAAAGAACAAGAATTAGTTTAAAAATCTTTATCAAGTATAAAAATAGAAAATAAAAGATTAAAAATATGAAAAAATAAATTAATGACTTCAAATTAATAATCTCAATAGTATTATGAAAATATTTCTAAATAAAATCTTACATAGATATCTATTATAACTTAAAAGGCAGCTGCTAACGACATTATTAAACAATGATGAAAAACTCAACTGTCACCATGAAGATAGAAATAAAAGAATGCATGGCACAAAAACTAATTTTTCAATCATATTTACCTATACTGTGCAAAATCTACTGTTCATACGTACTGCGATTACCATAAAAAAAGCTAGTTAAGTCAACTACAAAAGGCATGCTTTCAGTAATCTTTTGAAATATTAAGTAAATGATAGTTGTGAACTTTTAGTTCTTAAACAAATTCAAATCAGAAAATACACAGCTCTTACAGCAAACATGAAATAATTTGACAGCAGAAACATAATGCAAAGGTCTTAAGGATCACGGCTTAAGAAAAAACCTATAACTTTAATTAATGTTGAAAACATGGGAAAAACAGGAACAACAAATAGATAAATAAACGGTCCTTGAAATAATATTTTCAATGTTGCATAACATTTATTATTAACCGTTTACCAAAACCAAAAACAAAACAAAAGAATTTTGTAGAAAATTAATTGTTTCAAATCCTTTTACAGAATGCTTTCCATATAGTTGTAAAATTAGTATAAAAATTAGACAGCTAAAATATATTTCTTTCTTTTCTTACAAAAACTCAGCAGACTTCTGATAAAAAAATTTATTCTAAACTTAATATCAAACTATTTACAATACTGAATATCTTACGTTTAAAAATAACTTATAACTTAAATCTTTGAATGAGCTAAAACCAAAACATAATAAATAAGTACAGAAAAATAAAATATATTTGCTTTTGTAATCACAGTTATTCGGTTTGAATAGCTTTTAAGATAGTTGAGATGTGATATTGTTCAATTCCTTTGGACCAGTGCCATTCAGTATTATACTGTGTAGTGTTAAGTGTATACCATTTCTACACATTTAAGGATTATAGTCACTGGTGGAGACAAGACAATAGCAGATCAATGGAGGCTCATTGAAGAAGGAATCGCTTTTGGTAGCAACTTTCTGAAAGCTTCCATTAAAAGTTTTGACATTTGTAAAATGGATGAGACTACATTGAGATGTTAACCATCTTGCTTTTGAGAGTTTTTCCAACAGGATAACTTAGCTATTACATATGCATTTTTTCTATTATTATTATCTTAAAAAGATTTCATTTGATAATTTGTCTTCACAAGTAAAGTCAAACAACTATATTTTTTCAGTTTCCTATCTTATTTTGTTATGTTGTGTTTGTGATTTGTTAATTTACAGTTTTATTGTTTATTTTGATTATTTATATATTATTTTTAGATGTTGATACTTATGTTTTTTTCATAATCTGGTTGCTCATATTACTTAGTTTTTTGCCTAGATACTTGCCTAGAAGGCTAGGTCTTACCAAAATGAGATCTAGCTGTACCACTGGGTATAATTTGTATATCTCCAGGAAACTTTGCTTTGTGTTATTCTGTTCAATGAAAATGGAGTTAGTTATACAGATGTTTTGTAAATGACAAAACTTGAGATGGCATTGTCCTTTAGAATATTGTTTTGCTTTGACCAAAAGTTCAATGATTTTGCAGTGATTTAATCTTCTTTTTTTTGTAACATGATTTTAGCGTAATTAATTTCATTTTTGGTTCTTTTTTCGATATTTTAATATTTAGATTTACATTAACTAACTAAAACATAAATTAAATAATTTATTTATATCAATTATATAGTAAAACTTTCTTTATTAAATAAACTTAAGTTGAGAATATTAATAATTTTTATAAAAACTGACCTAATAATACAGAATAATTGAAAGTTATGGAGTTAATACAGTTGATTTCTGGTTAGAAGAGAATAATTATGCTGTAGATGATGAAACTTCTGCAGATAATTTTATTATTTCCACTACTTAGTTGGAATTAAAGAAAGTTTTCTGTGAATTTGTTTATCCATTAAAAGATCAACTAATTAAATTCTCTGAAAATTTGGATTTTATTTTAGTTCATTCAGCGTTGGTTTAACATGAAAGGCTTCAGAATAAAATAAGTTGGAGTCCTGTAGAAATAGAGGATAATAGAGGATAAATATCAGTATTGTAAGATATTATGATGAAAATTTAATAAGGGAGATGGTTTAAGGAAAGTGGTTTCAAATGATGATAATAACATCTCTGATATGCCATCTAAAATGTCTGGTGCTTCTAATTGTCCAGTAGGAGTTTTTAGCACTATATCATTATCTGAAGCCTTAGTAAATAACTATATTTTGTTTATATATGTTTATTGTCAAAATATTAGTTTTTCTACATATAAAATAAATTGTTTGATAGATGATTTTAGTATTACTTTTACTTATTTGTTTGTAATCTTTGACAAATAAATAATCTAGATTGTATGATTTTACTTGGATTCTTATTTATTTTATAGGTTTGTAAGACAGAACCAATAGAAAATCAAATTTATTTTCAATCTAAACAACAAGAGATTTCAATTCTTCTAGATTATTGGTTAAAGAAGTTGATTTTCAAGTTTAAATGGTCTTATGATGTTATAATATATGATTTTATTGTTTGTTTATGTTTTTGGTGTTTGGTGTCACAACTAAGTTATCTTAATGTAGAAAGTTTAACATAATGAACTGAGAAAACCTTTAAACTACTTTTGTTCAAGTATTTGATAAACCTTTTCTTAAACTTGTTTTTATAATTTTAATCTTTTAAATCTAATGACTGTTAACTTTATTGCTTAAGTAAAAGAAATTTTGATACAAGTTTATTTATTTATTTATTTATTTATTTATTACAATAAATGTGAAGGAGGGTGCCTAAAAAGAGCACCTCTCGCTAACACACATTCTCACAAATTAGATCTATTTGACGTGTAAACGAAAAAGCATATGACAATGACGAATTGCACAGAATCATAGTATTGTAAAAGAGAAAAATTCACAGTTTAGAAATGGCAATGTTGGCGATATTATAACAATTTAGCTTTTTCTTGAACAGCATAAGTGATTTTGACATGACAATCTCTGATGGCAGATTGTTCCATGTACTGATTGTGCGGTATGAGAAAAAACTTAATCTGGTTAACGTAGCTGGTGGAGTGGGCTTATTAAGATGTAATTTATGTCTTCTAAGTTGATATAACTTGAGGGAGGGACTAATGGAGAAAAAGTCATCAAACTGAAGATCAATTAGGTTGTGAATAATTTTAAAAATCAGAATAAGGTCGTATTTAATTCTTCGGATTTCCAAAGTATCTAGATTGAAGAAGCTGAGACGATGCTTATAACTCTCGTATTTGATATTAAGTTTCCTGCAAACCAATTTCGTAAATGTTGCCTGAACAGATTCGATTTTTCTGATATCACCAACTTGATATGGCATCCATGCACTGATATTGTATTCGAGAATAGGGCGTATGTACAGTTTGAAAAGGTTGACGAAAAACCATGGATCTTTAGAATTAAAAGTCTTTATGATGAGGTGGACAAGCTTGATAGATTTTCCAAAGATTCTGGAAACATAACTGTGCCATTTGAAGTCAGATGTCAGAGTAATGCCGAGGTCTATGACTGAGGATACTCGTTCAAGAATGGATCCATTGATGTAGTATTGGTTGCTGAAGTTGGCCGCTGGCTTACGGGAGAATGTTATAACTTCAGACTTTGTTGGCTGGATTTTAAGTTGCCAATTCGCAAACCAGTTTTCTACAATGTTTAGTGCAGTTTGGAGTTTTGAGTGAGAACCAGATAATAGCTTGATGTCATCTGCATACACAAACACACTGACATTGTCTACTGTTATTAGTCTTCTGATGAGGTCTTCAATGAAAATCAAAAAGAGAAGTGGACCCAGAACGGAACCCTGAGGAACGCCGCTGGTGACTTTACTAGGAGTAGATAAAGATCTTTCTACACGGGTTCGTTGGGTTCTACCTGATAAGAAATCTTCAATCCATTTTAAGATAGAGTTGCTGATTTTTATGTTTTTCAATACAGTAATGAGCTTGTTGTGTGGAACAGAATCAAACGCTTTGGCAAAATCAAGGTATATGATGTCACATGGAGTATTACTTTCGTAATGAGCTGTAAGCTCATTGAAAAAAGTGAGATGTTGAGTCAAAGAAGATCTTTGCTTAACAAAGCCATGCTGGGCATCAGATATTAGATGATGCTCCGTCAAATGGCTAGTTATATGGTTGTGAATGATTTGTTCTTGAGTTCTGCAGATAACCGAAGTCAGCGAAACTGGTCTGTAGTTAAGTGCAGTGTTTCTGGGACCTTTCTTATAAATTGGAGTAATAATAGCATTCTTTCAAATTTGTGGAAGTCTTCCCCGCTTAAGAGTCATGTTAAAGAGTAGCGATAAGGGTAGCGCTAAAGAAGAATTACTTTTTCTTAAAAACAAAGCTGGGATTTGATCTGGGGTGTTGGAAACTGTTGATTTTAGAGAAGAAATAGCCTTAGATACTATATCAACTGTTATGTCTAGATCTACCATCTCAGAGATATTTGAAAGGATATTGGAGTAGGAAATAGTAGGAGTATTACCATCATCGGTTATAAAAACCTTTTCAAATTGTTTGTTTAGCAATTCAGCTTTATTCCTTGGTTCCATCACCAGCTGATTGGCGTTATCAAGCAAGGGAGGTAGATGAGATCTCGCCTTAAGCTTGTGATTAATGAAGCCAAAAAACGTTTTCTTGCTAGGTGAAGATAAGATTGCACTTTCTTTTCCTAAATAGAGGCTATAAACTGATTTCTTGTAGACTAGACAAAGATCTTTGTATAGAGGTTTGATGGAAGGATCTGCTTTAGTTGGTTTGTATAAGAGGTTTTTCAAATGCTGTAAATTCCTTAAATATCTTGGCAAGTGTGGTTTTTTGTTGACTCTATATAAAGGTATGAACTTTTTAATTGACTCATTGACAATGTTAGTAAACCTCGAGTAGATATCATTGATGTCTTCGGTAGAGTTGAAAACAGAAATCCAGTCAACACCTGATAAAAACTTGTTTATACTGTTATAATTTCCACGATAAAAGTTCCGTATGCTTGGAGTTTTAACGTTCGTAGAAAAAGTTTGTTGGAGCTTGAATTCAATCATGTTGTGATCGCATGTCAGAGCAAAAGGTTCATTTTGATCAACGTAGATAACGTTATCAGTTTTTGATGTGATGAGAAGATCCAAAGTATTACCACTAACTTGGGTTGGAAAAGTAACCATCTGAGATAGATTATTGGCATCAAGGAAATTTACAAAGACATGACTCAGATTGGCTAAATTAGTTTTGTCTCCATTCAAATTAAACATTTTTCCATTGAATGCTAAATTTGGGTTATTCCAATCAATTCTACTAAAATTAAAATCCCCAAGAATATACATCTCAGGACAAACAAGGCTTTTCAGAACCTTCAATAAGGCCTTAATAGTAACCTCATCGTTAACTTTAGACGGTGGTAGGTAGGTACATATAAAGCGGGAAAACTTAGACTTTGAGTAATGAAAATTGAAAGCAATAATCTCAAATCCTGGGCAATCAATGGTATTTATCTTAATTCGTGAAATCATGGGTGCCAGTGATGTTTTATAGATTACACAAACACCGCCGCCTCTATCAAACAGTCTATCACAGCGCAAAGCACGAAAAAGATCACTGTCATCCAGAAAAGAGTCAGGATAAAAGTGTTTCAACCAAGTTTCGGTAATGAAAACAAATGTAAAATCTTGAGAAAGCAAAAGAGCTTTCAATTCGAAAATTTTGTTGACAATTGACCGTGCGTTGAAAAACATACCTAATATAAAAGAAAAATTGTCTTTTTGACACTTGTAAGATTTGGTGGTAGTCTTCTGTGTACTGTTATCTTGGGCTGGAAGCATAGTATTAATAATTTTGTGCGAAGAGAGGTTGAATAAGGGTGATGTGGGTCCAGTGGTTATTTTGCACTTCCGTTTTTTGAAAAGACCTTCACAATCTGTAGAGCCCATGGTGGACCTCGAACTTTGTATTTGAAATCAGTTGGTTGCTCTTTCTGATTTCGGCTGTACGCCTCTTTTAGAAGACGCTTATTTTCTACGCGATCATCTTCATACATATCATGTGCTACTCTGATGCCCTGGAATTTTTCGTCCTGCTTAAGTTTATACAGCTTAGCAAGAAACTTACGTTAGTCCCATCTTTCCTGAAAGGACACTTTTAACGGTCTTTTATGATTTGATCTTTTTGCCCCGAGTCTGGTCATTGAAACTTTTGGAGTGTCCACAGCACCAAGGCCTTGAGTGCACATTTGATTAAAAGTCTTGATGTCATCGTCTTTATCAGTCTCAGGGACACCAAAGATGATGACATTGTTTTCTCTATCCTCCCGGTCCAGAGTAAGTTTCTTGTGCGTGTCAGTAACCTTCTTGGCAAGAAGTTGCACCACGCTAGTATTTTTTTCGGATCCAGAATTACCAACAACTGAGGCCCATGTGAGAGGCTTCTTTGTGGAGGCTTCCAGTTCA
>JAQGEQ010000333.1:0-27431 GCA_034620365.1 Pegea sp. RAD2-039
TAAGTTAAGGTTTTATATTTGGATTACTAAAATATAAAACTTTTGATTTAAAGACTCATTCTGCAAATTTCTAAATATATTGACAGTATTTTCTAGGCATTTTCTACGTTGTTTTTATTATTCTTATAGAAAGGATTAATTTACAAATGTTCAATTACATTTTATCTGCTTTTTGTTTCTGGATAAATATAATTTTTTACTTTATGTTGTGGTTAAAATTTTCAAACATAATCTATCTTATACTTAAGCTGAAACAGGATTCTAATTTGAAAAAAACAAGTTTTAGTACTAATTCGTAGACACAACTTTCAGTTAACAATTGACAAAAATAGTGTTTGTTATTGCTAGGAATATTCTACTATATAAACATAAGCTTTCAAAATTACATTTAGTCGTTGCAGTTATCAATATTGAAATAAATCAACAGACAAAAGTAATTAACAAAAGTCAGTAATTTCCAAGCAACACATTTTAAAAATATTTTTAATCATCACGATAGAATTATACATTTATATAGAAAACAACTACATATCGAAATTGTAAATCGACTGAACTATTTTTATGATATAATGATTATCCGTTATTCTTCTAATTAGATGCAATGGAGTTAGAAATTTTGTCCATTTTTAAGATTTCTGGGGTTAAAGAAGTCGTTGATTTGTCTTTCTTTATACCAGTCGTCGGTTGATTTAGTAGCTTTTCTAATTGCACCTGCTTCTGGTTCGATTACAACCTTGTTTACATTATTATCACGAAGAACTGACGCAATATCCTCTGGGTCGTTCCCTTGTTTTGTGAAGATTTTAATGAGTTCCTTTAAAGCAATCAAATAGGTATAAAATTCAAAGAAAAAATACAAGCTTACTTCTTTTGACAAAACATCTCCAACATTGAAATCGTCGGGGGTATTGTTATTTGCAGCTTCTCCTCCACTAACTGGATAAGCCTAAAAGATTTGTTAATTGTTTAATGATAAAAATGAAAAAACTTCCACTATATTTCTTTTAATAAATTTACAGAAAGTATCTGAATCTAAATCAGTCGGTGTAAATTAACAAACGATTGTTTTTGTAGCATTAAATACCTGACAGATTGAAATACTCATAAACATAATCATCGCCAAAATAAAGATTTTCAACAACAGCTTCATTATTATTTTTCTAAAATAAACACAATATTATTAAAACAAAGTATAAGAGACATCATAAAACTAACTAAATACTTTTATCTAAAATAATCAAAAATTGTTAAAAACACAACTATTAGATTCATTCTAATTCAAACATAACTCAATTATTTGAAACTTACGATTTCTAAATTCCAGGTAGAAAATAATCTTCACAATAAGTCCAAAGATTTTTGATATAGATTTCAAAAACACTCTAATAAATTCGTATAAGAACTGTACATTCTTCTTCTAGCCACTTCTTTATATAGAACTTTATCTTTTTAAAAAAAAAAAGAAATCTCCCTTTCTCGATCTGTAGCTATCATTTATCATTATTAATTGTCGCGGAATCTTCCTGTTAAACTCTTATTGTTTGAAGAAAAGGTAAATTATTCAATTAATCAAACAAACTATTTATGATTCATAGTGTAATACCTTTTAAATGGTTGATTCATTTGGGAAAATAATGATTCATTTAGTATGACTGATAAAACGTAACTAATTATGATAAAAATGTAAAAAAATTTCATATCAAGAGATTGTATGTCAAAAATGACTCTGTGTTGTTAAGTATTTTATTCTTTTAATCAATGAAGCATAGAAATAGGAAGTCATAAAAGTTTAAAAATTCCAAGTATTTTCTCAAAAAGTTTGTAACATATTTTAAATCTTAATGTATTTTTTAATTTTATCTCTAAACTAAACATAATTTAAGTTAAAGAATTGTAGAGGATTTGATTCAATTTAAAAAGGATAATAATTCAGATTACTTTTATCTTCAGTATTTTTATTTTTGAAATGTTATACTGTTTGTGGGAACCTAGAAATTGATCCAAATGAATAGAACATGATAAAAATAGTGTTTCCGTGTATGAATGTATTGTTTACTTGTGAGTAAGCTAATAAAGAAGATGAAAATTTGTTTGATGAACGTATTTCAGTTTTATCTAATCTTCATCTACGTTTGCATAGTCCAAGTTAGTTTAAAAAGCAAAATCCACCTTATTTTGAACATAATGATATTCAAATAAAATCAGTCTTGCAGAAAATTGCATCAATATAATTATATGTATATCATATTATCATACATTCATAAGTATTTATATTATTCCTGTATTAGCACTAGTTTCTTATGTTCATGTAAAAAATAATTCTGGAGAGTATTTTTTTATCTTGTAATCTGAGAATTAGGAACTTTGACATTCTTATTTTGCTTGGTAAATGTTTAAAAAGTATTATTTATGGGTATTCTTTTGACGTAGTAGACATTATTATCCTAAATATCAGATTGTATGTGATTAGTTTTTTTTTCAACTTTTTAACTGAAAAAAGTTATTTAGTCTTTAATGTTAAAGGTAGTTAAAAGTTTATCCAGTAAACTATTCAAAAGTAATAAAGTAATGTTAACTTTGTTCTAAACAATATCTTTTAACCGATATAGGTGTGTATAATGACTACTTTATATCATTTTTGCTGATAATAAACACTTAAGTTTGTCAATCATTTGTAAACTTTCGATCTTATTCGTTACTACAGTGATAAATTTACAAAAGACAAAAAAGGTTATAAAAATGAATTACATAAAAATGTTTTACATAAAAAACTAAAGTTTTACTACAGGTATATAGCTGTTAAATGAAAAATTAACTAGTTTAAAATAGTTTTCAGTTACATACAATTGTTGTCAACCATACACAAAATTTTTCTATTTTTAATGGAAAGTGTAATCACAAAAAGCTAGTTCTAAAAGATATATTACGATCATTCTAAAAGGAACTTCTTATCTGCAGAATATTTCAATTATCCTAATGATGGAATACATACTTAACAACAATTATGTATAGGTCTTAATGATCTAGCTTATGATTGCAACAGTGCTTTTTATAATAAATAATTCAACTTCGCTAAAAAAAAGTTATCAAAATTAATTTTTGAGGATATATAATGTTTAGTGATTTTCTAACCAAGAGAAGAACAAATTCTTGTAAAGTATCAAAATTTTATAAAACTGTTATTCCTTAGTGGTTCCCTTTGTTAAAGATTGTTAAACATTGATTATTCATCTTACAACAGGATGTGACGTCTTTAGTTGGTTTAAAACAAATTAGCACGAATCATAGTCTTTTTTCTTTTTTTTCTACCAGTTTACTATTTAAGCAAAGTCTCTACTAAGGAAGTTACATTCTTAAAAGATTTTACAATTTAAGATTTAGTAAAAGTTTAAAACCATTAACTTCGTCATGAGTTGGGCTATTCTCCCGTCACCACAACAATTACAACTAGAAGAACAAGCAAGACAACGACGTTTGTTACAAGAAGCAAGAGATCGACAACAAGAAGAATATCGCCGACAAGCAGATGAAGCGCTTTTCCAACGACAGGAGGCTGAGAAACGTCGTCAAGAAGAACAAAAACGTCAACAGGAAGAAAGAGATAGAAATGGTGGAAACAACGGAAATAATGGAAATAAGTAATCAGTTCCAATCTGGCAACATTTTCAAATATTATTTGATAACAGCAGACTGGTTTATAATTTTAGTGCTTTTAAGGTTTATATTCAAAGCCAACTAAACATTGGTTTCATAGAACCATAAAACACTTTAGTTTTTTTTTTACCATAAAGTTTTGCTTTATCTTTGTTATTTGCATTTTTTTTGTCAATGTTTGTTGTTTCTGTATTTCACCTTGAAATAAAAAAGATATTTTAAACTGCGTATTATTTTCTTAGTAATGTTTCAAACAGATGCTGTTGGTTATAATTAATAATTGTATTAACATTTAAATATATTTATATTTCATTGTTTTTTTTAAAGATTTTAGACAAATGATTAAAGTTTATATTAATGTAAAATGATGGAGACTATTAACTAAGGATAGATTTGTATTCAGCTGATAACATACATTTATGCTTTTAATTATCTCCTGAAGTCTCTGTTTAATCTTTTTCTGATAAAAAATGTTTTTATGCTTTTACTTTCAGGAAATTTATCAATTTAGTTGGATTAATCTTAGTAGAGATGCAACTCGTAAATGTTACTTTCTTGATTATGGTTTCTTTTCCACTAAAATATTTGGCATTGTACACGTCTGAGATATCTTTATCTTTAGTCAACTATGTTTTATACAATGTCTAGATCTTATTTTCAAAATAATGAGTTAAACCAGTTTATTAACTTTGTCATTATCTTGGGAAATGATTAATATAGAATGAGTTTGTTGTAAAGATTTAAGTCTAAGAAAATTAAGGGACTGATGAAGTTTTTATTGTTTTTAGATATTTAATGCTAGTCACATAAAATATACAATATTAGTATTTATTTATATAATAAAGTATTTTTGAGGGATGTTGCCTAAACAGAGCACCTTCTATGGCACTTTATATTGAAAACTAACTGTTTTTGAAAAAAATAAATAAATCTTTATCGGTTAGTGTGTAACTATTATTCGTCACTATTAAATTTTGCTGAAACTTTCAGTTATATTCTCCTCATTTGAACAAAACATAAATCATTCAACAATTTTATGCAAAGTGTTTATGAATCATATTATAACACTTTCCAAACGGTTGATTCATTTTGGAAAGTTATAGTTCATTTGGTATGAATTGAGAAACTTAACTAATTATGATAAAGATTAAAAGAAAATTAGATATGAACAGATCGTATCTCAAAAATGACTTGCAGTGGTTAAGTAGTTTTTTATTTGAATCAATAAACGGTAGAAAAAGAAACCTAACTAAATTTAAATCTCTTAAGTATATTTCAGAATAAATTGGTTAACATCTTAGAATCACTTGATATATTTTTTTTGTTAATATTCCTTAACTAAACATAATTTAATTTAAGGAGTTGTAGAAGAATTCATTTATATAAAAAGCTTTAATTTAACATTTAACTTGATTAAAAAAAATTTAGTCTGAAGAGTTTGTATCTCAAAAATGACTCTGTGCTGTTAAGTATTTTATTCTTTTAATAAATGAAGCATAGATATAGGAAGTCATAAAAGTTTAAAAATTCTAAATATTTCCAAAGAAAATATTCAACATTTTTCTAACTGTTAATATATTTTTTAATAACATCTGTAAACTAAACATAATTTAAGTTAAAGAATCGTAGAGGATTTCACTTACTAGAAAAAGGGTAATTAATCAGAATATAATATTCTTTAATATTTTTATTTTTGAAATGTTAAACTGTTTGTGGGATCATAGAAATTGATCCAAAGGAATAGAACATAATAAAAATGGTGTTTCGTGCATGAATGTATTGTTAACTTGTGAGTAAGCTAATAAATAAGATGAAAATTTGTTTGTTGAACATATAATCTTCATCTACGTTTGCATAGTCCAACTACGTTCTTAAAGTAAAATCCACCATATTTACAATTTTATAATTTTCAAATGCAATCAGTCTTGCACAAAATTGCAATAATATAATTATATGCATATCACAAAATCATAATTTCATAAGTATATATATTATTTCTGTATTAGCACTAATTTCTTATGTTCATGTAAAAAAAAGATGATATTGGACGGTAGTTTTTATCATGTAGTCTGAAGATTAGGAACTTTTATGTTCTTAGTTTGCTTGGTAAATGTTTAATTAGTATTATGTATGGATTTTCTTTTGACGTAGTAAACATTATTATCTTAAAGATCAGATTGTATGCGAAAAGACGTTTCAACTTTTGAACTCACTGAAGTAATTTAGCGATAATTGTTAAAGGTAGTTAAAAGTTTAGAAAGTCAACCATTCAAAAGTCAGAAACCAATGTTAATCATTGTTTAAATTAAAAGGAAAAGTGTTCTTTACAAAATTAAAATTTTTACTCTTGATATTATTGCTGTAACATCGAAAAATTACCAGTTTAAAATAGTTTCTAGTTACATACTTTCGTTGTAAACCATATAAAAAATTTTGCCAGTTTTAATTAAAAACTTAATCACTAACGGGATAGTTCTAAAAGATATACTATAATCATCATAAAACAATGTTTCAATAGCAGAAAATGTCAATTATCCAAATAATAGAATAATGACTTAAAAACAATTATGTGTCTTAGTGATCTAGCTTATGATTGCAACAATGCTTTTTACAATAAATAATTCCAGTTTGTTAAAAAAATTTCTTAAAATAAAGTTTATTGATAATCTCTGGTGAATTTCTAAACAAGAGATGAACAATTAGTAAAAAATACTATAATATTGTAAGATAGTTATTCATTAGTTGTTTCTTTTTTCTAAAAGGATTGGTAATCATTGATTCGTGATCTTAGAACAGGATGTGACGTCATTAGTTGGTTTAAAACAGATTAACACGAAACTTAGTCCTTTCTTTCTACCAGTTTACTATTTAAGCAGAGTTTCTACACAGAAAGTTAGATTCCTCAAATATTTTCCAACTTCAGATTTTGTATAGCTGAAAAAGAACTAACTTCGCTATGAGTTGGGCTATCCTCCAATCACCAATGCAATTGCAACTAGAAGAGCAAGCAAGACAACGGTATTTGTTCCCACAAGCAAGAGATCGAGAACAAGAAGAATCGCTTTTTCAACGACAGGAAGCAGAGAGACGTCGTGAAGTAGAACAAAGACAACTACAAGAAGATATACGACGACGAGAAGAGAGACGTCGAATAGAAGAAAGTCGTCAACGACAACAAAGACGTGAACAAGAAGAAAGACGTAGACGAGAAGAAAGACGTGAACGAGAAGAAAGACGTGAACGGGAAGAAAGACGTCAACGAGATAGAAGACTTCAAGATGCAGAAAGAGCACGGCACGAAAGAAATTTACGAGAACTAGAAGAAAGGCGTCGACAAGAAGAAAGACGTCGACGAGAAGAAAGAGATAGAAATGGTGGAAACAATGGAAATAATGGAAATAATGGAAAGAAGTAATCAGTTCTATTCTGGCAACATTCTCAGCTAATATTTGATAACGGCAGACTGCTCTAAAATTCTAGTGCTTTTAAGTTTTATAATCAAAGCCAAATAAAAATTGGATTTTCAGAATAATATAATAATTTGCATTTATTTACAATTAAAGTTTTGCTTTATCTTTGTCGATCGTTTCAAATATTAATTGTAAGCTGAAAATAATCTTTCCAGCAATTTAATTTCTTCATGTGACTGTAATAATGATACAAATTAGACGTTTTTAGTTGTTTGCCAATTTGTTGTCAAAGCTTATTGCTTCTGTATATCCCCATGAAAATAAAACAAAATTATTTTAAACTGTATTTTAATTTCTTAGTAATATTTCAATCACTTTTTTTCTGTATCTATTAATTTGATTACAATAGGAATATATTTTATATATTATATGTTTTTATCAAGATTTCAGAGAAATAATTAAAGTTTAATATAATGTAAATTAATGTAAATTGAAGGAGACTATTAACTAAAGATAAATGTGTATTCAGCTGGCAACATACTTTAATTCTTTTTATTATTACTTGAAGTTTCTTCTGAATCTTTTTCTGATAAACAATCATTTTATGCTTTTACTTTCAGGAAATTTATAAGTTTTGTTGAATTAATGTTATTAAGGGTGCAACTCTTAAATGTCAGTTTCTTGATTAAGGTTTTCATTTTCATTTAAATATTTAGCATTATACAGGTCTGCGATACCTATAGTCAACTATACCTTAAACAATGTGTAGGTTTTTTTTTATCAAAGTAATAAGTTACACCAGTTTATTAACTTTGTCAATTGCTTAAGAAATGATTCATATAGAATGAGTTTTGTTGAAAAGATTTAAGTCTAACAACATTGAGGCACTGGTAAATTTTCATTGTTTATAGATATTTAAGGCTGTTCAACCAAGATATACAATATTAGTATTTATTTATATATTACACTATATGCAACGATGATACTTAAAATAAGCACCTTATATAGCACTTTATAAAAAAATTTACTGTTTTTGCCAAAAAAATAAATCTTTCTCGCTCGGTGTGTAACTATCTTTCATCACTATTAATTTATGCTAAATCTTCCAGTTAAATTCTTCTTACTAGAAAAACGTAAATCATTCAACAATTTATGAAACGTGTTTATGAATCATAGTATTACACATTTCAAATGGTTGATTAATTTGAGAAACTTGTAGTTCATTTGTTATGACTAGAGAAACCTAACTAATTATGATGAAAATTTACAGAAAATTAGATATGAACACATCAAATCTGAAAAATGAGTCGCAGCTCTTAACTAATTTTTTTATATATTAATCAATAAAATTGGTTATCAAAATTTAAAACGTTTAAGTATGTTTCAAAAAAATCGGTCAACATTTTTCAATCAATTGTTATATTTTTTATATAATATCCCTCAATTAAACATAATTTAAAATAAGAAGTCGTAGAAGAATTCATTTACGATAAACAGCCTTACTAATCGGTTTATTGTTTATCTAAAATATTTATTAGATTTGGAACGTTTGCGTGTCGCCAAATTTCTTGGCAAGAAGCTGAAACATACAAGCAGTTTTATTGGAATCAGAATCATCGACCACCGAGGCCCATGTTACAAGTATTTTTCTAGAAGCATTCAGTTCATCCATCGTCTCAGACTTACTATAAAAAATTTGATTGATCGTGGCAACACAGTATTTAGCAACAACAAAAATTTAGGATTTAAATTTGGCCAAATCAGTAGATATAGATTTGCTGATGTCGGACATTAGGTTGGAATCGAAATTAGAGTTAGTGGATGTTCTGTCCATGGTTCTACATTATATGAATAACACTTAAATCGTATTTATTTCATCTGGAGGTTTTCATATGTTTCATAAATAATTGTTGCTGACATCACTACAAGTGAGATGAAACCAGGGGAGGCAATTGATAAAATCTTTTGCTGGATCTTCACCAGAGAAAATTTTATTGCAAGATTGGTAATTGCCATTGCAAGCTTGTTTTGATAAATCTGGTTTGTCATTATGATGATAATATGACATCCATGCACTAATATTGAAATAGAGATTTGGAAGTACTTACAACTTGAAAATATTGATGAGAATGTATAGGTAGTTAGAATCAAAGGTCTTTATAATAATGTAGACGAGATTGATTAATTTTGTAAAGATCTTGAAAACAAGACTCTGCTATTTAAAGTCAGATGACAGAGTAATGCCGAGGTGTAGGGCCTAAGATATTTGTTGAATAATAAATCTATTGGTGGAGTATTGCTTAAACGAATTTGCACCTGGTTTACGATAACAAGTTTTAAACTAGACTTTGTCTTACATGATTCAAAATAATTTATATTAACTAGATTTTAAACTACTCTGAAATAAGATGTTAAAAAAACTACATGTAACTTTTTGTTAGATTATTCTTTTACAGTGAGAAAACCTTATTTCAAACTTTTTATGATTACTTGAAGTATTTGTTGAAAAAAATATGTTTAAATTAGTTTAATTACAATGAAAGTTTATTGCTAACACATCAAACCTGTAAGAAACTCACATGAAATGTCATCGTATTTCTTTAAGTTAAGGTTTTATATTTGGATTACTAAAATATAAAACTTTTGATTTAAAGACTCATTCTGCAAATTTCTAAATATATTGACAGTATTTTCTAGGCATTTTCTACGTTGTTTTTATTATTCTTATAGAAAGGATTAATTTACAAATGTTCAATTACATTTTATCTGCTTTTTGTTTCTGGATAAATATAATTTTTTACTTTATGTTGTGGTTAAAATTTTCAAACATAATCTATCTTATACTTAAGCTGAAACAGGATTCTAATTTGAAAAAAACAAGTTTTAGTACTAATTCGTAGACACAACTTTCAATTAACAATTGACAAAAATAGTGTTTGTTATTGCTAGGAATATTCTACTATATAAACATAAGCTTTCTAAATTACATTTAGTCGTTGCAGTTATCAATTTTGAAATAAATCAACAGACAAAAGTAATTAACAAAATTCAGTAATTTCCAAGCAACACATTTCAAAAATTTTTTTTAATCATCACGATAGAATTATACATTTATATAGAAAAGAACTACATATCGAAATTGTAAATCGACAGAACTATTTTTATGATTTAATGATTATCCGTTATTCTTCTAATTAGATGCAATGGAGTTAGAAATTTTGTCCATTTTTAAGATTTCTGGGGTTAAAGTAGTCGTTGATTTGTCTTTCTTTATACCAGTCGTCGGTTGATTTAGTAGCTTTTCTAATTGCACCTGCTTCTGGTTCGATTACAACCTTGTTTACATTATTATCACGAAGAACTGACGCAATATCCTCTGGGTCATTCCCTTGTTTTGTGAAGATTTTAATGAGTTCCTTTAAAGCAATCAAATATGTATAAAGTTAAAAGAAAAAATACAAGCTTACTTCTTTTGACAGAACGTCTCCAACATTGAAATCGTCGGGGGTATTGTTATTTGCAGCTTCTCCTCCACTAACTGGATAAGCCTAAAAGGTTTACAATAAAAAGATTTGTTAATTGTTTAATGATAAAAATGAAAAAACTTCCAATATATTTCTTTTAATAAATTTACAGAATATATCTGAATCTAAATCAGTCGGTTAAACTAACAAACGATTGTTTTTGTAGCATTAAATACCTGACAGATTGAAATACTCATAAACATAATCATCGCCAAAATAAAGATTTTCAACAACAGCTTCATTATTATTTTTCTAAAATAAACACAATATTATTAAAACGAAGTATAAGAGAAATCATAAAACTAATTAAATACTTTTATCAAAAATAATCAAAAATTGTTAAAAACACAACTATTAGATTCATTCTAATTCAAACATAACTCAATTATTTGAAACTAACGACTTCTAATTTCCAGGTAGAAAATAATCGTCACAATAAGTCCAAAGATTTTTGATATAGATTTCAAAAACACTCTAATAAATTCGTATAAGAACTGTACATTCTTCTTCTAGCCACTTCTTTATATAGAACTTTATCTTTTTTTAAAAAAAAAGAAATCTCCCTTTCACGATCTGTAGCTATCATTTATCATTATTAATTGTCGCAGAAGCTTCCTGTTAAACTCTTATTGTTTGAACTAAAGGTAAACTATTCAATTAATCAAGCAAACTATTTATGGTTCATAGTCTAAGACATTATAAATGGTTGACTCATTTGGGAAAATAATGATTCATTTAGTATGACTGATAAAACGTAACTAATTATGATAAAAATGTAAAAAAATTTGATATCAAGAGATTGTATGTCAAAAATGACTCTCTGTTGTTAAGTATTTTATTCTTTTAATCAATGAAGCTTAGAAATAGGAAGTCATAAAAGTTTAAAAATTCCAAGTATTTTCTCAAAAAAGTTTGTAACATATATTAAACTCTTGATGTATCTTTTAATTATATCTATAAAATAAACATAATTTAAGTTAAAGAATTGTAGAGGATTTGATTCAATTTAAAAAGGATAATAATTCAGATTACTTTTATCTTCAGTATTTTTATTTTTGAAATGTTATACTGTTTGTGGGAACCTAGAAATTGATCCAAATGAATAGAACATGATAAAAATAGTGTTTCCGTGTATGAATGTATTGTTTACTTGTGAGTAAGCTAATAAAGAAGATGAAAATTTGTTTGATGAACTTGTTTCAGTTTTATCTAATCTTCATCTACGTTTGCATAGTCCAAGTTAGTTTATAAAGCAAAATCCACCTTATTTTGAACATAATGATATTCAAATAAAATCAGTCTTGCAGAAAATTGCAATAATATAATTATATGTATATCATATTATCATACATTCATAAGTATTTATGTTATTCCTGTATTAGCACTAGTTTCTTATGTTCATGTAAAAAATAATACTGGAAAGTAGTTTTTTATCTTGTAATCTTAGAATTAGGAACTTTGATATTCTTATTTTGCTTGGTAAATGTTTAAAAAGTATTATTTATGGGTATTCTTTTGACGTAGTAGACATTATTATCCTAAATATCAGATTGTATGTGATTAGTTTTTTTTCAACTTTTGAACTGAAAAAAGTTATTTAGTCTTTAATGTTAAAGGTAGTTAAAAGTTTATCCAGTAAACTATTCAAAAGTAATAAAGTAATGTTAACTTTGTTCTAAACAATATCTTTTAACCGATATAGGTGTGTATAATGACTACTTTATATCATTTTCGCTGATAATAATCACTTAAGTTTGTCAATCATTTGTAAACTTTCGATCTTATTCGTTACTACAGTGACAAATTTACAAAAGACAAAAAAGGTTATTAAAATGAATTACATAAAAAAGTTTTACATAAAAAATTAAAGTTTTACTACAGGTATATTGCTGTTAAATCAAGAATTTACTAGTTTAAAATAGTTTTCAGTTACATACATTTGTTGTCAACCATACACCAAATTTTTCTATTTTTAATGGAAAGTGTAATCACAAAAAGCTAGTTCTAAAAGATATATTACGATCATTCTAAAAGGAACTTCTTATCTGCAGAATATTTCAATTATCCTAATGATGGAATACATACTTAACAACAATTATGTATAGGTTTTAATGATCTAGCTTATGATTGCAACAGTGCTTTTTATAATAAATAATTCAACTTCGCTAAAAAAAAGTTATCAAAATTAATTTTTGAGGATATATAATGTTTAGTGATTTTCTAACCAATAGAAGAACAAATTCTTGTAAAGTACGAAAATTTTATAAAACTGTTATTCCTTAGTGGTTCCCTTTTTTAAAGATTGTTAAACATTGATTATTCATCTTACAACAGGATGTGACGTCTTTAGTTGGTTTAAAACAAATTAGCACGAATCATAGTCTTTTTTCTTTTTTTTTCTACCAGTTTACTATTTAAGCAAAGTCTCTACTAAGGAAGTTACATTCTTAAAAGATTTTACAATTTAAGATTTAGTAAAAGTTTAAAACCATTAACTTCGTCATGAGTTGGGCTATTCTCCCGTCACCACAACAATTACAACTAGAAGAACAAGCAAGACAACGACGTTTGTTACAAGAAGCAAGAGATCGACAACAAGAAGAATATCGCCGACAAGCAGATGAAGCGCTTTTCCAACGACAGGAGGCTGAGAAACGTCGTCAAGAAGAACAAAAACGTCAACAGGAAGAAAGAGATAGAAATGGTGGAAACAACGGAAATAATGGAAATAAGTAATCAGTTCCAATCTGGCAACATTTTCAAATATTATTTGATAACAGCAGACTGGTTTATAATTTTAGTGCTTTTAAGGTTTATATTCAAAGCCAACTAAACATTGGTTTCATAGAACCATAAAACACTTTAGTTTTTTTTTACCATAAAAGTTTTGCTTTATCTTTGTTATTTGCCATTATGTTGTCAATGTTTGTTGTTTCTGTATTTCACCTTGAAATAAAAAATATATTTTAAACTGCGTATTATTTTCTTAGTAATGTTTCAAACAGATGCTGTTGGTTATAATTAATAATTTGATTAACATTTGAATATATTTATATTTCATTGTTTTTTTTTCTAAGAGTTTGGACAAATGATTAAAGTTTATATTAATGTAAATTGATGGAGACTATTAACTAAGGATAGATTTGTATTCAGCTGATAACATACACTTATGCTTTTAATTATCTCCTGAAGTCTCTGTTTAATCTTTTTCTGATAAAAAATGTTTTTATGCTTTTATTTTCGGGAAATTTATCAATTTAGTAGGATTAATATTAGTAGAGATGCAACTCGTAAATGTTACTTTCTTGATTATGGTTTTCTTTTCCACTAAAATATTTAGCATTATACACGTTTTGGATATTCTTATCTTTAGTCAACTATATTCTAAACAATGTGTAGATTTTATTTTAAAAATAATAAGTTAAACCAGTTTATTAACTTTGTCATCAACTTGGGAAATGATTCATATAGAATGAGTTTTGTTGAAAAGATTTAAGCCTAAGAATATTAAAGGACTAACTACAGATAATTTTATGCTAGCTTATCCTTTTACAGTGATAAAACCTTATTTCAAACTTATTATGATTACTTGAAGTATTTGTTGAAAAAAATATGTTTAAATTAGTTTAATTACAATGAAAGTTTATTGCTAACACATCAAACCTGTAAGAAACTCACATGAAATGTCATCGTATTTCTATAAGTTAAGGTTTTATATTTGGATTACTAAAAAATAAAACTTTTGATTTAAAGACTCATTCTGCAAATTTCTAAAATATTTTGACAGTATTTTCTAGGTAATTTCTACGTTGTTTTTATTATTCTTATAGAAAGGATTGATTTACAAATGTTCAATTACATTTTATCTGCTTTTTGTTTCTGGATAAATATAATTTTTTACTTTATGTTTTGTTTAAAATTTTTAAACATAATCTATCTTATACTTACGCTGAAACAGGATTCTAATTTGAAAAAAAAACAAGTTTTAGTACTAATTCGTAGACACAACTTTCAGTTAACAATTGACAAAAATAGTGTTTGTTATTGCTAGGAATATCCTACTATATAAACATAAGCTTTCTAAATTACATTTAGTCGTTGCAGTTATCAATTTTGAAATAAATCAACAGACAAAAGTAATTAACAAAATTCAGTAATTTCCAAGCAACACATTTCAAAAATATTTTTAATCATCACGATAGAATTATACATTTATATAGAAAACAACTACATATCGAAATTGTAAATCGACTGAACTATTTTTATGATATAATGATTATCCGTTATTATTTTATTTAGATGCAATGGAGTTAGAAATTTTGTCCATTTTTAAGATTTCTGGGGTTAAAGTAGTCGTTGATTTGTCTTTCTTTATACTAGTCGTCGGTTGATTTAGTAGCTTTTCTAATTGCACCTGCTTCTGGTTCGATTACAACCTTGTTTACATTATTATCACGAAGAACTGACGCAATATCCTCTGGGTCGTTCCCTTGTTTTGTGAAGATTTTAATGAGTTCCTTTAAAGCAATCAAATAGGTATAAAGTTAAAAGAAAAAATACAAGCTTACTTCTTTTGACAAAACATCTCCAACATTGAAATCGTCGGGGGTATTGTTATTTGCAGCTTCTCTTCCACTAACTGGATAAGCCTATGAAATTAAAAAATATAAAGATTTGTTAACTTTTGAATGATAAAAATGGAAAAAAGTCTTCATTAAATTTATCTTACTATATATGCATAATGTAACTGAATCTAAATCAGTCGGTTAAATTAACAAACGATTGTTTTTGTAGCATTAAATACCTGACAGATTGAAATACTCATAAACATAATCATCGCCAAAATAAAGATTTTCAACAACAGCTTCATTGTTATTTTTCTAAAATAAACACAATATTATTAAAACGAAGTATAAGACACATCATAAAACTAACTAAATACTTTCATCAAAAATAATCAAAAATTGTTAAAAACACAACTATTAGATTCATTCTAATTCAAACATAACTCAATTATTTGCAACTTACGATTTCTAATTTCCAGGTAGAAAATAATCTTCACAATAAGTCCAAAGATTTTTGATATAGATTTCAAAAACACTCTAATAAATTCGTATAAGAACTGTACATTCTTCTTCTAGCCAACCCTTTTTATAGAACTTTATCTCTTTTTGACAAAAAAAGAAATCTCCCTTTCTCGATGTGCAGCTATCATTTATCATTATTAATTGTTTCTGAAGCTTCCTGTTAAACTCTTATTGTTTGAACAAAAGGTAAATGATTCAATTAATCAAACAAACTATTTATGATTCCTAGTCTAAGACATTATAAATGGTTGACTCATTTGGGAAAAAATGATTCATTTGGTATGACTGGAAAGATTTAACTATTTATCACAAAGATTTAAAAAAAATTTGATATCAAGAGATTATATTTTAAATATGATTTTCTGTTGTTAAGTATTTTATTCTTTCAATAAGTGAAGCATAGATATAGGAAGTCATAAAAATTAGAAAATTCCTGTTAATTTTATAAGAAAGTTTTCAATTTTTTTCACACACTTAATATGTTTCTTAATTTTATCTCTAAACTAAACATAATTTAAGTTAAAGAATTGTAGAGGATTTCACTCACTTTAAAAAGGATAATAGATAATATTATATTTATCTTTAATATATTAATTTTTGAAATGTTAAACTGTTTGTATGAATTGATCCAAATCATCAGGATATGATAAAAATAGTGTTTCCGTCTATGAATTAATTGTTTACTTGTGAGTATGCTATTAAAGAAGATGTAAATTTGTTTGTTAAACTTTTTCAGTTTTTTTTTAATCTTCATCTACTTTTGCATAGTCCAACTTCGTTGTTACTTAAAATCCACCTTGTTTTTAGCCTAACAATTTTCAAATAAAATCATTCTTGCAAAAAAATCCAATAATACAATTAAATGTATATCATAATATCACATTTTCATAGCTAAATGTATTATTCCTGTATTAGCACTAAGTTCTTTTTTTCATAAAGAAAAAGATTTTGGACGGTAGTTATTTTTCTTGTAATTTGAATATTAGGGACTTTTATGTGCTTATTTTGCTCGGTAAAACTTTAATTAGTTATATTTATGGATTTTCTTTTGACGTAGTAGACTTTATTATCATAATAATCAGATTGTATGTGATTAATTGTTTCAGCTTTTTAACTTAATGAAGTACTTTAATCATAACTTTTAAAGGTAGTTAATAGTTCATAAAGTGATTCATTCAAAATTGAGAAAATAATGTTAATTATAGTTTCATTACAAGAAAAAGTTTTATGTACAAAATTAAATTTTTTTACTGCTGCTATAGTTCCTATACAATCGAAAAATTATCAGTTTAAAATATATTTTAGTTACTAACATTCGTTGTTAACCATACACTAATTTTTTTTTTAATTTTGATAAAAAATTTAGTCACTAACTGTATAGTATTAAAAGATATATTATAATCATCTAAGAACAATTTTTTTATGGGCATAAAATTTCAATTATCTTAATGATGGAATACAAACTTAACAACAATTATGTATAAGTCTTAGTGATCTAGCTTATATGCTTTTACAATAAATAATTCAAATTTGTTTAAAAAAAATTATCAAAATTAATTTTTAACCATTTAAAGTGTTAGGTGATTTTCTAACCAAGAGACGAATAACTAGTTTTAAAATACCAAAATTTTGTAAATCTGATGTTCTTCAGTTGTTCCTTTTTTCCGGAAAGATTAGTAACCTTTCATTATTCATCTTACAAAAGGATGTGACGTCATTAGTTTGTTTAAAACAAATTCACTTGAAACACAGTCTTCTTTTTTTTCTACTAATTTACTATTTAAGCAGAGTTTCTAGAAAGAAAGTTACATTCCTCAAAGATTTCATAATTTAAAATTTAGTAAAAGTGTAAATTGATCATCTTTGTCATGACTTGGCCGTTTCCCCCATCACCAATGCAATTGCGACTAGAAGAACAAGCCAGACAACGACGTTTGTTACAAGAAGCAAGAGATCGACAACAAGAAGAATATCGTCGACAAGCAGATGAAGCGCTTTTCCAACGACAGGAAGCAGAGAGACGTCGTCAAGAAGAACAAAGCCGTCAACAGGAAGAAAGTCGTCGACAAGAAGAAAGACGACGACAAGAAGAAAGACGACGACAAGAAGAAAGACGACGACAAGATGAAAGACGTCGAGAAGAAGGAGGAGATGGAAATGGTGGAAACAATGGAAATAATGGAAAAAACTAATCAGTTTTATTCTGGCTACATTATCAACGAATATTTGATAACGGCAGACTGCTTTATATTTCTAGTGTTTTTAAGTTTTATAGTCAATGCCAAATAAAAATTGGCTTTTTAGAACCATAAAATACTTTGGATTTATTTACCATAAAAGTCTTACTTTATATTTGTCGATTATTTCAAACATTGATTGTAGGCTGAAAATAATCTTTCAGGCATTTTAATTTATTCAAGTAGTTCAAATGACAAATCTAGTTTGACTTTTTTAGTTGTTTACCAATTTGTTGTCAAAGTTTCTTGTTTCTGTATTCAGCGTTGGAAATAAAAAATATATTTGAAACTGTATATTAATTTTCTAGTAATCTTTTAAACACTTGTTTTTACTTATAACCAGTAATTTGATAAAAATAGGAATATTTTAATCTTTTAGATGTTTTCTTTAGATTTCAGACAAATGATTAAAGATTATATTAATGTAAATTTATGGAGACTCTAGGTAAAAGATAGATTTGTATTCAACTGGCAACATACTTTTCTTTTTTTTATTAAATCTTAAAGTTTTTTTTAATGTTTTTTTGATAAATTCTTTTTATGCTTTTACTTTCAGGAAATTTATCTATCTGGTTGAAATAATGTTAGTAAAGAACGATATTGTAAATGTTAGTTTCTTGATTAACGTTTTCTTTTTCATTCAAATATTCAGCATTATAAAGGTCTCAGATATTTGTAGTCAACTATAATTTAAACAATGTGTAAATTGTTTTTCAAAGTAATAAGTCACACCATTTTTATAACTTTGTCCATAACTGTAGAAATAATTCATATAGAATGAGTTTTGTTGAAAAGATTTAAGCCTAACAACGTTAACGGACTGATATAATTTTCATGGTTTATAGATTTTTAAGGCTAGTCACACAAAATATACAATATTAGTATTTATTTATATGTTTCATATATGCAAGGAAAATACTTAAAATAAGCACCTTATATAGCACTTTATAAAAAAATTTACTGTTTTTGCCAAAAAAATAAATCTTTCTCGCTCGGTGTGTAACTATCTTTCATCACTATTAATTTATGCTAAATCTTCCAGTTACATTCTTCTTACTAGAAAAACGTAAATCATTCAACAATTTATGAAACGTGTTTATGAATCATAGTATTACACATTCCAAATGGTTGATTAATTTGAGAAACTTGTAGTTCATTTGTTATGACTAGAGAAACCTAACTAATTATGATGAAAATTTACAGAAAATTAGATATGAACACATCATATCTGAAAAATGAGTCGCAGTTCTTAACTAATTTTTTTATATTTTAATCAATAAAATTGGTTATCAAAATTTAAAACGTTTAAGTATGTTTCAAAAAAATCGGTCAACATTTTTCAATCAATTGTTATATTTTTTATATAATATCCCTCAATTAAACATAATTTAAAATAAGAAGTCGTAGAAGAATTCATTTACGATAAAGAGCCTTACTAATCGGTTTATTGTTTATCTAAAATATTTATTAGATTTGGAACGTTTGCGTGTCGCCGACTTTCTTGGCAAGAAGCTGAAACATACAAGCAGTTTTATTGGAATCAGAATCATCGACCACCGAGGCCCATGTTACAAGTATTTTTCTAGAAGCATTCAGTTCATCCATCGTCTCAGACTTACTATAAAAAATTTGATTGATCGTGGCAACACAGTATTTAGCAACAACAAAAATTTAGGATTTAAATTTGGCCAACTCAGTAGATATAGATTTGCTGATGTCGGACATTAGGTTGGAATCGAAATTAGAGTTAGTGGATGTTCTGTCCATGGTTCTACATTATATGAATAACACTTAAATCGTATTTATTTCATCTGGAGGTTTTCATACGTTTCATAAATAATTGTTGCTGACATCACTACAAGTGAGATGAAACCAGGGGAGGCAATTGATAAAATCTTTTGCTGGATCTTCACCAGAGAAAATTTTATTGCAAGATTGGTAATTGCCATTGCAAGCTTGTTTTGATAAATCTGGTTTGTCATTATGATGATAATATGACATCCATGCACTAACATTGAAATAGATATTTGGAAGTACTTACAACTTGAAAATATTGATGAGAATGTATAGATAGTTAGAATCAAAGGTCTTTATAATAATGTAGACGAGATTGATTAATTTTGTAAAGATCTTGAAAGCAAGACTCTGCTATTTAAAGTCAGATGACAGAGTAATGCCGAGGTTTAGGGCTTAAGATATTTGTTGAATAATAAATCTATTGGTGGAGTATTGCTTAAACGAATTTGCACCTGGTTTACGATAAAAAGTTTTAAACTAGACTTTGTCTTATATGATTCAAAATAATTTATATTAACTAGATTTTAAACTACTCTGAAATAAGATGTTAAAAAAACTACATGTAACTTTTTGTTAGATTATTCTTTTACAGTGAGAAAACCTTATTTTAAACTTTTTATGATTACTTGAAGTATTTGTTGAAAAAAATATGTTTAAATTAGTTTAATTACAATGAAAGTTTATTGCTAACACATCAAATCTGTAAGAAACTCACATGAAATGTCATCGTATTTCTTTAAGTTAAGGTTTTATATTTGGATTACTAAAATATAATACTTTTGATTTAAAGACTCATTCTGCAAATTTCTAAATATATTGAAAGTATTTTCTAGGCATTTTCTACGTTGTTTTTATTATTCTTATAGAAAGGATTGATTTACAAATGTTCAATTACATTTTATCTGCTTTTTGTTTCTGGATAAATATAATTTTTTACTTTATGTTGTGTTTAAAATTTTCAAACATAATCTATCTTATACTTAAGCTGAAACAGGATTCTAATTTGAAAAAAACCAGTTTTAGTACTAATTCGTAGACAAAACGTTGAGTTAACAATTGACAAAAATAGTGTTTGCTATTGCTAGGAATATTCTACTATATAAACATAAGCTTTCTAAATTACATTTAGTTGTTGCAGTTATCAATTTTGAAATAAATCAACAGACAAAAGTAATTAACAAAAGTCAGTAATTTACAAGCAACACATTTCAAAAATTTTTTTTAATCATCACGATAGAATTATACATTTATATAGAAAAGAACTACATATCGAAATTGTAAATCGACAGAACTATTTTTATGATTTAATGATTATCCGTTATTATTTTATTTAGATGCAATAGAGTTAGAAATTTTGTCCATTTTTAAGATTTCTGGGGTTAAAGTAGTCGTTGATTTGTCTTTCTTTATACCAGTCGTCGGTTGATTTAGTAGCTTTTCTAATTGCACCTGCTTCTGGTTCGATTACAACCTTGTTTACATTATTATCACGAAGAACTGACGCAATATCCTCTGGGTCGTTCCCTTGTTTTGTGAAGATTTTAATGAGTTCCTTTAAAACAATCAAATAGGTATAAAGTTAAAAGAAAAAACACAAGTTTACTTCTTTTGACAAAACGTCTCCAACATTGAAATCGTCGGGGGTATTGTTATTTGCAGCTTCTCCTCCACTAACTGGATAAGCCTAAAAGATTTAAAATAAAGAGATTTGTTAATTGTTTAATGATAAAAATGAAAAAACTTCCACTATATTTCTTTTAATAAATTTACAGAATATATCTGAATCTAAATCAGTCGGTTAAATTAACAAACGATTGTTTTTGTAGCATTAAATACCTGACAGATTGAAATACTCATAAACATAATCATCGCCAAAATAAAGTTTTTCAACAACAGCTTCATTATTATTTTTCTAAAATAAACACAATATTATTAAAACGAAGTATAAGACACATCATAAAACTAACTAAATACTTTCATCAAAAATAATCAAAAATTGTTAAAAACACAACTATTAGATTCATTCTAATTCAAACATAACTCAATTATTTGCAACTTACGATTTCTAATTTCCAGGTAGAAAATAATCGTCACAATAAGTCCAAAGATTTTTGATATAGATTTCAAAAACACTCTAATAAATTCGTATAAGAACTGTACATTCTTCTTCTAGCCACTTCTTTATATAGAAATTTATCTCTTTTTGACAAAAAAAGAAATCTCCCTTTCTCGATGTGCAGCTGTCATTTATCATTATTAATTATTTCTGAAGCTTCCTGTTAAACTCTTATTGTTTGAACAAAAGGTAAATGATTCAATTAGTCGATCGAACTCTCTATGATTCATAGTGTAATACCTTTTAAATGGTTGATTCATTTGGGAAAATAATGATTCATTTAGTATGACTGATAAAACGTAACTAATTATGATAAAAATGTAAAAAAAATTGATATCAAGAGATTGTATGTCAAAAATGACTCTCCGTTGTTAAGTATTTTATTCTTTTAATCAATGAAGCATAGAAATAGGAAGTCATAAAAGTTTAAAAATTCCAAGTATTTTCTCAAAAAAGTTTGTAACATATTTTAAACTCTTAATGTATCTTTTAATTATATCTATAAAATAAACATAATTTAAGTTAAAGAATTGTAGAGGATTTGATTCAATTTAAAAAGGATAATAATTCAGATTACTTTTATCTTCAGTATTTTTATTTTTGAAATGTTATACTGTTTGTGGGAACCTAGAAATTGATCCAAATGAATAGAACATGATAAAAATAGTGTTTCCGTGTATGAAAGTATTGTTTACTTGTGAGTAAGCTAATAAAGAAGATGAAAATTTGTTTGATGAACTTATTTCAGTTTTATCTAATCTTCATCTACGTTTGCATATTCCAAGTTAGTTTATAAAGCAAAATCCACCTTATTTTGAACATAATGATATTCAAGTAAAATCAGTCTTGCAGAAAATTGCAATAATATAATTATATGTATATCATATTATCATACATTCATAAGTATTTATGTTATTCCTGTATTAGCACTAGTTTCTTATGTTCATGTAAAAAATAATACTGGAGAGTAGTTTTTTATCTTGTAATCTGAGAATTAGGAACTTTGACATTCTTATTTTGCTTGGTAAATGTTTAAAAAGTATTATTTATGGGTATTCTTTTGACGTAGTAGACATTATTATCCTAAATATCAGATTGTATGTGATTAGTTTTTTTTCAACTTTTGAACTGAAAAAAGTTATTTAGTCTTTAATGTTAAAGGTAGTTAAAAGTTTATCCAGTAAACTATTCAAAAGTAATAAAGTAATGTTAACTTTGATCTAAACAAAATCTTTTAACCGATATAGGTGTGTATAATGACTACTTTATATCATTTTTGCTGATAATAAACACTTAAGTTTGTCAATCATTTGTAAACTTTCGATCTTATTCGTTACTACAGTGATGAATTTACAAAAGACAAAAAAGGTTATTAAAATGAATTACATAAAAAATTTTACATAAAAAATTAAAGTTTTCTACAGGTATATAGCTGTTAAATCAAGAATTAACTAGTTTAAAATAGTTTTCAGTTACATACATTTGCTGTCAACCATACACAAAATTTTTCTATTTTTAATGGAAAGTGTAATCACAAAAAGCTAGTTCTAAAAGATATATTACGATCATTCTAAAAGGAACTTCTTATCTGCAGAATATTTCAATTATCCTAGTGATGGAATACATACTTAACAACAATTATGTATAGGTCTTAATGATCTAGCTTATGATTGCAACAGTGCTTTTTATAATAAATAATTCAACTTCGTTAAAAAAAAGTTATCAAAATTAATTTTTGAGGATATATAATGTTTAGTGACTTTCTAACCAAGAGAAGAACAAATTTTTGTAAAGTACCAAAATTTTATAAAACTGTTATTCCTTAGTGGTTCCCTTTTTTAAAGATTGTTAAACATTGATTATTCATCTTACAACAGGATGTGACGTCTTTAGGTGGTTTAAAACAAATTAGCACGAATCATAGTCTTTTTTCTTTTTTTTCTACCAGTTTACTATTTAAGCAAAGTCTCTACTAAGGAAGTTACATTCTTAAAAGATTTTACAATTTAAGATTTAGTAAAAGTTTAAAACCATTAACTTCGTCATGAGTTGGGCTATTCTCCCGTCACCACAACAATTACAACTAGAAGAACAAGCAAGACAACGACGTTTGTTACAAGAAGCAAGAGATCGACAACAAGAAGAATATCGCCGACAAGCAGATGAAGCGCTTTTCCAACGACAGGAGGCTGAGAAACGTCGTCAAGAAGAACAAAAACGTCAACAGGAAGAAAGAGATAGAAATGGTGGAAACAACGGAAATAATGGAAATAAGTAATCAGTTCCAATCTGGCAACATTTTCAAATATTATTTGATAACAGCAGACTGGTTTATAATTTTAGTGCTTTTAAGGTTTATATTCAAAGCCAACTAAACATTGGTTTCATAGAACCATAAAACACTTTAGTTTTTTTTTTACCATAAAGTTTTTCTTTACCTTTGTTATTTGTATTTTTGTTGTCAATGTTTGTTGTTTCTGTATTTCACCTTGAAATAAAAAAGATATTTTAAACTGCGTATTATTTTCTTAGTAATGTTTCAAACAGATGCTGTTGGTTATAATTAATAATTGTATTAACATTTGAATATATTTATAATTCATAGTTTTTTTTTAAGATTTTAGACAAATGATTAAAGTTTATATTAATGTAAAATGATGGAGACTATTAACTAAGGATAGATTTGTATTCCGCTGGCAACATACATTTATGCCTTTAATTATCTCTTGAAGTCTCTGTTAATTTTTTTTTTCTGACAAACAATGTTTTTATGCTTTTACTTTCAGGAAATTTATCAATTTAGTTGGATTAATCTTAGTAGAGATGCAACTCGTAAATGTTACTTTCTTGATTATGGTTTCCTTTCCACTAAAATATTTGGCATTATACACTTCTGGAATATCTTTATCTTTAGTCAACTATGTTTTATACAATGTGTAGATTTTATTTTCAAAATAATGAGTTAAACCAGTTTATTAACTTTGTCATTATCTTGGGAAATGATTAATATTGAATGAGTTTGTTGTAAAGATTTAAGTCTAAGAAAATTAAGGGACTGATAAAGTTTTTATTGTTTGTAGATATTTAATGCTAGTCACATAAAATATACAATATTAGTATTTATTTATATAATAAAGTATTTTTGAGGGATGTTGCCTAAACAGAGCACCTTCTATGGCAATTTATATTGAAAACTAACGGTTTTTGAAAAAAATAAATAAATCTTTATCGGTTAGTGTGTAACTATTATTCATCACTATTAATATTTGCTGAAACTTTCAGTTATATTCTCCTCATTTGAACAAAACATAAATCATTCAACAATTTTATGCAAAGTGTTTATGAATCATATTATAACACTTTCCAAACGGTTGATTCATTTTGGAAAGTTATAGTTCATTTGGTATGAATTGAGAAACTTAACTAATTATGATAAAGATTAAAAGAAAATTAGATATGAACAGATCGTATCTCGAAAATGACTTGCAGTGGTTAAGTAGTTTTTTTATTTGAATCAATAAACGGTAGAAAAAGAAACCTAACTAAATTTAAATCTCTTAAGTATATTTCAGAATAAATTGGTTAACATCTTAGAATCACTTGATATATTTTTTTTTATTAATATTCCTTAACTAAACATAATTTAATTTAAGGAGTTGTAGAAGAATTCATTTATATAAAAAGCTTTAATTTTACATTTAACTTGATTAAAAAAAATTTAGTCTGAAGAGTTTGTATCTCAAAAATGACTCTTTGCTGTTAAGTATTTTATTCTTTTAATAAATAAAGCATAGATATAGGAAGTCATAAAAGTTTAAAAATTTTAAATATTTCCAAAAAAAATTTTCAACATTTTTCTAACTGTTAATATATTTTTTAATAACATCTGTAAACTAAACATAATTTAAGTTAAAGAATCGTAGAGGATTTCACTTACTTGAAAAGGGGTAATTAATCAGATTATAATATTCTTTAATATTTTTATTTTTGAAATGTTAAACTGTTTGTGGGATCATAGAAATTGATCCAAAGGAATAGAACATAATAAAAATGGTGTTTCGTGCATGAATGTATTGTTAACTTGTGAGTAAGCTAATAAATAAGATGAAAATTTGTTTGTTGAACATATTTCAGTTTTATCTAATCTTCATCTACGTTTGCATAGTCCAACTACGTTCTTAAAGTAAAATCCACCATATTTACAATTTTATAATTTTCAAATGCAATCAGTCTTGCACAAAATTGCAATAATATAATTATATGCATATCACAAAATCATAATTTCATAAGTATATATATTATTTCTGTATTAGCACTAATTTCTTATGTTCATGTAAAAAAAATGATATTGGACGGTAGTTTTTATCTTGTAGTCTGAAGATTAGGAACTTTTATGTTCTTAGTTTGCTTGGTAAATGTTTAATTAGTATTATGTATGGATTTTCTTTTGACGTAGTAAACATTATTATCTTAAAGATCAGATTGTATGCGAAAAGTTGTTTCAACTTTTGAACTCACTGAAGTAATTTAGCGATAATTGTTAAAGGTAGTTAAAAGTTTAGAAAGTCAACTATTCAAAAGTCAGAAACTAATGTTAATTATAGTTTAAATTAAAAGTAAAAGTGTTCTTTACAAAATTAAAAGTTTTACTCTTGATATTATTGCTGTAACATCGAAAAATTACCAGTTTAAAATAGTTTCTAGTTACATACTTTCGTTGTAAACCATATAAAAAATTTTGCCAGTTTTAATTAAAAACTTAATCACTAACGGGATAGTTCTAAAAGATATACTATAATCATCATAAAACAATGTTTCAATAGCAGAAAATGTCAATTATCCAAATAAAAGAATAATGACTTAACAACAATTATGTGTCTTAGTGATCTAGCTTAGGATTGCAACAATGCTTTTTACAATAAATAATTCCAGTTTGTTAAAAAAATTTCTTAAAATAAAGTTTATTGACAGTCTCTGGTGAATTTCTAAACAAGAGATGAACAATTAGTAAAAAATACTATAATATTGTAAGATAGTTATTCATTAGTTGTTTCTTTTTTCTAAAAGGATTGGTAATCATTGATTCGTGATCTTAGAACAGGATGTGACGTCATTAGTTGGTTTAAAACAGATTAACACGAAACTTAGTCCTTTTTTTCTACCAGTTTACTATTTAAGCAGAGTTTCTACACAGAAAGTTAGATTCCTCAAATATTTTGCCACTTCAGATTTTGTATAGCTGAAAAAGAACTAACTTCGCTATGAGTTGGGCTATCCTCCAATCACCAATGCAATTGCAACTAGAAGAGCAAGCAAGACAACGATATTTGTTCCCACAAGCAAGAGATCGAGAACAAGAAGAATCGCTTTTTCAACGACAGGAAGCAGAGAGACGTCGTGAAGTAGAACAAAGACAACTACAAGAAGATATACGACGACGAGAAGAGAGACGTCGAATAGAAGAAAGTCGTCAACGACAACAAAGACGTGAACAAGAAGAAAGACGTAGACGAGAAGAAAGACGTGAACGAGAAGAAAGACGTGAACGAGAAGAAAGACGTCAACGAGATAAAAGACTTCAAGATGCAGAAAGAGCACGGCACGAA